>OX183140.1:3911549-4432978 GCA_945261195.1 Cryptosula pallasiana
ATTGTTGTTGTTAGAATTTTTACTTACAAATTTTTGGTTTTATTTACTAGATATCTGCAACTCTGAAATGTGGTGTACTGTACAATGAGTAAGGTTTGTTCTGCCGCCAGTGATGCTAACTATCCACTCACAGTGTTTCTTATTACTTATCATTCTTACTTTTCGTTTCCTTCCAGTTCCTTACTAGTATGACCTTGACATAGTTGAAATTCATAGCACCATACAGCACTGTGTGGAGTAGTGAAAGAAGCCCCGGCTTAATCCTATTTTTCGAAATAATACAAAGTTGATAAAGCTCACAGATGAAACGTTTCCTAGTAACTGAACGCCTTTCTAATTCAACCTCCGCGATAACAATAAATATTTGTAAATAAGTTTGCTGTAATACTTGCATTTTCCCGCAATAATTTGCATTTTATAGCCCATTTCTAAGAGAATGAAGTTCAAATAATGGCAATAAATATACCTATGTTGTGTCCTAATTATTATTTGTTCCTTCAAATGGGAATATCTCTACGCTATAGTTGATGTAAATCGTCTGCAAAATTCCACTATTGCACAGCAAGCAAGTGGCAAGTGTAGTGAAAAGCAAAGATATTGCGATTGACAACATAGATGTTCCACTGCAATACATTTAGGAGCATGCAGTGAAGAGGCTGCCTCTAAATACTGAGTGTTATTGAGTGATAAGTGACTAACCATGACCGAAGTAAAGAAACGGACTGCTACAGGGTTTGAATCTAGTTTATCCTCTCTTGACTGGTTGCACACCATAAATGTAGCTCCAGGCAGCATTGCAAATCCGGGAAAATCTAGTATAAAGTCAGAGTTGAACAATAACAACAGCAATGCAATTGCTGCACGAGGTTCATCTAGGAATTCTCAGTCTTCAGATGAGTTTGAGCAGGATGAATCTAGCCAAGATTCTCCGCGAGGTCAAGTCAGTGGAATGCCACAGAAAGATGGCAAGCCGCCATATTCCTATGCTAACCTCATAACATTTGCAGTAAATAGCACACCACGTAAAATGATGACACTCTGTGATATTTATCAATGGATACAAGATAATTTCCCATATTTTAAAGATGCTGGAAATGGCTGGAAGGTGAGCATTATTTTATCGATGAGTAGGTGCAATATCATTATTATACCTGTCCGTAGCTTGTTTTAGCATTTGTCTGTTTGAAGAAAAACTACGATAGATATGGTATCGCATTTTTCTTTTAGAACTCCATACGGCACAACCTATCTCTAAATAAATGTTTTGTCAAGGTACCAAGAAACAAGGATGATCCTGGCAAGGTCGGCACTGTTATTTACTACTAGTGTGTTATTTACTAGTGTAAAGCCTAATTTGACTCTTCTTTCTTTTCATAAGTAGAGTAGATTACAAAATGTGTGTGTTTGAGATCTCATGTTGCACATGCATATGTTTGCTGCTGCAGGGCTCCTACTGGGCCATTGACCACAACCCAGCGGAAGGACAATTTGGAAAAAAGAGACGCAATCCCTACTCACCAGAGGGCAGTTTCAGCAGCAATAGTAGTATAGGCAGCCCTTCATATTCCTTGCATGGCTCAGCACCCGGTTGTCAAATTCGACTGCACGGTAGTCTGCCTGGCAGTGAAATGGTACATTGACTACTATAATCTTCCCGGTATAGTTACTACCGCAATCTATTATACATCGTTTTCATTTTGTGTTTTTTTTTGTTGCGTGTAGGGAGCGTCCTTTGTAAGAGATAATCCAATGTTGACCGACCTGTCAGCTTCATTCAAGAAACTTTACCATGAGGTGTTTGAAAATCCACAAGGTATGTGTTAGTGCTAAATACTTATGTGTTACCATGCAGGCTAATATGTCGGGTGCTGGAGTTATGTTTTTTCTATCTAGGTATAGGAAACCAGATTCTTGATGGCACTGGAAACTCATTTAGCATTAGTCAGTTTCTAAAGAGCCATAACTTTCACACTGGGGCAGGTGGTGGGCCCGTTTCTACCGCACCCAGTTCCTGCACTAATTCTGCTACTGGTACCCATCTGCAGCAGCAGCAGCAGCATTTCCCCGCAGCAACACAACCAGGTGAGTAGCTTGCAGTTGGCATCAATAGTTATAGGGTTCCAACTCTCCCCAATTCATTAGATATTGATTGGTGAATGTTAGCCTTCAAGTTTTATCTTACGTATTTGGTTTCAAAAGCCCAGTTTTATTGTTAGCCCAGAACTAGAGAATGAGCTAATTACTACTTTACTTTGTACTGCAATGAAAGATGTGGTGGCGAACATCCTTGGCGTATTCAGATTGCTAACCAATCCAACGACACATACAATTTCTAATACAAGTCTGCAAATTCAAATTTCACAGATGAACTCTGTGACCCTATGATAGGAATTATAAATTGGCAGAAGTTGACTTGTATGTAATTTTTTGAAAGATTAAACATCAAAATGCTGGAAAGTAGAAATTAATTCGTGTGTAAATAATCGTTAGAACTAGCCATGCTACTCATGTGATGCATTCAAGATTGTGGAATGCGAAATGCATATTTACATTGCTGTAGTGTAGCCCATCTGTTGCCCCTAACATCTGATCCATTTGTTTAGGACACACAAGCTATAACGGGAATGTTGATGGAGCGTCCCCTAACACTCAAGTACAAAGTACGTAGGCTATGTCATTGAACAAATAGATACTCTATTACCTCCTTGCTGAGTGCTAGTAGTTAATACGTGCTGTGGACCTCCTTACTATTGTGCTATGTTGGTGTTTGCTGTGCAGATTGATTTAGCGTGTCAGCATACATTGCGTTATTCAAGTGGATGCATATAAATGTAGAGCATTGACCAATTCCTATTTTGTAGCTAATGTTAGTTTAACTGGCTCCAACTTTGATTGGATGTCTAGTATTGACAACCTGAAAGAATCGCTGCGATTGGCCAGCACCAATACTTTCAAGTTGGATGATGTAGACATGACACAGTTTCAAGGTTGGTTTTGTTACTAAAGGCATCGATAAATACTAAATGCCACTAACACTGTCTCTGAAACAGGTGCAGAAATAAGTGCCGACATGGCGCAGATATGAGTGCAGAAATAAGTGCAGACACTGCGTAGACATGAGTGCAGACATGAATGCAGACATTTTCACCTGTTTGAAATGTTTGATAGGATGTTTGATCATCTCAAAATCTCAATCGTTCACTCGTTAGATTAAAAAACTTTATCGGTTTTTTTCTGCAATCACCGATTTGGCTGTCCAAAAGTATATTTATGCAAGTTTGAATCTGCATATTGCAACTTTTATATCGTAATCCGAAAATTCGTTAGCAGAGTTGTAAATTTCTTCTAGTATACTTCGGTGATTTTACAAAGGTTGGTGGGAGACAACTCAGTGTTGTCTGACTCATGCAGAAGACCAGTCCAAATAGGGCTATGATTCAGGTGTTATTGTGCAGAGCTGCAGCTCTGTTATGGTAACTAGACCGTTTGAGAAAGCTGGTAATCACAAACTGTTATTTGTATTTCCTCTCTCCCAAGAAGTGCTGTCGTACAAGATGTTAAGCAGCAGCCCACACAAGTATTCTTAGCTGGTGATTCTTCTATGTTTCCCCTATGGGATGCCTTACTGCACTTGACTGCCGAGGTATAGCCCAGCTGTTGATGGGGTGATCCCCCATTTCATAATATTTAGTTGTTGCGATGTTACAGTGGCATTTATGAATAGAGCTGCCTATCTGCTCATTCACAGCACTTCTCGTTGTGGATTGGCATGCAAATGTAATATTGATTTTGTTTGGTTAGAATTAGCCATTGGATTGCACAAGCTCTATCGATTGCATTGTGTCCGCTTGAATAGAATTGTTCTCTCATAATAGATATAGAAGGATTAGCTATATTCTACCTACATGTTCCTGTAATCAGGCCGTAGTACGTATGAAACAGCTCAATTGACTACTGTATGATCAGATCCCTGTATTATTGCTGCCGTATGAACTAGAAAACACCAGAGACAGCAAATTGTTGACTCACTCCCTCAACTAGTTTTTTAAACTGTAGCGATCCTAGTTTTTAGTTTTTTATCCCTGTTTCTTTGGCAGCGTGATGTGAACATTGCTAGCAAAAATTCAAAGCTCTTTTGCATTACTATGATATTTAGCGGTGTTTCTTAGCTCTCTTTTGTGGTGGTTTTAAACGCACGTACTGTGGCCCATTTTTGTTTGTCTGTCTCAGCGATTGCCAAACTAGCTAAATAAATAAGTTTTCTAAGTAAAAAATTATTCATGCTTTGATTGATACTGGGTGCATATGCCGCTGACGTCATTTGCTTTGTGTTGAAAGTCAGCCTTTGAATTTCTATACATGAGTGTTCATACCATTTAGCTATAGAACAATGGTGGTTGCATTCTTCACTGAGGAGCAGGTACATGTGATGTGTCCAGCCATGTTACCAATTTGATATATTTCACTGGGTTTTACTCTCTTGATATATTTTTAAGTTAGGTCTTACGACAATCACTGCGCAAGCCACTTATAGTGTATGATTTGTCTTTGTGAAAGGTTTGCTTTATTGCAGATTTGTTGGAAAACATGAGACATCTGGACCAAACCAACTATTCTATCAATGCTGAACAGTTTGCCAATTTAGCTCCTTCTCTGGAAGCATTTTTTGAACAGACGGGGGTGCTGCGTCAAGGCTCCCCTCAATCTGCAACTGACCTGAGAATCAGAGGTTAGTTAGAGTATAGAATAACCTAAGTTGTTCATCTTCAACTTTGGCTCATCATTTGTTCTGTTGCCGATTTGTTCCATGAAAGCCATATGCATTGTGTGCTAGTTTGTTGGTGGTTGTCTCATACCAGCGAGATCTGTGAATAACTCTGTAAACAAGATCTATGAATCACTCTATGAACAAGATCTATGAATAACTCTATGAACAAGCTCTATGAATAACTCTATGAACAAGATCTATGAATCACTCTATGAACAAGATCTATGAATGACTCTATGAACGAGATTTATGGATCACTCTATGAACAAGAATTATGCATAACTCTATGAACTAACCCTACAAATAAATGGGTCATACATTGCAGGTGTGGGCAATGACGGACAGGCTGCCTTTCAGCAAGGAGGCTCACTCACTGGACCAATGATACAGCAGCAATCTCGGCAGCAGATGCTGCCGTCAGTCTCTACCATGTCAGCATTACCTCCACACATGCAAGTGTGAGTAGTAATACTGCATCTACTGCTTTGCTCTCTCAACCTCATTTGCCCACACTCTTGAGCAGTTTGTTCTATACAAAATTTGATTTTCGCAGATAATTTTTTAACTCTGCTTTTGAGATTTATTATTATGTGGAGAAACAACTCTGCAGTAGGCTAATTGGAGTGATAGAAGTGCTTAGTCAGATGCAATTGAAAAGTCTGTATTAACGGCAAGTCCCAAATTGTCTATATCGATGGGTAAAAGTCACAGCCTTGTCTCAAATAGGCCATTCTCTACAAATGAGTTTTTTCTGGTATTTTGTAAACTATTCTAGCATTTGACAGTCATTGCCTTGTATTTATACAGGCTAAAACACTCCCCTCGACCTGCAGTTGTTGTGAGACCAGAACCTCAGACTACAGGCGTACCAACCTCCACTACACACCAAGGCAATGAAGACGACAACCCCTTTGGCATCGACTGGGAGAAGATGCTTTAGCTGTGGTGCTGTGGTTGTAGTTGGGGCGGCTCACCAAAACTCACAAAGGTGGACGATAGTTGCAAAATTTATTTAGATGAAAAAAATTTTATTTTGAGTATTTTTCAGCTATTTGCACAAATAATGTTTATCTGTGCTTCATGTGCTGCTCTTTTTATAGGGTTGTCTTTTCATTCGCTTTGTGCACCGATCTATGTTATATTTTGCTCTATGGCTACAGCTCTGTCGGTTGTTTACGACTATTTTGGCTGCATCAAGTGCTGCTTTAGTATTTTATATTCACATGAGGGAAAGTTTTAGCTTGACAGAGAATGTCAGCCGGGTTTAAACCTTACAGAGATATTTTCTATACTATTACTTTTTCACAATTGGTTGGGTCTTTGTAATCAAACTATTTTGTTGTCTCGCTCATGTCTTGTTGTTAGATGTCTTAATGATTGATGTACAATCTCTGCAGCGCCACTGCACAGTTAGTCTTCATGTAGATATGTGACTAGGGTGATGGTTAGTTGGCACTTCCCACTGCATCCCCCCCCCCCCATACCTCCCGCTCTCCTCTATGTAGATTCATGTTATCCGTAGTGCCATCAAGTTGAGACCATGCTATGACGTTGGTAAACCTTCACAATATGTATTTATGTGTGTGTGCCAACCGATGTACGTCTCCTTGTACTAATGTGTGTGCCAACCGATGTACGTCTCCTTGTACTAATGTTATTAATTATCTTTCATTGTTATGTTATACACCTTAGCTCAAGTGCCCTTTTCTGTGAACACCTAATTGATACCTCCGTCCAGTCCAATCATCCGTCCAATACACTCCTTGATTCCCATATAAATGAATATTTTATGTGCAAAACTAGTATTTTTGGAATTTATTTTTGAATAAATTTTTTTTATTTTGTGATTTGCAGCTATTGATTGTTTTCTGCAATGTATTTTTCTGTCCAATCTGTCTCATTATATGGTTTATGTCTATACAGGAGATAGCTACCAGCTCAACAAATTCATTTCCTTTTAATCACTAATAGTTTTAAATAATTAATTTTTTCTCAAATCCCCCTTATATTTATAAATACATAATGTTAAAAAGTTTCAAAGTGTTATTTGATCTATATTGGTGAGACAAAAATGCAACGCTCTCTTACAACACGTGTGCAATTTAGTGTCATTGATCATCTGACTAGGGGCGAACATAGATGGTGTTATACATGCATTTGACACTTCGTGGTGCGCTGATGGCGGACCCAGTTCTCACAGTCCTCAGTTCACCAACACACTTTTATACAATACATATCTTGCTAAAAGTTCCATGTGAAATAAAATTATATGAAATTGTTGAACTGTCCAGTACCCCATGTCTGCACCTCTGAGCTAAAGAATACTCTCCATGAATGGAAGAGTTATTTCTGACAACTTTGTTATAAAGAACCAACACTCAACTGGTTAAACTATGAAATTTTATGCACTCAAAACTGCTGAGCAATACCATGTGGCACAATAGTTTTTATTTTAGTGTGAAAATGAGTTCTTTCAATCTTGTCCAAAGCAATATTGTCAATCTTGGAAATACCAAGTTTTCACAGAAATGTAAAAAAAAAGAAATTACAATTGACAGTATTTTGCAGCAATGTTGGTGAATATAGCTAATTATCATATTAAAAAAATGCTGAGCTGAGATCACTGGGAAATAAATTGCTGGCACAGGTTGCAAAAAACTACATAAAGCTTTTAAAAATGCAAACAAATATATTTGGTGTCTGTCAACATTCATTTTTCTCAATAAGCACCACACCTTTTGAATCAGAGCAAACAATGGCAAGCGAGTTTTGACTTTTAGTTGCATAGAATAATTTATTTCAAAAAAGTCAGCCCAAGTAAAGTAATGAAACACGAGGTTATAAAACACAAATATAGAGAGATATTCAAGTATATGTATGTCTATAACAGCTGCCACTGTCAACAAAAATATTGAAAGAGCAGACTTGAGGCAGCCACTGGCAGAGACAAACTGTTTAACAAGTCAATGTGACATGTCTCGACTTGTTAAACAAGACTTTAACCCCCTTAAAGTATGTAGTATGACAATACAACTTAAAATGTATTACAGGCAGAAATAGTTAGAAAATGCTGATATCACTTCATAATATTTATTTTGTTAACTCTGGACATTCTTTAGTTAAAGTGTGGCCAAGCAATCATCACATGACAAACACATGTACTGCAGACGAAAACGTAACTGAATTTAGTTTTGTACATTGGTGTGATTATGTAAAAACATGTCAATATACCCTTTCTACCAAAACTACATACCAACTGTCTGCATGTCAGAGTGTCTACACCAACAGCTGTAGCTGCGGAGAAGGCATATATCATAAAGGACCCAGTAAAAGTTGGCAGGTTTAAAAATAAACACAAGACTTGGCTTATCTCTAATCCATTGGTAGCTCTAAATGCTTCAGAGCTTGTATGTTCTTATTTCTATATTATCGTATATATATATGTTTAAACCTTCTTAATTACTTTTACTCTGTAAATTTGTAAATTTACTTGCTATGGTGGCTAAGCCAGTAGCTTTTTGTACAGGAACTCGGAGCTGCCGGTAGTAACCAAGGTCAGTGAGTCATACCGCAGGTAATGGTTACTTTATATCTTTCTTGTCTGCTATACAGGTTCCAGGTATGCATTACTCATCTCTGTAACTTCAGCAGTTTTAATATTGCAACTGAAATTTTCAGCGTCTGCTCAAAACAGAATTTTCAAACATCAGTTGATACAGTATATTTACATTTTAACAAGTCAACAGCAGCTGTCAAACAGTATAGAAACAGGGTAGGGCTTGCTGAATCATTTTCGTCCAGCTAGCCAAGCCTCTATACATGTTTTTAACACAGTAGAACTATGGGCTGTGCTTCTGCAAAAAGGCCAAGTGCTGAGGATCAAGCGCCGGGTGATGATTACCAAGCGCTAGGTGATGATGATCAAGTGCCAGATGATGATGATCAATTGTCAGATGCGGATGAAGAGGTTCCAAGAGCTGTTCTAAGATACATTTACCGGCAGCTAAAAAGACCTCTCAGTTACGGAGATGTTGAAGCTTGGAGAAACATATTCATAGTAAGCATTTAAAATGGATAAATGTGCCTAGCATAGTTGATGATACTTAAAATCTCTTTAAAACATCGTTTTATGAACATAAAAAAACAAATAAAAACTTGACAAGAATTCATTAATTTCAGTTTTATCGAATAAGAAGCATTTTGGTTTTTGGACAAACAGACATGAGAATAATTGGAAATGTGTCGGTTTGAAATATTATTCTGGAACTTTCTGCATGTTTGCTTGCAAGTGTAACTGAAACTAACCTATTAGCGATATAAGCTACACTGTACACCCTACATCGTACACCCTACATCGTACACCCTACATCGTACACCCTACATCGTACACCCTACATCGTACACCCTACATCGTACACCCTACATCGTACACCCACATCGTACACCCACATCGTACACCCTACATCGTACACCCTACATCGTACACCCTACATCGTACACCCTACATCGTACACCCTACATTGTACACCCTACATCGTACACCCTACATCGTACACCCTACATCGTACACCCTACATCGTACACCCTACATCGTACACCCTACATCGTACACCCTACATCGTACACCCTACATCGTACACCCTACATCGTACACCCTACATCGTACACCCTACATCGTACACCGTACATCGTACACCGTACACCCTACACCGTACACCCTACACCGTACACCCTACACCGTACACCCCACACTGTACACCCTACATCGTACACCTTACATCGCACACCTTACATCGCACACCACAATTGTACACCCCATATCGTACACCCCACATCGTACATCCTACATCGTACACCCTACATCGTACACCCTACATCGTACACCCTACATCGTACACCCTACATCGTACACCCCACATCGTACACCCCACATCGTACACCCCACATCGTACACCCCACATCGTACACCCACATTGTACACCCACATCATACATCCTACATCGTGTTCTCGCACACATTGCTCTTCAGTGACAACCACTCCACCTAACAAACGTATGGCCAATCAGGTATGCAGCAAGCAAAAAAGACTTTGCTCAAAGATAACTGCTGGGAACAAAACTCAAGTTTTCAAGTTGAAGTTGCTTCTGCCATTTTATGATCTGCTTCTGCTCTGATAAATTTCATCATTTTTGCTAGAATCACTCTTGTGTATTCATATGCTAGAATCACTCTTGTGTATTCATATGCTAGAATCACTCTTGTGTATTCATATTCTCTTTAGGTCAAATCCAGGGTTTGTGTTGTGACATGATCAATGATCGCTTGCATTGTGAGAAGTTCAAAGCTAAAAGAAAGATGCTGAAACTTTTGTGGAATTATGACTATTTTTTCAATTTCAAACAGAGAATTGTTTTTTTAATACCAACCATTTGTATAGCGCCGTGTAATTGTATAGCGCCGTGTAATTTTATAGCGTCGTGTAATTGTATATCGCCATGTAATTGTATATCGATGTGTAATTGTATAGCGCTGTGTAATTGTATAGCGCTGTGTAATTGCTAGGCTGTTTTTTAATTTATAGAATAAGCAGTTATTTGGTTTCAGAAGGCATTTGGCAAAAGAATTCCACCAGAGCGTATCATTTCCCTCTATGATGCCTACTTTCCGGAGAGGAATAACAGGCTTGTTGTACGGGAGTTCTTGCGGAGATATGTTCCGGGTGGTTCGACTAAAATTGGTTTTAAAGAGTTTTTTATAGCTCTGGGCAAGTCTGTCCCCAACAGCTTTGGAATAATGGATGTTTCCTTTGTGATGTATGACGTACACGCTGACGGAGTTGTGTCGATTGATGATGTCAGACATATTAATTTGGTGAGTTTTTTAGTAGGTTGGTAAAACAGATCAAAAACATTGACTTATTATTATTAATTATTTCTGACAGGCACTTCTCAGTTACTTTCAACTTGTTAGAATATTATCGTATATTTGCTATCACAGGGCTTTTGTAAGAACAGGAAGGACGAGATACCAGAAGAAAGTGCTGAAGCGATGACATCACACATGTTTGCTAGTTTAGACTGCTCCTTGGACGCCGCTTTAACTTTGAAAGAGTACAAACTTGCTATTGGTCACCCTGACTCCAGTGAGGAGAAAAAGGTTGTATTTGATTCGTTTCACCTGCTGGAATACAGTAATACGGCGCTGCTGGCCATAGCTAATCACATCTTCAACAATATACGACATAATCCACCTCCAATCAACCGTGGAAAGACACTGTTTGCTAAATTAGATGCCCGAGGTTATGCATACGCATCAACCAGCGAACAGGACATTGCTAATTTGGGTTTGATATAGCTGATGACTACATATGTGCGTATGTCATACAAACTCTGAATAACAGAATCATATTTTGAAATTTAGAAATCAATCCAAAAGTTTTTTCAACACAAAGAAGGGCTTCTGTTCTTTCAAACAGCAGTGTTATCGTCAATTCTTATATTTCGTTTGAATCACATCTAGGGCATCTGATGCAGTGAATTTAATATTTGACAATAAGCTGTTTGCATTCATATATCGAAAATGAAACTGAGAGTTAAAAGTCGAATGTTGCTTTTGTTTTTGAAAATCTAATAAAGCAATGACAATTTATTTGATTTCTTATGAAAGAATAAAAAACACAAACATAAACCTGTGCTGTGACTCTGCATACAAAGATGCCTACGAATACTATAAACAGCAAGACTTGGTCATAAGCTGTTACATAATCAGAGTGTCCAACTCAGAGAGTCCATCACAGCTCTCCACAAGGTTTCACACATACAATAGTTTTTCAATGAATCAATGTCTCCACTAGTGTTTGCTTGTATGTGAAATCCCAGGACCGAAATGCTACCGTAATTAACGAAACATGATGCATTTTACTTATACAAAACTTTCCAACATTTTCATACTAGCTGGTGACTTGACTATAACAGAAGTGCCCAGACATCAACTGCACTGATATGATACATCATTAGACAAATGAGTGCTTTCCTTTAAATCAAAATACGCGCTTATGTCGTTGGCCAAGCTATAACTTCAGGAAGAAATGAAAATACTTTCATGGTACTTGACTGACGTATGACAAAAAGCCACTTGTTGGTAAATTGACTGATAGAAAAAGCTTCAATCATTTTTTACACAAATTAAAAACAGTTATTGATAAGCTCCTTCAGTACAAGTTGATATTGTAGTAGCTTTTTACCGCCTACTACAGGCACAACTATCTCGCAACCAACAAACACTCCTTGCGCACAGGATCCACTTTAAACACAGAGAGTATCAGCTAGAGTAGAGTCCTCGACTCAGAGCGACTGCACCACAGTATAAATAAGTAATTCATTAGGCACAATCTATTTAGCAATATAGTATCGTAAGATCGTAAGATCCTCAATACTTCTAACAATGCAGTTGCTTTAATAGCAGACAACAAACTTTCATCAAGAGATGAGCCAATAATACAGATTGATACAAACAATACACCAATAATACAATACATGACAATACAATATAAACAAGTATCAACCAATTGCACAGTCTGCACATGGCAGCTCTAGGGGTTGAGGTTCCAGCCAATCAGAGCTGGGGAGAACTTAACTCTTCAAATAATATAATAAGAAGAGTTCCTCAGTCTAGGATCTTACCTTCGCAAATACTTGCCTCGATCACATCTAGATGGGTTTCCAAACTGGTAGTCATAAGGCTTCAGTCACAATTGATTTATAATTAGTCAGGTCCGGATACTGGCTGGTATAGGCTCTTGCCGGGCCGGTATAGGTAATATATAATACAATGGAGTGATACTGGGTCCTATACAGGGTAGAGCTAAGGGGGAATTGACAAGTGATATAAGGGAAGGAGGTACAGTAGTGAAAGGTGAAAAGAGTTTAAATATATATTGCTACTAAGTCCTCCCACAATATTTCATCTGTGAAAGGTTTGAGTAGGTGTACAAACGCCCTCTACAGAAACGCATTCTGCTGTATGGCTAATCTCTGAGCTAGCACCAAGCTCCAGTATTATCTACAGCTAGCTGTAGTTGTACGGTTATGGGTATGTTTCATGGTTAGTATAAGGAAGAAAAGGAGGTTCATGTTTATACATATAATCTAGAGGTCTCTCAAGCGATAGCAAACGAAGTGTCTACTAGAAGTGTTTGATTAGGGACTACTTACATATCTGGTGTATGAGTACACACACACTTTGATGGTTAAAGGTCTAGCTACTGGTCTTCTGCTGCATCCGCCTATGTAGAAAGTGTACAGGAACCTCTGCATTACAAGCAATGGACATTTGATCGAGTCTGTCCAGGTTTTTGACATGTAAGTCATCAATTGCATAATCTTGCTCTTTGATGCAAATATTACTACAGACACAACACATGTATGGCTATTTATATCTTCACTAATTTTCCAGAACCATGGGCTGTGGCTCTAGAAAACTCGAAAGCGCTGGCGCTCCACAATTGGATCCTGAAATGAATTATTTACAAAATAAGCTGCCTGAACGTGTAAAGCGTCGATGTATATCTTTTTGGAAAAGGGTATTCATAGTGAGTGCTTTATAATAGATTTAGTTTGTTTCTTCCATGTGCAGGTGTCTGCTAGTGAATGCATGAGTTGGTGTCTGCTAGTGAATGCATGTGCAGGTGTCTACTAGTGAATGCATGTGCAGGTGTCTGCTAGTGAATGCATGAGTCGGTGTCTGCTAGTGAATGCATGTGCAGGTGTCTGCTAGTGAATGCATGTGCAGGTGTCTACTAGTGAATGCATGTGCAGGTGTCTACTAGTGAATGCATGTGCAGGTGTCTGCTAGTGAATGCATGTGCAGGTGTCTACTAGTGAATGCATGTGCAGGTGTCTACTAGTGAATGCATGTGCAGGTGTCTACTAGTGAATGCATGTGCAGGTGTCTACTAGTGAATGCATGTTCAGGTGTCTACTAGTGAATGCATGTGCAGGTGTCTACTAGTGAATGCATGTGCAGGTGTCTACTAGTGAATGCATGTGCAGGTGTCTACTAGTGAATGCATGTGCAGGTGTCTACTAGTGAATGCATGTGCAGGTGTCTGCTAGTGAATGCATGAGTCGGTGTCTGCTAGTGAATGCATGAGTCGGTGTCTGCTAGTGAATGCATGTAACACTTGCAGTGCTTGTAACAATCTAAATTAATGTACTGTACAACGACTATAACTAACATGACACCAAAAGTAAAGGCGAAAGAGTGTATAAAACGATATCTCATTATGTACATGTCTATTCATTTATTAGTTAATAGAACTTCAAATGATCTGCTGCTTCAGCCAGCGAGTCCAAAGACAAACAACGAAACTTTTATGAGCAACCCACGACAGTAACAACAACTGCCTGAAATGAATTGTAAACAAAATTGTATCTACGTTGGTTTGAAAAAAAAACATTTAAGCAATCTCTTTTTATATTCTCAATTATGTACGGGGGAAAACTCACTTTCCTGTCCACAGAAGATATATATGATATACTGCTTGCATTATAAAAACTCTGCCAGGAAACTGAGTAAAGAAAACCAGTTGTGATAAAATGACACTTTTAAAATAATTTTTTTGAGTAAGTTCAACTGTCTTTTAATTTGTTGCTTGGTTTGAGCAGCTTACACTGTTAGCTATTACACAAGAATGAGTTTATGTTTCAAGTTCAGTTGGAAAAGTAATAAGAAATAATTGGACCAGGCATAAGTCCTTTCATTAAAACTTGTTTTCTAACTACAAATCAATAGTAGGGGGCCAACTTACCTTCATTCAGAGGTAAATTGCTAAGAAAACCAGTTGTATATGAGAAACTCTGTTCAATGGGACTTCTCTCTGTTTCAGACAGCAGCAATCAAGTCGATTCCAGCTGAATATATAATATCTCTCTACAATGATTTCTTCCCAGAGAGGGCTAACGGCGATGTCTTTCAGGTATTCTTGGACAAATACGCAGCTGACAGCAATGGTGTTATAGACTTTAAAGCTTTTCTTACAGCTCTGTGCAACTCTGTCCCTGGCGAGGTTACTATGAATGAAACCTCATTTGTGATGTACGACATACACGCTGTTGGTGCCGTGTCGATGGATAATATCAGATACATCGCCACAGTGAGTCCCTCGATACTTGAATTATGGACAGATATTCTTTGATTCATCAATTATACAGACAAATATATTATTCATTTGAGGGTTATTGTAAGAGTAAACATGACACATCAGTTGAGGCAACTGCGGAGAGAATTACCAAAGATGTCTACACTAAATTAAATTGCTCACCAGATATCATCTTGTCGCCAGATGAGTACAAACATGCTGTAGGCCGACCAGCAACCAAGAAAAAGGATATGGCAGTATTCGATGTCCTTCACTTTATAGAATACTGTGATATAGCACTGCTCGCTATAGCCAACCATATATTCAACAAAACACAGAATGACAGCGGCGCAGCCACTCCCCAATCAGCTGCCGAGGGAGAGCATGTGTACTCTGCATCTAATGTCAACCAAGCTTTTGAGGCAGCAGCGGGTGATGAAACGAGCGAGTTTAGTCAGATATAGATGCGAAACAACAACAGAAAAAGACAAAAGTTTGTATAAAATTGAGTTGTGCCTGCAGATGGACTCACTGAATGATAAGCAGATACAATACAAACAATTAGAAGCCCAGAATCTGGTTTTATGCAAATTTGGGAATCGATACTTTTAGGATAGTAAAGCGAATAAAAACTTTTTGTTGTGATTTGCTTCTAATAAATGATCGCCAACTTATCTGTGAGCATAAATCGATGACAATATAAAGTGAAATACATTATACCATACATATGTACGGTATAACTTATGCGCCGTATACTCCAGGTACTGTGTATCACAGGTATGGTATATCCTACTTGCAGTGCACTATTGGCATGGTATTACCTGGTTACAGTATATTTTAGTATGCCTGAGTTAAGGTGAGGTCTAGACACAGTATACTTGATGTACACTATACCCTAGGTACAGTACACCCTAGGTACAGTATACCCTAGGTACAGTACACCCTAGGTACAGTATACCCTAGGTACACTATACCCTAGATACAGTATACCCTAGGTACACTATACCCTAGGTACACTATACCCTAGGTACACTATACCCTAGGTACACTATACCCTAGGTACACTATACCCTAGGTACACTATACCCTAGGTACACTATACCCTAGGTACACTATACCCTAGGTACACTATACCCTAGGTACACTATACCCTAGGTACACTATACCCTAGGTACACTATACCCTAGATAACGTATGCCCTAGGAAACGTATACCCTAAGTACAGTCTGCCCTAGGTAAAGTCTCCCCTAGGTACAGTATACCCTAGGTACAGTATACTCTAGATACAGTAAACCCTAGGTACAGTATACCCTAGGTACAGTATACCCTAGATACAGTCTCCCTTAGGTACAGTATACCCTAGATACAGTATACCCTAGGTACAGTCTACCCTAGGTACAGTCTCCCCTAGGTACAGTCTCCCCTAGGTACAGTATACCCTAGGTACAGTATACCCTAGGTACAGTATACCCTAGGTAAAGTCTCCCTAGGTAAAGTATACCCTAGGTACAATATACCCTAGATACAGAATACCCTAGGTACAGTATACCTTAGGTAAAGTCTCCCCTAGGTACAGTATACTCTAGGTACAGTATACCTTAGGTACAGTATACCCTCGGTACAGTACACCCTAGATACAGTATACCCTAGATACAGTATACCCTAGATACAGTATACCCTAGATACAGTATACCCTAGGTACAGTCTACCCTAGGTGCAGTATACCCTAGGTACAGTATACCCTAGGTACAGTATAACCTAGGTAAAGTCTCCCCTAGGTACAGTCTCCCCTAGGTACAGTACACCCTAGGTACAGTATACCCTTAGTACAGTATACCCTAGGTACAGTATACCTTAGGTCCAGTATACCCTAGGTACAGTATACCCTAGGTACAGTCTGCCTCAGGTACAGTATATCCTAGGTACAGTACACCCTAGGTACAGTATACCCTAGGTACAGTATACCCTAGGTACAGTATACCCTAGGTACAGTCTCCCCTAGGTATAGTATACCCTAGATACAGTCTACCCTAGGTACAGTATACCCTAGGTACAGTCTACCCTAGGTACAGTCTCCCCTAGGTGCAGTATACCCTAGGTACAGTATACCCTAGGTAAAGTCTACCCTAGGTACAGTCTATATTTTGTATACAAAACAAATAATAGCATAAAGAGAAAAAAATGAGATGCTTGAGAAAAGATCAAATGAAGTATAGAGTACAGGTTATAGCAGCAGGTAAATATTATAGTAGAGGCTGTAGCAGCAGGTAAAGTATTATGGTACAGGCTATAGCAGCAGGTAAAGTATTATAGTAGAGGCTGTAGCAGCAGGTAAAGTATTATAGTAGAGGCTATAGCAGCAGGTAAAGTATTATAGTAGAGGCTGTAGCAGCAGGTAAAGTATTATGGTACGGGCTATAGCAGCAGGTAAAGTATTATAGTAGAGGCTGTAGCAGCAGGTAAAGTATTACGGTACGGGCTATAGCAGCAGGTAAAGTATTATAGTAGAGGCTGTAGCAGCAGGTAAAGTATTACGGTACGGGCTATAGCAGCAGGTAAATTGTTAATAGTATAATATGAGCCGATTTACTTGTTGGGGTTTAAAGACAAGATGGTTATCCTGGGCAAAATGACTTTAGTAGCACCAGGTGCCCGGCAGAACCCATAGAGTACTTTTTTTTGTGTGCACCAGGAGTTGATATTCAGTTTGTATTGTAGTATAGTTTGATGTTTGCGAGATTGTTTTGAGGTGTTTTAAATTTTGTTGCATGTATTTATTGTGCAGGTTTTGTTTTATATTGGGGTTAGTATCGTAATTTAGATTATGGGCTCGAGTGTATAAAAATGGTATTTGGGTTATTTATACCTAGGTTTGTATTGCATTTGATTGTTGGATTAACATTGCATAGTTATTGGTAGAGTTTTATTACATAAGTTGTATGGATAATGGTAGTAGTAGTTATTACGAAAACATCCAATCGAATAAAAAATGGAAGATAAAATATATTAACTTAAATTTGTCTAATGTTTCATTTTATAATAGTTGTAGAGTTATTAAATCAGTGAGAGATCTAATTTGTCTGAATAAACAAAATATTATTAGCAACCATCCTGATTTATTATTATTGATAAAAATAGTTTAGTTTTTACCTTACATTTATTAATAGTTGAATTTAAATGTTTGTTTGTTTGTTTGTTTTATTTCAGCACAAATAGCATAATAATGTTAAAGTACTTATTATAAAAACATCTAATCAAACAAAAGATGTCAGACAAATGCTTAGCGTAGACTGTGTCTTAGTTTGTCTTTTTATCTTCCAGACTTTCGCATCTTTTGAGCATTTGATGTTTGTCGAGTTTTCTTTATTACACCGGTGTTGTTGATAAGAACAGGAATATTTAGCAGATTTTGCTGCGGTACTAATTGATTCGCGTTTTTTGAATCTCTGTTGAGGTAACATTCCTTAAGAGTTTTAGAGTTAGAAAAGTTTCATGTCGAAAACTCTTTAGCTGTTGTGACCATCTTTGTTGATGATATAAACACTACTTGCAAGACTTTTTAATTTGATATCAATTTTTTCATTACATAAGGTTTGCAGATGTACCAAGTCTTCTGTATATAGAGGCTCATGCTTGTTTTCTACAGTCTTGTCATCGTCTGTTGTATTTTTTATGAGTAGTTCTAAAAAAAGACAACAAGTTTTGTTAATGGCTAATAATATACAGCGCGAAGATTTAGTATGAGACATGACTAATCTTTTATCTTGTTATCTGAGTACAAGAAATAATAAATAATTAAACCGTATGGTTTATTGAGTTTTTAACCAGTGTTAAATAATTATTTATTAATTCTTACCTCATTGCAGAGAGTACTCCTAGTAATTGTAGTAGATGCTGTAGTAGATGTTGTTCCTTTAGATGCAACTGCTGGAGTGGACGAATTCTGTGTAAAAACAGTGCTTTTTAAATTATCAAAGTTGCAACGATTGACCCAAGCTCACAACCAATGAGAATGTTCGCGCGACAATCCCCTTATTTCGCGAGAATAAAACAAATTTTCTTTGTGCAAAAATCCCTTCATAATATATAACAATTTTAGATGAATGAAAATTTTTTTCCTTGCATGGAAATCCCTTTATAATATATAAGAATATCGCGTGAATGAAACGGTATACGATACAAACCTAGGTATAAACAACCTGAATACCATATACACTCAACCCCACAATCTAAATTACGATACAAACCCCAATATAAACAAAACCTGCACAATAAATACATACAACAAAATTTAAAACACCTCAAAACAATCTCGCAAACATCAAACTATACTACAATACAAACTGAAAGTCAGGTCCTGGTGCACACAAAAAGGTACTCTATGGGTTATACAAGACACCTGGTGTTACTGAAGTCACTTTGACCAAGATAACCATATTGTCCTTGAACCCCAACACACATGTATGCTCATATTGTAGGAGATTTTTATAATAATTAGACAAACTAGGTCCCTTTCCCTACCCTCTCCCACTCTAAGTCTCCCCACCCTCTCCCACTCTAAGTCTCCCTACACTCTTTACCCTGTCAACTACAGAAGTTTCAGGTGGACCCGGTGTCTTTCCCTTCCTTACTCATATCTGTTTCCTTGGTTTTAGGGATACCGGCTACCCCGGGCCTGTATAGACCCTGTATTGTGTATATATAGAGATAGAAAACCTACCCCGGGTCAACACCCAGGGCCAGTCAACAAATATGGCTGCTAAAGATAGCATGGAGCAAAACCCAGGAGTTGAAAACCCCTCCTCATAAGGAGACCGGAGCAGTATCGAAGCTAGGAGGCTTCGATACTAGGAGAGAGACTAGGAACCTTGACCACCTTATAAGGAGTGGAATATTTCCACCACCATAGAGAGAGTGGGAAGGGAGCCCAGAGCCACCTTGCCATGTGCTAACTAACCTCATTGGTTCACTTTTGTTATTGCGAACTGTGTTGTGCTTTTTCATTTGTATATATTTTGTATCGTTATCTACAATTGGCTCACGCCTAATAAGGGTGTAAGTTTTCTTGCCTTCTCCTATAAAAGGAGCTGCTGTATATGAGAGAAGGCAGAAGTTAGTGGATTTTTGTTCAAGTATCTTTATTATATTGCGAAATAGATTTGTGTAATAAGTTATTGATTGTGTAAACTCTGGTGTATTGAGTCTAGGTCATGGACCCCGAGGAAGTTATTACAATCTGTTTGGAGTGGATGCCATTGTGTCAGTAGTAGGAGGATATCTACTACAATATTATACTACTAATATTATAGTGCAGGATAAAGCAGCAGGTAAACATTATGGTACAGGCTGTAGCAGCAGGTAAAATATTACATTACAGGCTATAGCAGTAAGTAAAGTACTATGGTACAGGGTATAGCAGCAGGTAAAGTGCTATGGTACAGGGTATAGCAGCAGGTAAAGTACTATGGTACAGGGTATAGCAGCAGGTAAACATTATGGTACAGGCTGTAGCAGCAGGTAAAATATTACATTACAGGCTATAGCAGTAAGTAAAGTACTATGGTACAGGGTATAGCAGCAGGTAAAGTGCTATGGTACAGGGTATAGCAGCAGGTAAAGTACTATGGTACAGGGTATAGCAGCAGGTAAAGTACTATGGTACAGGGTATAACAGTAGGTAAAGTACTATGGTACAGGGTATAGCAGCAGGTAAAGTACTATGGTACAGGGTATAGCAGCAGGTAAAGTACTATGGTACAGGGTATAGCAGCAGGTAAAGTACTATGGTACAGGGTATAGCAGCAGGTAAAGTACTATGGTACAGGGTATAGCAGCAGGTAAAGTACTATGGTACAGGGTATAGCAGCAGGTAAAGTACTATGGTACAGGGTATAGCAGCAGGTAAAGTACTATGGTACAGGGTATAGCAGCAGGTAAAGTGCTATGGTACAGGGTATAGCAGCAGGTAAAGTACTATGGTACAGGGTATAGCAGCAGGTAAAGTACTATGGTACAGGGTATAGCAGCAGGTAAAGTACTATGGTACAGGCTATAGCAGCAGGTAAAGTACTATGGTACAGTGTATAGCAGCAGGTAAAGTACTATGGTATAGGGTATAGCAGCAGGTAAAGTACTATGGTACAGGGTATAGCAGCAGGTAAAGTATCATGGTATAGGGTATAGCAGCAGGTAAAGTACTATGGTACAGGGTATAGCAGCAGGTAAAGTACTATGGTACAGGGTATAGCAGCAGGTAAAGTACTATGGTACAGGGTATAGCAGCAGGTAAAGTACTATGGTACAGGGTATAGCAGCAGGTAAAGTACTATGGTACAGGGTATAGCAGCAGGTAAAGTGCTATGGTACAGGGTATAGCAGCAGGTAAAGTACTATGGTACAGGGTATAGCAGCAGGTAAAGTACTATGGTACAGGGTATAGCAGCAGGTAAAGTACTATGGTACAGGCTATAGCAGCAGGTAAAGTACTATGGTACAGTGTATAGCAGCAGGTAAAGTACTATGGTATAGGGTATAGCAGCAGGTAAAGTACTATGGTACAGGGTATAGCAGCAGGTAAAGTATCATGGTATAGGGTATAGCAGCAGGTAAAGTACTATGGTACAGGGTATAGCAGCAGGTAAAGTACTATGGTACAGGGTATAGCAGCAGGTAAAGTACTATGGTACAGGGTATAGCAGCAGGTAAAGTACTATGGTACAGGGTATAGCAGCAGATAAAGTACTATGGTACAGGGTATAGCAGCAGGTAAAGTATCATGGTATAGGGTATAGGTACATAAAGCAGCTCTACTTTTATGTAGTACAGGAGGTGTTAAGTTTCCTACTTACTATCTATCATTTTTTCTATAGTTTGCTCGTATGTGGTGGTAACTTTGGCCAGGTTGGAGCACAAGTTATTTAGATATTGTGGTAAATGTTTATGCATCAAGTCTGTAAACAATAACTTTTCCAGACCTTTACCTGCTAGAGGCTGTCTCTGTGGGACAGAGACACCCCTTTAGCATTGCATTGGCACAAACAAAAGGTGACTGGTAGTCGCTGTTGCCAGTAGTAGTGCGAGCAGTGCTGCCTTCCCTGTACTATAAATATGACAGGGCCGGTAGGAATCTGACTGGGCCGGTGGTTACCTTTACTGGGCCGGTAGTGACCCTTACTGGGCCGGTAGTAACCTCACTGGGTCGGGGTCAAAAGAAGGACATATTGCGAGAACTTGAGAATAGCCAAGAAGCTACAGAAGGATGAGTCTATGCGATACCTACTTTCAAAAAAAGGAAAGAAAGGACGTCAGCCTATATTTCAGCCCTAGAACCTACCAGGAGATGGGAAAGCACAGCAGCAGACATTTATCCATCAACTCAGCCCCTTATATCTGGCCGCTCGTTCTTTTTAATTAATTGCTATTACTGTTTCGTTTGTTGCTATTTTTAACCTGATCTTATCATTTGTCTGAATCACTCCCTGTGCAGCTAATTGGTTATTATGCATATTCTTAGCACATGATTGGTTAATGACAATGCTAGCTTCCTGTGTTCCAGTCTATATAAGGCTGGAGCTTGCCTATACTCTTTGCACTTGTACGTTATATCAACTCCTGCCACTTCACTCTAGAGGACTACCTCCCTAGAGCAGTATTGATACAATAAATGTATTCATGCCACAACAATCTGACTAGTTGGTCTGAGCCGCGGGCTCCCTTTATTACTTGCTAGAGTCGTTTGGAACAAGTGGCACCGGCCATTCTGGCGGTGCCCTTGTGGAGAGAGGAAGAATACTTGAGCTTAGTGAGGTTTGGTGGTACCACGACAGAATCCACTACAATGTTGAAAAATTGGTGCCCATGGTGGACAATTCGTAAATTATTGTTTACTGGATAAGTTGATTTCTCAACCACTTATATAACAATGAGGACAATTGAAGCAAAATAGTTTGAAAATGTTTGCTGAACAGAAAGATAAACAAGTGAAAACATTCAGTGCTTCAAAGCATGCTAGTACAAGCTAATGCTCAAGCGGCTCCATTGAGGGAACTGACTCATTCACATGTCCCCTAACTCCCAGCGTAGTGACATTCTGTCAAACATCCAACACTTGTGCATGCCCAGGCTTAAAGACCCAACACGTGTGCATACCCAGGCTTAAAGACCCAACACGTGTGCATACCCAGGCTTAAAGACCCAACACGTGTGCATACCCAGGCTTAAAGACCCAACACGTGTGCATACCCAGGCCTAAAGGTGGAGGTTTGTCTGATCTCTTGAGTTGTAGAGCTACCCTTATGGTAGTAAGTGCCCATAACTTGTTTCAGCCGAAAGTTTCCACATTATACACGAGTCCCATTCTGCTGAAATGAGAAGTTTTGAATGTCTGACATTATGAAGCCAGATTCAGCTAGAAGTTTAAATCTTGGCACAAAAAGTATTTGGAATACTGAAATTATTTTTGAGAACAATGCTGGGTACCTTTTCTAATAGCAATAATATTGCCTATATATTTTTATGTAAGATGAAGCAATGCGCTATATTTTATTTCACGTGTACACATATGTATACACTGCAACAAGTATAACTGCAACTGGGGTTGAACTTGTTAAGGTTTGATACAACTCTATGAGAGTTGAGCTACTAGGGCACACGATTGATTACTATTTCATTCCAGATTCTATCTGTGTACTAAAATATTATTCTTACTGCCCTTGACACAGTGGTGGTATAAAGTCTTCCGTTAGTACATAAATGGATGCAATAGAGTGATAATGTAAATCTACTATTCTTAAAAATCTCACTTTTGATTTGCTGAAAAGCAATTTTCTTTTCCTAAACTATAATATTTTAGCACATTGGACTATAATGCATCCATTGCACTCTATGCACATTTCACTCTATGGTTGTTTTACTCTATGGGCATTGTATAGCGTGCTTGAATGCTGCAGCTAAACTCTCATCTTCTCAAATAATCCACAATTAGCTACAAGCCATGGTATTACCTCGGCACATGACTATCAGTAGCTGCATATAATCATACGTTACAGCCTGAGAGATAGAGGCTCATCATTGTATAGCGGATCTATCTAGAACATTCAGCATTGTGTGAGTTTTCTGTTACATTTGCTGTCGTTTGAATGACTGGGATAGTTTACTGTTGTATTGTTTGCAGGAGCCATGGGATGCGCAGCGGCATTACCTTCTACTCTACCAGATTGTGATTTAGACTACATTCTAGAGAGGATACCTTCCTGTTTCAGAGATGAGGCAAAACCAACCCTTTACGTGTGGTATGCCGTTTTCAGAGTAAGTACTAGTTGTTGGGGGATTGACAAACCATTGCATATAAGTTTACAAAAAGTTTTTATGAAGTATGTTGGTCATTTCTATTGCTATTATCTCACAATAAGTGCACAATTTCAACAGACTTTGGAACACAAGCGTGTTGGCCAATTTTTTTTAAAAATATGTATTCAATATCTTGGCTGGCTATTTGTTATATTCTTTTCTTTGAGTCTAAACCAGTCAATTCTCAATTTCAGGTTTCAGTTTCTCAGTATTAGTAATTTTCAATATAGAACTATAAAATACGTCATCTTACCTAGTTTGATTAACAGGCAACTTAACAAACAACTTATCACGCTGAAGATCTATTTTATTTTGCAGGCAAAATTTCCTAGATGCATACCGAAATCGTATGTTATAAAACTTTACAACAGATACTTCCCAGATCGATGTAATGAAGAAGTCTATGACAATATTCAAGAGAAGTTTGGTGGAGGCAGCAGTCAGCGAATTGATTTTAAGGCATTTGCTGTGGCCTCGTATAAGTCCTACTCTATAACTAAAAAGACGTGCACTCAGTGTCTGTCATTCCCCATGTTTGACATTCACAGCAATGGAAGGATTTCCATAGCAGACATTACATACATTCTAAAGGTGAATACTGTCAATTAACTATTGGTAGAAACAGGTTGGAATAACGATGTCATCTGACGGCCACAGGCTATTTAGAAAACCCTAAAATAGGCTTGAGAATTTCATTTCCTTTTTTTATCATACGTATTTTCAAATATTAAAAAAACTACGTTTATTCATCCATTGATTACGATTTATTCGCATGATGGAAAATTTCTGCTTGGTAAAATTAACAAGAGAGCTGCTGCATGATAATTAAAACTTCTAATGGTTTTGAAATTTCAAAACTGATAACCTGATCTCAGCGCCGTAGAAATTTGTTTTATTTATTTTCAGAGATACTATGAGTCAAGGGGATCTACGATATCAGACATAGCGGAGAGACACGCTCGAGAAATAATAAATGTGTTGTATTGCCGAGACAAAAACAACATCAGACCACTCGAATATCACAGAGTGCTGAACTTGCTACCAAGGAATGACCCATTTTGCCTGCAGTGGGAGGACATGATACACTTCCTGGAGAAGTATGACATGGCGCTATTGGCCATAGCTAACAACGTATACAATTCCCTCGGATACAGCAGAAGTGGCACATTTCTCAGCACAACCTTGGCTAGCAGTCAGCCAAAAACTGCAGCAGAGATTAGTCAGGGAGTATATGAGTATGAAAACATAGCTGTTGGTCCAGATGTATCAGCTCCTGGCACATCTGGGCTTGGTAAATCTGCTGCTACTTTTTCGACAAAACAGACATCTGTAGTCGGAGCATCTGGAATACATCTGGCAGCTGATGGCACTTCCGATGCACGCCAGATGGCAAAGCCCAGTCTTGTATCAGAAGACTTGACCAGCACAGGCAATGAAGCACGAAGTGATACAGATGTCTGTGCAGATAGTATTATGAGAGTGATTGACCTGGAATGATTGACAGATCAGCGGAACAACCAAGCAGATTCTAAGAAGTAACATCAATTGTTACCCGCAGAACTAAAACCATCATTTCCACTTGCTTTTAATTCAACTAACATTGACTAACCCTTTGTGCCCTTCTTACATTCATAAGTTAATGTTCTATTGTCATTATTGTTGCAGTTTGTTGTATTATGCACCTATTGTAGTTAGGGAAAAGCTATTTTTATGAGAAAACATATAACAAGATTTTAATAAACTGTAATTTGTGAGCATAAATCGTGTGAAGTTTCGCATCAGTCTACAACACCTGATATTGTGATTAACACTGAAAATTGGAATCAAGTTTAAATTTTTTAGCAAATATGTACAGCTTTTTTCCTGTCCAATGACAGACTGGCACCTTACCCCCTCCTGCACTGCAGGCATTACCTCATTCTGTAACTAGGTTTGGCTAGTTCAATGAAGTTAGAACAGGAAATTTGTGGTTGATCACCTGTACCTGTTAGACTCCCAGTATTGTACGCTGAAACTTGCTACCTTGAGGACAAGGTGGGGAACAACAACTTGGTTAGTGCGACAACGAACGTCCTTGACTTATATTATTGTAGAAAGTAAGATATTGACTTGAGAAGGGGAGTTATACCCAATTTGGTTTCAAATTACAGTAGGGCCACCATTTATGTTACTTAATTTTGCCAACTATGTTTGAACAAGTTTCAGAGTTCCTAGGTGTGCTTTGCTATCCTATTTTGGAGAGTTGTCCTTTTTTTAAACAAAAAGATTGGCCAATTATATTGGCACGCGAGTGAATAACACTGAATGCAAACAGATCTCTCTCGACAACCATTTTTCTGACTTCCATAAGTAGGGCTACTAATGCATTAGTACAGCTAGCTGGGTAACAGCTTATGTAACTTTTATCTTACATGTCCATAATTGCTAGAGAACTATAGCATGGTGTCATGAATCTAACTGGCTCGGTCTCCGCACATCTCCATAAACGTCTTCACTGTGAGAAGCCCTCTCTACTTTTAAAGTTTTTTGTTCAACTTTCAAAAACATTTATCTGCAGATTATTGGATGATTTCCTTTATTCTGCAATACGTTACGAGCCAGTGCTGGTTCTCGCCAGGTTGAACATCCTGAAGCCCTTTCATTGATGGAAAGAAAATCGATGAATGCGCAGCGAGACGGAACTGAAAGCTGTTGTATTATAGAAGTGGCTTAGCTCTTTCAAGCTTCTTATGTAATCTGCATTCACCTTGCACAAGTAGCTACTAGCTATAGCGTTATATTCAGGCATCACTAACTGTATTGTAGAGAGAAGAGAAAATATACATAACATAATATATACTCCTTGTGCAACGGATTCTTCTAGAACATCAGGTATTGTGAATACATTTACAATTTATTCCTTCTAAACACAATAAAAAACTGTTGGTAAATATTCCAGGCTTTAGCCTACTGGACTTGTGCAATCAGTTTTCACATCTGTATGCGTAATTCATGACAAATGCTCAAATTATTGCATTTTTGTTTTAACAAAATATGTGAACTCTGTTTAAAGTTATTGCGTTGCTTAGTTGATGTAGTTTAGGGTCATCCATTTATTTCCGTAGCAATATCAAGTTTTATGTATCAACTCAAACTCTGTTTTAACTGAAACACCACAAGTTTTCTGCATTGACAGATCTGTTGATAACCTATTTTGGAGCCAGTCTGCAGACATCATGGGTCTTCAGTCCAGCAAACTCAACGGTGACGATCTCGATTACATATTGAGAAAAACACGCCCAGATGTTTACGTTATCTTGAAAAGTGACATTGACAGAAAGTACAAGCAATTCCGTGTAAGCCAAACAATCCACTGCTGCTTGTAAGTTGTCTGTTCTCAGTAATTACTTACATCCATCTATATCTCCTAACTTATTATTTGCAGGCAAAGTTTGGCAAAGAGATTTCACAGAAATATCTCGTACGTTTGTATGACAGGTATTTTCCGAACCGGAACAATAAAGAAATCTACGAAATGTTTTTAAAGAAATACTCTGCCGACAGCAACTATGTAATTGGTTTTAAATCATTTATTATGGCTGTCTACACGGCGTTCTCACCAGGAAGCATAAAAGATGAGCTAGCATTCTGTTTGTATGATGTAAACTGTGAAGGCTATATACGGTACCAAGGACTCAATGAGATTGGATTGGTTAGTATTAATTACTTCTAATTAGCTGCGGTGGCTGGTGACCATTTTTGTATAGTTGAATGAAATGGCTGGTTCTGAGAAAAGTGTTCTTGCTACTTAGTAAGAAATTGAGTGCATAAGAAAATTTATGATTAAGTTGGGGCTTAGAAAGAAATAACTAATTGCAGTAGAAAACTATTTGCTCTGGTCTTAATCACAAACTTGACTTCGTTTATTAATAAGCTTTAGATGATGAAGTATAATTCCTGAACACAGTGGCAAAAGTGGTTTCTAACTTTAGAAAAACCAACAAAAAGAATAAAAACAGCAGCAACGACTGCTTGTTTAACCGAGCTGGAACTGGGACTTTTTTTTAGTTTCAACCAAATTTATCGATGTTTTAATGAGGCATTACGTCGCATCAGCTCTTTATGAAAAAGTATATTTCGAATGGAAAATTTTTGGGAAGTACATGAACATAAATAAATGGTGAAGATATTTAATAATAAGTATTGTTTGCTACATCGCAATGAAATATTTAATTCTGAACTTCTCTAACAGTAAAACTAGAACACCACTTTGTAGCCTGTGCTTTGATGGTGTTGTGTTTGCTTAGGGTCACTACAGAGGAGAGGATGAACAGTTTGCTGTAGCAAAGGCCGATATGTTTGCTACGACTGTGCTAGAGTTACTTGGTACTGATGCTTCCAGAAGGGTGAGCATAGAAAAATTTCAAGACATGATTGAAATAAAGCGTGATACGCAGGGTGTTCCCAGGCTGCTGACCTCCACCAGCTTCTTAGATGAGTGTGACCTGGCTTTACTCGCGCTGAACAATGAAATCCACCATTCCGTAGGCTACGGCAGAAGAGGACTAGCGATGAATAAGCTGATACTCGAGCACGCGGCTCAGTACTATGATAAACCTGAAGGCTACGTAGCCGGTATAACGGTAGAGGAGGTGTTGGCACGTGATTCTGAGAAAGAAAAACGCTGCTGCAACATCCAGTAAATGACATACGGGAATCGTCTATGTTAACACACCGCAAACTGAGTCTGCACAGTTTCCAATAATCAGTGATCAATTTACTTGACATGATTGTTTGCATGCTTTTAATGTTGTACGTTCTTGCGTGTCATAAATTTAAATAAAGTTGTATTTACTACAGATATATTTGTATTTGACTGTTTTTATGAGATCCAAATGTATTTAATAGAATTGTTTCAATCATGCGGTAACAAGAAATGTACTCACTGGCTTAAACATACAAAATTGCAAAAGCCTCTGAGAATGAGCTAACTTCAAATGATTCATGGTGCTCCCAAAACATGTATGCTACCATTTCATACATCAACATGATCTTGATGAAGGATGACTTGACAGTCTCAATGTGGGCAAAGACTCCTAAAGCTTGAAAGTTTTAATTGTAGATTAGCATGCATCTGCTAATTATTTTTAGTAGATGATTTCTAGTAGCGGTGGAGAACTTCTAGAAATGTACAATACTAGCATGAGATAATGGGAGTTATTGCATATACATAAGTTCTCTGTTGACCGCAATACTGTTCTCATGCTCATTCATCAACACAAAGTGGAGCCACACTTTTTTGTCACTCTACAGGTGTGAGCAACACAATTAGTTTTCCCTTTAAAGTTTTTGCTTTTGTTACTGATATATAAGAATTGAAAAAATTTTCAAATTTAGTTTAAATTTAAAATCTGAAAGTTTAAAAAAAACTTCAAATAGCTAAACAACTAATAACCTTAGATACTGAAAATGACTCCATAATTGAAGAAGTAAACTCAAATTGAAATTAAGGTGGTAAAACAGCTCAACTCAGAAAGCTCAAACTTCTTTCTTATAATGCAAAGGAAGAAAAATTATCTTATGTAGATAACTGCGCAATTATGTAATTACTACGTGCTATGTATAGCAGACTCTCAATAGGCGGGGTTTACAATGGTTGGTGGGGTTTGGGGAGTCTCCCTCACTCCCCCCCCTCGTAGAGAGCCACCCTAACTATGTTATGTAGTTTTTTTTTTATATAGAGTTACCTGCCCTCGCATAATCTTTAAAATAGCTAAAAGCTATAGAATTATACTAATGCGGTACAAGTAGCTATTTATAGCTATTTGTTATGTCATTTACAATCTGTGTACAACGAGAGCAACAAGGTTTTGTTTGCTTCACATTTTAAAAGGACAGGGACTTGGGTAAGCTCGATGTTTGAATTCCTGATGTTCATTTGTTGTTTCTGTCTGAGTTTCAAACGCTACAAAAAAGCAATTTTTAATTAGGTAGTTTTGTTTATGTTATATATTGTTATATATTGTTATACATTGTTATATATTGTCTCGACTGATTAGGCTTGAATGGACAACTAAAACTGAATAAAACAAATTGATATGTTCAAGTAGCTCTTGAAGGTGAACAAAATTATTAACTGCACCTCTTTCCATTCAGGTGCGGTAATATCCTTTGAGGTTTGATGCAGTTGATGTTTGCTGGTTTAATAGGAATATATCATGCACTCTGTCACAAAACAATACGCCAATCTCTTACTTTAGCTATTCCACTCAAACCTTTCTTGAGATTGATACTGTTTGCTAAAACAGGTAAAAACCATTCAGGCTGCCAGCAAACATGGGATGTGATTGGAGTCTGTGTCAGTCTGGTCCAGAGACACCTGCAGATGAACTGGAATACATAGTCGAACACACAATGACGCACCCTGACTGTAACATACGGCGAGAAGTTAAAAGTTGGTACAAAATATTCAGGGTAAGTTCACTTTTCTGTGATATATTAGCTAATTAGACTCAGTAATGTTCTACTGGTGGACATATTATTGTATAGTGAATGATTTTAGAAACAATTTGGGCAAGAGATTCAGCAAGAGTATCTCAAAACGTTGTACCAGAGGTATTTCCCGGGTCGTAACAACACCCAAATGTGCGAGCTGTTTGCCAGCAGATATGGCACAGGAAATGCAGGCATCATTGATTTTAGGGCTTTCGCTGTTGCGTTTTTTAACTCCATACCATCCAGAAGAACTGATGCTGGTTTGACTTTCGCAGCTTTTGATATGGATAATGATGGAGGAATAACATATGAAGATGTTAGACATATAGCAGAGGTGAAGTTTGTATATTTATTTGTTAACTTGATGTTGGCGGATTACTAAAAGTTGCATTAGATCTAAAAGTACCAGTATGGGAAGTTTACCAACAGTATCAGATGAATTATTTACAGGTACACTACCAGGGGTTGAATGACGCAAATGCTGCTGGAAAGAGCATGGACATAGCTACAAATCTATTTCAAATAATTGGCCTCAATCAAGACGAAATAATTAGATTTGTAGACTACCACTCCCACATTGACGCGGAGCACACATTCCTCACGGGACTTCACGGTCTCTACTCTCTAGTACATTTCTTAAACCATTTTGAAGCAGCCCTATTAGCGATAGCTAACCATCTGAACACCTTCCTGGTTGGTGGAGAAGAGACTGCCGTATTACCTTTTGAGGCGGACACCGATGGTTCGGCAGCGAACAGAGCCAGTACTTCAGATGTCCAAGTCTCAGTAAATGAGGAGACAAATCTGTGAAACAGATTTTGTTAACTCTACAAACAGTAGTACATCTAGTACGCCTTGTGACGTATCCTTATCAGACTGTCATTTTGAACTTTTAATTCCTAACTGATGATGGACAGCCTTATTTTAAATTCTAACAGCAGCATCAGTAGCATTGCCATGTAGTCACTAACACCAACCTTCACTTATGTAACCAATTTTCTGTTTAAAATATTAATAATTTTAACAATGGAGCTAAAAATGCCATTTTGTACTCAAAACTACAACTATCAATTCAAAGCTAAAAATCTAGAAAAGAAAAACTAATTAACATTTTCCAAAACCCGCAACAAGCACTGTTGGTAATTAACACTGCAGATGAAAAAATAGATACTGATGGTAAATGAAATATTGACTGGTAGTAGCGCATAACTTATGTAATTATGCAAGAATTTATGTAGGTTTATTGTTCATACATGCAAATAGTACAAATTATATTTTGTTTTGTATTCTGCTCTTGAGTTTTGTATTTGCTGGTCAGTTGAAGTTGATCAATCTATTAATGCACCCTGTTAATTAAATGTCAAGTACAATAGCTACCAGTTACATTCAAACATGTACAATAGCTACTAGTTACATTCAAACATGTACAATAACTACTACATTCAAACATGTACAATAGCTACTACATTCAAACGTGTACAATTGCTACTACATTCAAACATGTACAATAGCTACTACATTCAAACGTGTACAATTGCTACTACATTCAAACGTGTACAATTGCTACTACGTTCAAACATGTACAATAGCTACTACATTCAAACATGTACAATAACTACTACATTCAAACATGTACAATAGCTACTACATTCAAACATGTACAATAGCTACTACATTCAAACGTGTACAATAGCTACTACATTCAAACGTGTACAATTGCTACTACATTCAAACATGTACAATAGCTACTACATTCAAACATGTACAATTGCTACTACATTCAAACATGTACAATAGCTACTACATTCAAACGTGTACAATTGCTACTACATTCAAACGTGTACAATTGCTACTACGTTCAAACATGTACAATAGCTACTACATTCAAACATGTACAATAACTACTACATTCAAACATGTACAATAGCTACTACATTCAAACATGTACAATTGCTACTACATTCAAACATGTACAATAGCTACTACATTCAAACGTGTACAATTGCTACTACATTCAGACATGTACAATAGCTACTACATTCAAGCATGTACAATAGCTACTACATTCAAACATGTACAATAGCTACTACATTTAAACATACACAATAGCTACTACATTCAAACATGTACAATAGCTACTACATTCAAACATGTACAATAGCTACTACATTCAAACATGTACAATAGCTACTACATTCAAACATGTACAATAGCTAGCTACATTCAAACATACACAATAGCTACTTACTACATTCAAGCATACAATTGCTACTACATTCAAGCATACAATTGCTAGCTACATTCAAACAAGTGAGTGGTTTAATATGAGCAGTTCAAGCCACCAGGTTGTGATCGGGAGTGAGATCCGAGATGTACATCAGTATTTATTGTACGGCTTGTTAGCGTAAATGAAGACAGCTGAGTTCTTGTCACTTTTTTATCTCTTTTTCTACCTTTGGCACATGAACCTTTTCTTCTCCTGAATTTTTTTTAATATAATATCAGCAGATCAGTTAACCTATGTTATTTGGCGATTCAATTTAAAATTACTCTTTGGAGCTAACCTCCAATTTACAGCCCCTGCTAACATGTCGTTTCTATGCATCTGCATTGCTCAGTTGCAAGTTTTGTTAAATTTATTGGTAGTATAACATAATAGTTGAAATGTGGAGAATTTAACCGTAGTATTCCACTCTACCCCTGTCCCTTCCGCCCATTTCCTCCTCCTATCCCACCACCTCCTTTGTTCTTTCATGTTATTCCAGTACTTTCCCCGCGTGCCCCTTTAATATCCAATTTCTGATCCCTCCATGATTCCACATACTCCTGTACCGACCTAATATGCCCTCCTATACCAATACAGTTTTTAAAATACCAAACAACATTTTTCTGCTAACAACAAAAACATCTCGAGTATCTATTTTGTCTCTTCTCAATAACTAATAAATCATTTTCATTAACCGCATTAATTCAAAAGTAAGTGAGTAGGAATTGTTTACATAATTCTTTTGGTGTCAACAGTTTTCATGGACTTCATAAAAATATAAAAACTACAAAGATTGATCAAGCAACAAAGCCTGACTAGCTAATTCTTGCTGTAAAAACGTAGAGATAACTTTTTGCATTTTATAATATTTAATTTGGTGTGTAAACTGTTGCAGTTTTTGTACTTACTTGGTTACCAAATCATCAATCGACTTTTGCCCCAATGCAAACTCCAAAATTCTTCTCCCTTCATTGAACTACTTCAGCTGGCTAGTAAAAAGCTACATAAATGTGAAATAATCCCAGCTATCTTCTGCTGAAAAAAAGCTAGACTGAGTTTTATGAATTGACTAAAACTCATCAACTTCGGTCATGACAATTTTTCTCAATGGGACTGCATTAACAAAACAAGATGATCTAAAGTTGACAACAAAAATAGCAGTCAAGTATTTCCTCAGACAAACAATGTTGTATGCGGTGAAGTGTATAGAGAAGATAACTACCACAAATAACTGTACGAGTTATTCTTGATAAATGGATGGGTTGTAGGTGGTATATTTGTAGTGGATTTTGGGGGCTGAAAATCACTAGCTGAGGTTAGTAGTTTGCTGCCACCAGCTGTCAGTTTTACCTGTTACAACAACAGGGTCGGTGAGATACCGAATGGATGCAAGACAGAGTATTGCTACTCTACAACCAGTTGTGAGCCCTCGGCTCAGACACATATCGCAATATGATTGAGTCCACATGCCTTTATTCGTCCAGAATAAACGAGTTAGTAAAAAGTCCCAATTACAACTGATAATCATAAGCAAAGTTCTGCCTTTTATAGGCAGTGCACAGAAACAATCATCCAATTACAATACAATATTACAATACACACCAATGAGAGTGATTATATAAATACATGACAAATGAGATGGTAAGAAAGGGCTTAAAAGGAATAGGTGCCCTGTGGTAGCAGGCAGAGTCATAGGCTCATACACCAATCATAGCTAGTCTCTGGGTCCTTGGTCTTTCTAGCTCTTAGCCCATCATCTTCGGTAAGGGGTAAGAGTGGATACTTTTGGTAGATGGCTCTTAGGTCCTCCCAGGCTACTTCTAAGATCTCAGGCTCCACTGACTTCCTGCCTGTCCAGTGAGGTCAGTATAGGTGTATACAGGGTCGGTATAGGTGTACACAGGGTCGGTATAGGTGTACACAGGGTCGGTATAGGTGTATACAGGGTCGGTATAGGTGTACACAGGGTCGGTATAGGTGTACACAGGGTCGGTATAGGTGGTACACAGGGTCGGTATAGGTATACACAGGGTCGGTATAGGCATAAATATAGTTATCGTCCACTCGGTTAGTAGTTACTAGGCATTCTGGCCATCTAATGGCTATTATAGTGATGCCAGAATGTAATACTATGTGTGCGCAGAGAGTAGGTACACTAAAATCCACCACATATTGAAGTTAGTGTAACATTCTATGACATTACTGACATTTTTGGTTTCCAAAGGTTAGTATGTGGTGTGACCTCCTTGCAACACACAGCAAGTACCAACAAAAATAGGTCCAGTTGTGGGATGCTGACATGTGACATTTTTGATTGTAGCTTGGAATCTTCGAGTATAGCAAGTGAGCAGGCCTCCATGAACTCCAGATAAGAGCAGACCTTGCCAAGGTGTGCCTGGCCCTGGATTGTGGCATCTTCATTTGGGTGAGCATAATATCGTTTGGGCTTCCTCATTTCATAGTTTCCACCATCAAAGTCAATAAGATTTACTGCATCATAGATTGCCCTTTGGTCCTTGTCCATTGTTGGTAGATATGTCTGCTCAAATCCATGGAGAGTGATTAGTGGTCCTTTATCCTTGTCAGCCACCACATCTTCTGGATCCATCCTTAGCATGTTCTTGTGTTTTTCATGGGCATGTTCACCAAGAAACTTTGCTGGAGGGATTGTCCTACATCCATGGATAAATGTAAACATGCTACAAACCATTCCCATGCTATATGCCTGCCCAACTCTAGCTACGGCCCTTGCTGAGGCCCATTGTCAGGTACATCATGCATCTTGTGGTATCTCTTCATGGCTCTAGACCTGGCATTGTCAATGATGGTTTGCACCCCATTGCACGACTTAATCCTCCTAAAGCTCCAATGCAGTTTCTTGTGCATGGCCTCCCTGCTCCACCTATCCATGTCTTTCCACTCATAGTCATCCTGCATCTTTAAATCTTCAAGAATATCCTCCATATCATCATTGCATGTAGTACACTGGGGAGTGCATTTGGTGAGGCCAAACCGGTCAATGAGGTAGTCAATTGTTGCATCAGACACAGATTGGAATGGGTTCTGCTCCTTCATCCTGAGCAACCAATTTTTTAGGATGTCTGTAGGTGTCTCCTGCTGGTCAGCATATGCCCCAACCCTGTCCTGCCCTGTTTGATCACCTTTATAAATTTAGAGTCCACAGCCCTCATGTCCAACGAGTATGCCCCATTTACCCCATCAATCCCATTAACTGAATTCTCATAGTTTGTGCAGCTGTCAACCAGTTTAGTCATTGTTGCCCTACAGGTAAGTTCAGCAGCAGTGATAGTCAGAAACACATTCCCATCCTTTAGTACACGTGGATGTGTTGTTGGTGTGACGTCAGTACCATGCTGTGTCATAAATGGTATCTTATGTCTGTCATTACTTGGTGGTATGACAAAGTCAGTAATTGTATAGTCAGTCTTGTTGCTGTCTTCAACGTCAGTACCCTCAATCTGCTGTTCTGTCAGTTGTAAAAACCCTGGCACATTTGCATGAAAAACAAAATGCTTAATACCATCCTTAGTGGAGGTACCAGTGTATCTATGAACATTTTTACTAATATTATGATGCGCTCTCATAATAAAAGCAGTTAATGCAAGCTTATCCCTAGGAGTACCAACAACATTATTCAATGCCACAACACTAATGAGATAGATACATCTACCCCTAGGTCCTGCACACAACAAGTCCTTTAACTTATCTATAAATTTCTCTTGCATATAGACATCTAGAGAAGCAAGGGAGCCCAAGCGATACTGCTGTTTTGGTGAGGTCTTTTTGGTAACAGACTGGCTGAGTGTAAATCCCTCTTGAGACTCATCCTACAACAAGTACAAAGGTAATTACTACTACTGTAGTCAATATATTTATTCTTATCATTGTTTTTATCATAGCATTATACTTACATTATCTCCATTGTCTGACTGCTGTGAGTGCTCAGGTGTAAGTAGGTCACGAAGTGTTACTGTAGCTGGCTTTTAAAATATATATGTGTATAATATATAATAGTGGTTACATATGGCAACTAGGCTGAACATTAATTCATATGATATATAAAATACCTTAGGTGTTTTAAATTCCTTTTTTTTTCTGCATTATCTAGTCTATGATACATTGTTGCATCATCATGACAGTCTTCTTCATCATTTAGAAATAGCTGATCATCTATTGTAAGGTATCTCATCCTCACTGTCTTCTGACTCATCTCCATCTTCATCCACACATTTATCCAAAAATTTGGCTTTTCTTTTTTGTGGCGGTTTCTTTGGCGGTTTGATTTCGACTTTAACCGATGACTGTGATGACGTGGTATCCCAAATATCATGTCCAAAATATGCCTGCTGATTTTCTGGAAAATATTCTTCTTTGTCATCATCCTCTTTTATCTTTATATCCTCTTCATCCGAGACTGTAAGATCAATTTCTTCATCACACTTAGACATTTTGCAGCTTATATTTTTGAATTAGCCGCTTCAGTTATGACATGCGCATCTGCCTCATTCATGTTTGGGCATGCATGGCGTGCCTATTGATTATCTAGTACTAAGCAACCACTGAAAACCACTCAGGCGTAACATAAGCCCAAGCGCTTTATTTGGAGTAATCCATTCTCTAGTGGCCTGGCGGACAATATAACCTATTTACTCTCTTTATCTCTATTGGATAAAAGATAAATAGGTCATATAGTCCAGGTGGCCAGTTGTAGTAAGAGTAGTGGTGAAAGTGAAAGTGAAACCATGCGCGCGCAAAGTGAAAGTAGCTAAAAATCTAGGATTATTATACTTTATATGACTGTATATGGAAGTGGATGGAGCATATGGACTAGACACAGTAGTAAGTAATCATATATATTGTTGTCGATGGCTAGTGCAGCAATAACAGCAATCGTGGCAGCTATAACAGCAGCTAGTGAGGCAGCTGCAGCGGCTGGTACAGGGGTGGCAGTAACTGCAGTAGAAGCAGGAGACCTAGCTGCTGTTGGTGCAGCAGCTACCATATCTGGAGAGGCAATAGACCTGGTAGCTGATGCAGCAGCAGCTGCTACCATAGTTTCAGACCTTGCAGCTGATGCAATTGTCTCTAGTGGAGTAGCAGGAGCAACGGTGGGCCTAGTGTCAGGTATTATTTATGGGGCAGGGGAGTCAGCAGCTGGTCTAGCAGCAGGAGCGGCTGCAGCAGCACTAAGTGCAGACGCTGCTACATCAGTAGCAGCTTCCCTTGGGCCAGTTGCAGCAATTCTTGCAACAGCTTTTGATGGGGCAGAAACTGCAGAAATGGTAGCAGATGCAGTGTTTGCAATAAATGCATGTAGTGAACTAGCAAATGCCATAGGTGCAACCGAGCTTGGGGGGAGTATAGCTGCATATGCTGGTGCTGTTGATGTAACCCTTACTGAAGGAATAGTTGCGGTTGCACCAGAAGTAGCAATGTCACTTGTAGATGCCTCATCAGTAGGTGCAGAGGCTGGTACACTAGGTCCTGAGGCATTGGTAGCAGCTGCTGAGTCTATACCTGAAGAGTCAACAGAGGCAAGTACTAGTGCAGTACTGGACTCACTAGCAGATACTGTTGGTGCTGCAGGACAGACACTTAGGTCGGGGACAAACCTGGCTGGTACAGGTCTTTTCTTAGGTACTGCTGGTACCACTAGTACAGCCCTCACAGCAGGTGAGACCATAGCAAGTGTTGGTACAGGTGTGGCGACTGTTTCTACTGTCACGAGGGAATCACCAATAGCTGCCACATCTATTGCTGCACTGGTTACTGAAACAGGGTGTGGTGTGGGTGGAACATCCTTACCCTGGTCAATCCCAGCCGGTGGTGGTGCAGCAGCAGTTGCAAGTGAACTGTATGCTGCACCTGTGTATCGGGCGACCACTGAAGCATTAGCAGGTGAACTTGGTATAGAGACATCAACATTTTTGACACAAGATGGACTTTTGGCAACAACTACAAATCTACTCTCAGTGGGTACTGTAGCTCCAACAGTAGCAAATGTGACACTAACTGTTAGTGCATTTGTAATACCTGGGGTAGTCCCTGCTGTTGCTGCAGGAATAATTGCTGCACACCAAAGCCTTAAGCATGTAACCTCATATATTGTCTCAGCTGGTGAGAAAATGCCAGAGGTAGTAGACCTTGTCTCTGATGTAATAGATGTTGGCAAAGCAAAGTTATTTACAGAGTGGCTACAGCTGCTAAAAGTGCTATAAGAAAATCGCTACCAATATCTACCAGTGGTCAAGCAGGTGATGGTGGTCAATTTAAAGGCTACAATGAACTAATGGTTCGACTACTTCAAACCTTTGAACTAACAAACAAGGTTAGCCCAAAAAAACAGCTGGAGGCAATGGCAATAGAGTGTTTTGTTGCATGGGCTAGGGGTGAGGTTGGATTTTCAGGAGTGCCTGAAAAACTTAAGCTGTGGTTAAAGGACGTGCTAAAAACTGGTAAGCTGTCACCACTATCACAGAACGAAATCAGAACAATGATTAAAAGACTTGGTGGGTTTTCCCCTGTTGTCCAGGGCTTTTTGGCAATAGTAAGACCATTGATGGGGGAGTACAAAATGAACCAGAGGTACATGAGCATATGCACTATCACATAGGTGAGGGGACTGGCACCCTGGGATTTAATAGTCTAAGTGCCCTCATGAAAGAGGTCCATGCTACCCAAGAGAATGGTGAAGAACTCCCATATTCACACAAGGTAGCAATGACCCTGTCACTGCTCAAACATATGGCACCTGAAAACCGCCAAGAACTTCATGAGTTTGGCAAACCAAATAGGCCTCTGTTCTCAATGGAACTATTTCAGGATATTGAGAGAATGTTTCCAGACACAATTGCTCTGCCGTTCTTTGATGCACTGGAAAACTTAATAAGACTTCCCTTATCATTATTAACACAAAAGGTGTATCCTGAGGCAACCAATGTCTTAGAGCCTGGTGCTCTCAAGAATTCTATGCAACAAATCATTTCAAAGCAAAGATTTAATTCAAATGGTGATATGGGAAGACTGATTAAATATTATGATGAAAAGTGGGAAACTGCCAAAAAGGAGGGGAGGCTGCTGCTAGCCAATGGTAATGTCATACTTACAGATCCTGAAGCTGTAAGCCCACTTGCAACATCAGACCTGTCTGAGCTATCAGCAATTGTTGTTAACACTATCATCAATCTGGTAAAGACAAATATACCATCAGATATTGTCAAAGTGGTCAATATGTTACAAGATGTGACAGAGGTTAAAGACTCCCTGTTGGGTGTTGGGAGCGAGGTTATACCAAAGCCAGTTTTGCCTGAACCAGTAGAAAGGATTGATATTAGGGATAGTATGCAGGAACTCATCCATGATATCAATGAGGTATCTGATGTCTATGATGTCAGCCAACGAAAGCGTACTAAAAGAAGTCTTTTTGACCTCAAAGCAGAAGTAAAAGAACTCTATGCCCGTATTATTGCATTATCAGAACAAATAGTGTCTCGTGGGAGATCCACAGCAGACAAAAAACTATACTCTGGGCAACTCTGGAACCTGGTGTATAATTTCTCAAAAGATGCAGTAGATAAACCACTTGATGTAAACCAAGAATTACCACCATCCTTTGTGAATAAGATGCAGATGATGCATGATGGCCTTGACTGGTATTATCGAAATAACTCAGTAGATGATACTAAAACAGTTGTTCCTACTGATCTCATCAAGGTGATGCCTGTGGGTAAGACACGTGCATATCAAAGTGTCTTGGGTACAGGTAATAACAAATCCAATGAATATTTGGATCCAAACTTTGCAATTCAGGATGTTAAAGTCGTAGTGAGCCAAGGAGATATCATCTTCCTAAAGCTAAGGCCAAAGCTGATTCTAAACCCAAAACTGATCTACCACTACCTGATGTGTCTAGTTCTATACCAGCAAGCAACACCAAAAACAAGAAAATACTTTCCCCAGGCAACAAACCCACTCCACCAAATAAGAAAAAGAAGATTCTTGTTTCAAAAAACCAACAAAGCCAGACAACCCCATCACAAACACTTCCACGAAATCCAGGATCATTATTTAATAGGCCTAAGAGGTCTGTTATTGCCCAGGAACCTGCGGTTGCTAAAATGTTGATGGCAGCATTAGTAAACAAAAATGCTGTGGATGAGGTTGTTTTGTTATCACATGTAGGCATGGGTAAATCCAAAGAGTTTAGAACCTCAAGTATGGTTGATACTATGAGGGCACTAAAGGGGGATGCTGTCTTACAGAAGGGGGAGCCATCAAAGGGTGATCCACAGTTGGTGAAAATCCAAAATGACCTAGCAATTGGGAAGAAAATTGATGATGCAATCAGCAATTTTCAACACCCAAACCAAAACCTCCATGACAGCCTAAAACAACTAGATCTTAAACCGAAGGAAAAATCAGAGCATCTTAGTGATCAAGGGCTACTAGAACTAAAAAAGAGAATACAAAGTGGTAGTAAATCTGATGTTGTTTTGGTAACCCGACTATTTAGTAATTTAGTTGGTGACATATCCAACCACTTCAATGGTTATCAACATCTTTATGGTTTAAAACAAGTGTTGTTTCAAGTCTTTAACAACCCTACCCCTGCAAAGGTAGATTTTACAGATGTATTTGCCCAAGCAGATGGTACTCTGCTGAAGGCACTACACACATACTACCCAGGTGCAAAATCATCTAGCAATGCTACTGACAACCTGAAGAAGTCTATAGACCTTTGGGCACAACTAATCTGGTTTAACATAATCAAAGATGATACAAATCTGGCTACATTAGCAAAATTCCTGACTGAACACCCATATCAATGGCTGAAAATAAACTATGAGTCATTTCCTGCTAATCAAAGTGTTCTTATGGGTTATACCCTTTGGCTGTTTGAGGGCACAAAATATCAAGAGCAAGCCTTTATGTATGTGGCATCAATGTGTTATCATATCCCAGTTGACTGGAACATGGTAGTATCAGACGATGCTGCTGAGGAGAAGTATTTTTTATTGCCTGAGAAATACTTTATGAAGGATCTGGAAAGATATAACCATGTTTAAATTACAGGATAATGCCACCAAAGACTCCAAAAAAGCAAACAGCAAAGAGAAAACAACCAGTCAATCCACAGGATGTTCAACAGGCAATCAAAGCACGCAGACAACTTTCTTGGACACCTCCCAACCACACCCCCTCATTGAGTCAAAAGATTACAAAATTCTTCAGGCAAAAAAAAGAGACAGACAAGGTCAGCACTTGATGCAGTTGATGGTGATGGAGATGTCAGTGCAAACTACAATTTCATAGATCAAACAGATGCAGATAAACAGGATGTTGATATTGTGGATATCACTGATCCATCCGAGGAGGATTGGTGGTCATGGTTAAATACAGATGGGGAGTACCAGATTACATTGAATCAAACTGCAAATCCCAGTGACACAGCTTCCAAGTGGGTTACTGAAATTGACAAGGATGGGTGGACAGTGGGAGGGTCAAACAGGGCTTTAAACTACTGTGCTTTTGGTGTAGGTCTTCCTCCTCTTGGTAATGCTCAATATGTTCCTATTACCAAGAATATTGATGGTGTTACAGTTACAGAGCAGCATGTTGTGCAGCCATTTTGGGCGGTTACCAAGCTAACCTGGAAAGATCACACTCTGAGGTCATCACCATTGTGGACTGAGGGAAATAAAATATTTTCAGCTAATGCTGCTGTTGATCTTGATGGCAGGTGCGTACGCTATGTAGCTGTCTATGGTTCTGGCTGTCCTGTCTATAAAAAGCGTTCACCAACAAGTGGTCTTGATGATCTGGTTGATCCGGATGATGAGGTCTGGGGAGGGCATGATCAGAGTGTTGCATCTGGAGCTACCGCGTGGGATAATGCAGCAATGTCTAGTAGGCAGTTTGAAAACATGATGCCACACTTTCAATACATGGATGACCCATGTCTTAACATGGATTACTATTACCACCAAGGTCATGTTGGAGATGGTTGGCCTCCTTGGCAGTTTTCCATGACACCAAGGGCAAGTAATATCAGTGGCAGACCTGTGATATGTTACAACAACATTTTGAGGATGGACACATTGATTTTGTCTGGTTGTTATGGTGGCAAAACAGCTAATTCAAACAGCTATCTTGTGACAGGCATTAACAGTTACACTGCTTCATTTAAACCAGTTTTAGTAGACATAACAGAGAGGCTGAGAGAGTCTTTAGACACCAAAAAAGAGATGGCAAAGTTTCTGCCTACAATGTGGCTACCAGGAGATTCTAGTCATCTTCTGGAGGAGGTGGTTAGCATACAGGCAAAGACAAGCCCTGTACTAGACTCAATGGTTGGTGGGTCAGGTACAGGTACATATGGTACTGGTGGTAGATTTGCACCCGACTTTGCAAAGGCAAAGGCTCAAGGTAGAGTGACATTTGACTGGAAAGTGGCAAAGGCCTCACAAGATGAAAAGCTAGCTGCAGACGAGACAGATGGACCCAGAAGGTCAGATACTGAAGACTCTGAGGAGGTCAAAGGTACCGGTGTTATTGTTGAGGGTGGTGTTTATGGTGCTGACAGATCTAGTGTACATATGTCTATGAGTACTAACTCGATTAATGACCTTGCTCAGTCTAAGGAGATATGGCAGAGGGTCAGAACAGATTTGAGTTCATATTGCAGTAGAAGACGCAGGAGGGGCCTGTGTCTTGCAGATGCAAACAAATTGTTTTTAGAAGGGCATTTACCTGCTGGTGTTTTTTCAAGTGATTTAATGACATTTGCTTCATAAGGTACTGTGATATTGATCATAACATTTATTTAATATTTGTAATAAAATTATAAAATGTCAAATGTAAAGTTTATATAATAGATACGTAATAAAGTAACTTATAACCCTTCAAAGTGTTAAAAACTTGCCAATTTTTTCATGCTTACTACCAGGTATCTTTGGTGGTTTAGTCGGTTTTAGTCGTTGTAGTTCTTTGTTAATCCTATACTGAGCATGCAGTAGTAGATACCTCAACAAGCAAGCTTGAGTTGTTTGCTCATGTCAATAATAATTTTCAACGAATGTCAGTGCACAGATATTTCTCTTTTTATGATGCTGTGCAGTGAACTAAACATACTCTAGTTATATGACTGCCCACAAGACTAACATACTCTAGTTATATGACTGCCCACAAGACTAACATACTCTAGTTATATGACTGCCCACAAGACTAACATACTCTAGTTATATGACTGCCCACAAGACTAACATACTCTAGTTATATGACTGCCCACAAGACTAACATACTCTAGTAATATGACTGCCCACAAGACTAACATACTCTAGTTATATGACTGCCCACAAGACTAACATACTCTAGTTATATGACTGCCCACAAGACTAACATACTCTAGTTATATGACTGCCCACAAGACTAACATACTCTAGTTATATGACTGCCCACAAGACTAACATACTCTAGTTATATGACTGCCCACAAGACTAACATACTCTAGTTATATGACTGCCCACAAGACTAACATACTCTAGTTATATGACTGCCCACAAGACTAACATACTCTAGTTATATGACTGCCCACAAGACTAACATACTCTAGTTATATGACTGCCCACAAGACTAACATACTCTAGTTATATGACTGCCCACAAGACTAACATACTCTAGTTATATGACTGCCCACAAGACTAACATACTCTAGTTATATGACTGCCCACAAGACTAACATACTCTAGTTATATGACTGCCCACAAGACTAACATACTCTAGTTATATGACTGCCCACAAGACTAACATACTCTAGTTATATGACTGCCCACAAGACTAACATACTCTAGTTATATGACTGCCCACAAGACTAACATACTCTAGTTATATGACTGCCCACAAGACTAACATACTCTAGTTATATGACTGCCCACAAGACTAACATACTCTAGTTATATGACTGCCCACAAGACTAACATACTCTAGTTATATGACTGCCCACAAGACTAACATACTCTAGTTATATGACTGCCCACAAGACTAACATACTCTAGTTATATGACTGCCCACAAGACTAACATACTCTAGTTATATGACTGCCCACAAGACTAACATACTCTAGTTATATGACTGCCCCCAAGACTTACATACTCTAGTTATATGACTGCCCACAAGACTAACATACTCTAGTTATATGACTGCCCACAAGACTAACATACTCTAGTTATATGACTGCCCACAAGACTTCAAAAACAATCCTCAGGCAGCTTTAATTCAATCATATCAAAAACTATTACCGAATAACGTAATAAACAGACGCTTCTGTTATTTACTGTGTATAAAATAATTATAACCAAATACAAACATTTACGTAAAACATTCCATCATAGCTAATAATATTTTTACTTCTTATGGATAATGATAACAGTTTTTGCTTTTGTCACGGAACTAAATTTTAGTTACTGATGCAGCTACCTTACGGGAAACTCAATACAAAAGTTGATCTTAGGCATAGTTCCTGCATGAACAAAGATACCACTCCTGTTTGCTAATCCATTTACACAATTGGCACTCGATTTGTTACATGTAAGCTAAAGTCAATTTATCGATTGCAACGTTATCAGTAACAATTTATTAAAACTGCATATATTGAATGGGAGAAGTTCACTAAACTCGTTTTATTAATTAGCAAATGGCAGTAAAATATACAACACAATTAAACACGCACAAATTATGATCATGTAAGCAAACTACAGCTGCCACTTGCATTGTTTAGGAAAAGGTAATTGCACTCAGTTAATAGAGCTTATGTAATATATAATGGTAACCCTGTGGGACAGGCACCAGAGAGACAGCTGGATGGATCGGATGAAGACCGTACAGATTCTGTGGCTAGCATTGTGTGTCTGTCACAGAGGTATGAATAGTATTGTGTGATCTTAGTATTTAGTAGGTAAAAAATTATATATAACAGTCTGAATAAAATGCGAATGTGTGTGGAAAATGTATTTGCCAAACTTTTTGATAATAATACTAACTCATCTCATTTAGCATTTTTTTCTCATAAGAGTGAAGTCTAAAATTTATTTGACAGCGTTCAATGCAGTCACTTGTGAAATTGTATTTTTATTTTACAATTTAGTTGATTTTGTGCACTTGAAAGTTTAACCAACATGTTTAGCGCTTTATTTGATATGTCACCCTCGACCTTGAGAAACAAGATCATTATAAGTATTATATATCTAACAGGTGCCAAAAGCCATGCCACTCAGGATGAAACGGAGACACTCACACTGACACTTGAAGCATTTGAGATATTTCCTTGGCCAGAGGAACCAAAACTCACCTCCATCATTCCTCATCCGCTCAATGATGCGGAATTCTTTGCTTCCACAAGCACGGCTATGTTTGTTGTTGACTTACAAGGTCATTGTAAGGTCATATTTGGGATAGAGACGGCTCTTGTGAGCAAGTGTGAGCTTCTCAGCACTGCAGGAAGCAACCATTTCTCTGGCATTGTCCAACTGTATTACGCCCAAGACTTGAGCCCTGAATATGAACTTGTGCTTATAAGTGATGCATCAGGAGGTAAAATCTGGAAATTCAACATTTTAATTCAAGAATTTGAAGTAGTTGAAAATGAATTTGGTGGGGTGTATCATCTGCTGTTCTACTATGCAGCGATGCCAGGTTACATAACCAAAACATGTGAGCACAGACAGCGGGGACTGTATACAGTATACTCACAAACAGATATGTTTGACATTTTTGCCAAAACTATTGATATATTTAACAGTTCATCTAACTACGAAATAGACCTCTCAGACAATACAACCCACTTTATGATCACTAAAGCTAACAGCGGCTGCACCAACACTGATGTTCTGCCTTTGCAATATGACTACCCTCTAAATGCATTGAATCGCTACATATGGGTAAACAACTCTCTACTCCATCTAAACAGTGATGAAAACATCGTGAGAGTTGACAATCGGCCACTAAAAATCGTTGATTCGACTTTGAATGAAATGTCTGAAAAAATTTACTTGGTCAGCGAATATTCAGAAAGCAGCATGTTGGCAGTAACGAGTGGGAGAGTCTTCTCTCTCATTAAGAAGAAGGAAGATATTGAAACCGAGACGATGCTTCCAATATATCGGCAGCAGTCCTACCAGTTCTTTATGCATGAGCGGGGATATCGTTGCTTACGCCAAAATTCTCTCCTAAGTACTCGCAGACATGTGAATAGTCTGGAAACCTGTGTGTACTTGTGTTGTAAAGAGCAAGAGGAGTGCGCAGGGGTGATGTATGATGAGCGAGAGCGACTCTGTAGATTACACACTACCATCTCACTCACGGCTTATAAAAACTTTCCTGACAGTGTTTGCGTTGAGAAAATAAAAACGCTTAAATAATAGCTTTTGGTTGAAAGCATTTCAAAGTTATTGTTATTGAATAAATTGTTGTAAAAGTTTTGTTTTTGAGATCAGTCAGAAATAAAAGACTACTTATATCAGAACCGTTTACATAAATATATACTAATTTTCCATATCGTAACTAATTATCGACCAATTTCTGTGGTTTGTGACAACGGCATGTATTTCTGAAACGAAAATTTTATTGCTGCTGCTTAACCACGCCCATGGAGGCAGTTGCAGTCAAGGTGCAGTTGCAGTCAAGGTGCAGTCAAAGTGTAACTAAGCCGACCAGCGTATGCTGGCTGTTTTTGTTATTATTTTATTATATTGTGTAAGAATAAATATATGAGGAATATATCACAGAGATGTTGGCTGGTAAGGAAAGCTGTGTGGTGACAAGAGGTTTTAGTAGCACATTGGCTATCATTCAATATGATATTATTTATTATTAATTAGTGATAATACAAAAAAATCGAGTGAGTTTTTGCTGAAAAAAATGCTACCATTTATTTTTTTTTTACTGTAATAATTAATTACCAGTAGCAAATATTTGTTCTTTTCAAATCAGTTGTACTGTTTCATAAATGACGGTGAAATAAACCACAAACGATCATCGTTGGTTAAATATAAACACACACACAAGCTAATGGTGCCATGCGGTTACAATGGATAATTTTTAGCTTCCTGTTTTATTACGCATTCCTGGTTTTGTCGCATTTGGCGTCATTAACATTTCCGATAGCAATAAACATCTGGCATTTGGCTTACTGCCAATTTTTAGCTTTCAGAGAATGACAAATGTTTTTTGTGATGTCTCACGACAAATTTATTGACAATGATGTTTCCAACAGAAATTTTCCTTTATCGCAGACAGTATCGCCAATTTGTCATGATATGGAAACATAGTAATAGAGTAGTACACCAGTTTTAGCATTTGTATCTATTTACTGCTCACTAATAGAAGTAACCTGATGTGCGTATCAGCCGGGCCTACGAGTCACTAGATAACACAATAAAATGCCATATAATGCAATCCTATGCAATACAACACAGTATAACATTGTACAACACAGTATAGCACTGGTAGTGATAGCTGCAGAGCTGGTAGGGTTGCCTGCACGGCCGGTAGAGATAATACCTGCTTTTCATAAGATTCTGGCAGTGCCAGGCTCAAGGAAGGCATGCCTGACACTCGGTAGTTGCCAAGGGACCTTAGCGCAGACAATGTGATCATAAAAATTCACTACAGTACAAACAAATTCCATTCAATTAAGTGATTTTTGCTTTTGGAGCTCAAATATTGCCCAATGATCTAGATACACAAATAGTTACATGCATGTAATCCTCTTTCCACTGATGGAAGTTTAATGACGATTTTGTCTGCTGTTCTGCTACTCAGGAAAAATATTTCATAACATGAATGCACAAACTTAATGATAGTTGACACTTCAACAGAGTACAGGACTAATATATTTTCTACAATCCATTAGCTAGATAATTTAGTTAGAAGTGAGAACAACTATTGTACCCAGATGTAGCCAAGTGCTAAAGTCTATATCAGATGAACTCAATGTGTATCGAGCAAGTCTGGGCTTTGAGTTAACAATTTCAAGTCATTACCCTTTAGATGTTAACAATACAATGTTAGACTTCAATGTACACATTAGACCAGAGAAAACATAAATAAGTTGGACACCTTTACTACCTCTGCACTTTCTTCATAAAACAAAATATTATCTCCTCCGAATCACAAACGCTCTCAAAGAGACTCTACTATTTTGTGTTACTTAACAAAATGTACTTATCACTGATTATAGCTGAAAGCTATAGTATTATATTTATGTTACTGTAGCTGTACACAGTCACCTATTTCTTATATTATTTATACTCTGTGTGAATGGGAGACAAGGTACATTTTGCATACTTCACATTGTGCTATAGATTCTTTTAGACCATCAGGTATAGTATACCCCTTTTTTAAAATTTACTGTTTGTTTAGCTATTCCAGGCCTTCATTATATCTAAATTTTAGTGTATTTTTTATTGTTCTGCATAGGATGTAAACTCCCAGCAATCGACGGTTTGGTTACATTTGGCAGTAAGTGATGCATTACCTTCAAAATAAGAGGTGCTAAATATTATGAATTACCTTTTTATAAAACTATATGTCCAAAGCATGAACACTCTATGATTTATTTTGATCATTTGCAATTTTAATGCTACATAACTGGTGACAAAGCCCTGAGATTTGCATTTATTTTGCTCTGCATGCTTTGGTAGCAACAAAAATTGCTTTAGAATTTCACTAGAAAAAACTACTCTGGCAAATGTGTGATAAAGTTACAAGACATGTTGGCTAATTAATAATTAGTAGTTAGTTACTATAGTACAACAGAAAACAGACCAATAAAATGAGTGGCAGTCTCTGAGACTAACAAGTAAATAAAGATGTTTAGGGTGTAATATTCTATTGCTCTATAGTAAATTTTATTAAATTTATTTAATCTAGGAAAGTTTTACTTGATGCATAATTTTCATCCAACTTCAATTGACACTCGACAGAATGGGTTGTGGAGGCAGTAAAGGTCAGCCTGTACCTGACGAGGAAATGAACTACATATTGAGGGAAATATCACCGCTGTTTTATTGTGACCTCAAACTGGTTGTTCAAAGATGGCATCAGATATTTCGAGTAAGTAAAAGTGTATAATAACGTTTTGCTGTGCGGTGAACGTTACCACTGCAAAATGCCATGTGGACTTTTCGATAAAATTGAGGCATTAAGTTTTTTTGATGTTGGTATGCGATGTACCAACTTGGATGATTCCTGTGGATGCCATCTCAGCTCTAAAGTGTGTATTTGGACATATCATGTTGGTTGTGGCATTTGCTCGCTTAGAGGTCAGAGTTCTACAGGAATCCACAAAATCTCAAACTGATATATTTTATTGAATTTCCTACTTTATTATTTGCAGAAAATATTTGGAACTGAGATTTCAAAGACATACCTGATGAATTTGTACAGAGTATACTTTCCAGACAGAGACAACAAGAGAGTACTGGATATTTTAATTAATAAGTTTGCTGTCAACAGTGGTAGGAGGATAGATTTTAAAGCATTTACTGTCGCTCTGTATAAGTCATACTCGTCTACAGTCAGTGCAGTTAAAGACGATCTGACTCTGTGTTCGTTTGACGTACACGGCCAGGGTAGAATCTCCCATGGATCCATTAAACACATCCTACTGGTTGGCGCATTATATATGTGACTACATCCTCATTTGTGTTATATACTTGGTGTTCAGTAAAGTTGTACATCCATATTCATAATATATCACAAAACAATGATTATATATAATTGTAATTATATAAAAATTATTCATAAAACATTTTTATTTCCAATTGCTTACATAGAGTGTTGGGAAACTTCAAAACAGCTCGCCTCTCCGAGACACAGCTGATAGTGCAATGTATAATTATGTTTTACAGGGCCACTTTAGAATGCAGGGCAGAGTCACTGCAGAGATGAAAGCCGAGCAAATTGCTTCAAGAATATTTGAGCTTATTGGTGCAGACAAACACACAACTATAAGCTTTGAGGAATATTACACGTACGCAGAAGAGAGACTCACTAAAACACAAGCTAAAGAATTGGATAGTTTGGTGCACTTTATGAATAGCCATGAGGTAGCTCTATTGGCCATTTCTAACTATATAGGCAACGTGTTGGCTATTGGGGCTGCTCCTGGCGATGTGGCTGGAAGTGGAGATGATAACACACCAGAGGAGAGTACATCAGGTACACACAGTGGTGATGAGCACCCAGTCTCTCCTACAGCAGTAGAACTAGTTTGCCTGCCCGAACCAAGATCTTTGCCGTGAGATAAAATTATGAATATAGAATATAAACTGAGTTTGTTTTAATTCAATAATATGTATCTTATGATTCTGTTCTCTAGCCAGCTGTCCCACACTTTAGTAATACAATGTCATTCAGGACAAAATATGGCGTTTCCTGCTCAAGGTGTTGGTGTACAGGTTTTTGTGTGTTCAAGATTAATTATACACAATATACTCAGGTACGGATAGATATCTGATTTGTATCTGAACTAGTCAAGTGCACAAGTTGGAATATATTCAACAACAAAATATTAATAATTTTATTGTTGTCAAACTCTGAGCTGCTAAATAATATTTTGCATGTATCAAGGTGCTTTGACTTGCTGCCTACCACTTACAGTATTCACCTGCCCGTTACTGCCACTGATGTTGCATAGATAACCATCAACTAATCACAGCAGATATATAGAACGTGGTGCGAGACTTCTGGTAATAAGGGGTGTAGAGCATGCCGATACTCCCAATAAGGAGTGGTTGCTGAAGAAACAATGCAGTTACTGCTAAGCATTGGCTTCTGCTTGCAATGCAATTGTTCTCTTTGCATACGTAATAAATGTATCAACTTAATATATTGTTATCTATGTGTGCCATGTTAGCGGTTGATGAATCACATTACGGCTGACACAAGCGTATCTATCGGAAAAGGATTGGTAGCTGTCACACTCTAAGCATTTGGTATACAGAATAACTATCCAATCATACTTGACATAGAAGAATAATTAACCAATCATGCTCTACATACAAGTGTGAGCCAGCAAATCAAATAACTACACGAAGAACAAAAAGCCATAAATGACCAACCAATCATACAACTACATGGACGAATAACCAACCAATCATACAACTACATGGACGAATAACCAACCAATCATACAACTACATGGAAAAACAACCAACCAATCATACAACTGCATGGAAGAATAACCAGTCAATCACACAACTACATAGAATAACCAACCAATCACACAACTACATAGAATAACCAACCAATCATACAACTACATAGAAGAATAACCAACCAGCCAACCAGCCGCATGGGAATAGTAGAATAAGGCAATATCACAACATTAACCGCAAACAGTGGTGCAGGGAAGTTAAAATATATAACAATAACAAGTATAAACGGAACAATTGACAATAGGATAAGACATGCAGGTGATGCTCAATATAAAACTGAAATCATGACAGTTTACATAAAAAATAACACTTGATTTTATAAAATACACAATTCCAAGGACAAAGAATGAATTACCTATTACAGAAACGTTTTGTATTACGCAGCTGAGATTGCAGTTCAACGTACGCAGCAGTGAATAACATAACATTGCTAGGTGTGCGCTAATGACGAAATTAGCCAATAAGAATGTTCTAGGTCAGAATTCTATTGGCCGCTGAGGCATGCACATGTTATAGTAAGCGGTTTGATCCCAAAAGTCTGGTCCCTTCCACCCGCACCAACCCTGCAAACACAAAACAGGACGAGTGCTACAAGCTGAACAGGAAGCAACAAACCAGATTAGTGTATAAATGACAGCCCACCACCTCGATCAGACCACCTCAACTCCATCTGTGAGTGTTGAACAAAAGTAGTGAACTGTATTGTCTATTCTCACCCTTTCTTGTATCACCTTGATGTCTTCACCACCGGTGTAATGGGGATCCAATATCAGAAACTTGATGTCTCCGGTTTGGTCATTATAATAAACTCCCAGTATGGTGTGTGCCAGCACTCCACCTCCTGTAGCACCAAGTGACAGTCGGAGAAGACAACTCCTAATCATCTTATATCATGTCTAGACATACTTTGGGCTTTTACTTTCCCATAAAAACCAACTAGTATGGACTAGATTTTTTAAATAAATTTCCAGTACTAGAGTAGATAACCTCAATCTGCGAATGCATATAGCCCTAAATAGTGTCTAGCATGTTGTCCTTAAGTACACAACACTGGCTTACAACACAAACTGGTTACCATTTAGTAGCTTTCCAATTGGAGAGAGCAACAAATAGTAGCTTTCCATGATCATGCCGTAGCGTCGCGGCTCATTGGTTTGAGAAGCGGAAACCATCAGGCTTTTCCATAAGCCAGCAATTTACAGTGTGCCCAAAGGTCATGAACCCTAATTAGTGAGTCCACCGCGACTTTGAGCTAATAAGTCAATGAGTGAAAATGTATCAAGGAAAATTGTTTCAACCAAAAATTAGTTTTAAATGCTTTTCTTGTGTTTGTCTCATCTAATACACATTCCACAGATAAAATTTTGAAGCAGCAGTGCTTGGCTAATGTGTAATTCATTTATTAAATTTAAAATAGTTATTTACTATTATTTAACCACGGCCAATTGATTATTTATTATTTAATTATTATTATCAAATTCTAAAATATGAAAAAAATTGACAAATAATATAAAATAAAACACATAAATATATTTGTGAACACTTATTCTGCATCATTTTTAATTAATAAAAGTGGTCTTGAAAGGCAACTGTCTCATATCACGAAGATTTCTGTCCAAATTATTTAATTATTTTGACCGCAGTGATGCTGGAAATTCAATACACGCATGTGCAAACCAGTAGCGCTACGGCATTCCCTTTTTCCATAACGCTTCCGTGGTCTGGCGCTATTATAAGTCGCTACTTAGTAGCGACTTTCAATAGCGCCACATCATCACCACTTAGTAGCGATATACCCATTTCCAAGAGGGGAAACCCGTGGTGCTACGGCGTAGCGCTACGGCGTAGCGTCATGGAAAGCTACTAATTGATAATGAGCAACAAAGAAAACAATATCAATGAAAAATTGGCAGAACAACAACTTCTAATCACTGAAAATCTCATCAGTAATTGCTTTGAATTACACTAAATGCACACAGAAAGAAACTCTCAGAGATATTCCTTCAATGTTGTCTGACAATTTCATTAGTTATGCAATAGACACTGTTTCGTGCATTTCTATGCGAATGACACAATAATGCAACACAATAGCGGACAAGCACAGCCTGATTAGAACAGTAACTAACAACGAGAAGTGAAGTGATTTGACACACTCACCTATCATTATGGGAGTGCCTTGAGACTGGAAGTGTTGGATCAACTCTCTACCTTTGCTAGCCATCTCCACACCAGAACTCACAAACAATATCTTTGATGTTACCTGAATATAGAATACTTTGTAAACTCAACAAATGAGACACACACCTCTCACAATCAATGGGCAGGAGCATGTTTGTCATTTCCTGTCAGTTACAACGGATTCTCTGTGAGATGAACTTATACACTCACATTGAGTAGCTTGTCAAGGACAAAACTAACTTCAGTGGATCCAATCCATTGCTTTGAACCAACAAAAGACGACTCCTTGTCTCCTATGTCCACCAGAGTCTGTTGTATATCCCTGTAAAAGTATAACTGCGATGATTGACAGAAGTTGCTTGACATTGATTAAAAAAAGCAGACAACTCCAACTTTATCAGTCTGTGTTCATAAAAACACAAGAGTTGTCCTCCCATCAACAGGAATACAACTCCTAATGTCACTAGCCAAACATCTAACTAACACTAACAAATTGAAAATTTCATTTGATTGATCAAACCGTGGGTAGTTTTCTGCACTTCTACTACTTTTGTGAAGATATACAGCAGAATACAGAAAAGATGCTCCCTTTCAAAAGATGCAATTTTGATAAATTTTAGACCACTCTGATTTAGGAATGCAAACTTTGGAACGAGTGATGCTAAGCTAAATACCTGTATAAACTGTCTTACCTGTGTGTTGGTATGCTGATGTCACTGTAGCCTTGGAGCTTAAACCAAGAAATGAGAGTTTGGAGGGAGCGGTATGCACACCCCCACTTATCATCATCAAACTTGTCCTGCATGTAGTGATGGTAGGCATACTTTCCATAGACTGTATATACATCACCTGTAGCACCTACAAAACAGCAATGGACAGGTGATAGACAGGTGAATACAGGTGCTTCAGCTGTACAACTGAGCTATAATGGAAGGCAGTACTACTACAATGCACTATACAACTAGTGTGTATGTGTTGACATACCTTTGAGTTGTTTAGAGACAGACTGGCCAAGATGAGGGTTTATCAGCTGGGGCAATGCCACTGCATCTTTAGGGAATACATAAGCATTAGAGAGTCTGAAATGTGGCCTGTCCAGTGGTAACATTAGCTTTGTATGTTGGGCCTTCCTCCATTCCACTGTAATATGTTATATTGTGTTATAGGCATTGTTCACTACATTTTTAGCCTTTGTCCACTACATATTTAGCCTTTGTCCACTATATCTCAAGAAGAAAACTGCTAGCACACTCACCTAGGTCGCTGTCGGTGCTGGGTTTAGGCAGCAGGAAGGACAAAGGGCAATGCATACCGTCTACCCAGAAGTGGTATACATCAAAACTAGGGAGCTCTGTACCCTGTAACAGATAAATAACTTGTTCTATCAGAATATATATAGATCCTATGTAGAGATCAAGCAGTGGTTTTAGCAAAGCTCTATCAACTAGAAGTGAAGGTCAAACATCAATATCTGTCTGCAAGGGTGTAGGGAGCCTGAGACCAAGTGGTAGATGCAACCAGTCAAGTACGTACTGTGTAGGTGGAAAGAAGAGATTTTGCGGTAAGGATTTGTCTCCTAATAGATCTGTAGAACAGAGGAACCAGGTTGGACAACTTCTCACTTCTCTTTACAATAACCAGAGAGTGGATGGGAATGATTGTGTTAATGATCAGCTCTTCTTCTACAATAATACAACAGCCGGTGTTAACTGGTCTGGTACCGGTGGGCTATCTACAGCCACCCAACATAGGTGAAAACTGTTTTTAATCAGATGTATTTCAATTGATATCTAGGCTACGATGTCTAGTATATGACTACCACTTGACTCTATTGACTAGACCAACTTGTACATCTAAATAACATTTACCTGCTTTGTATCGTATGACTGGAGAAAAGGAAGCCTCAGAAAGTCCTTCCTCATTGGTTAGATCTGCCAGAGCATCAATATACAGCAGTTTACGCTACAGGAAACAGAAAGGCTATAATGACCTCGTACAAACTCCACAAACACAAATAAAACACAACATACAGTCTCGCTTACAGGATAGTCTCCTGGCGCTTGAGCCCAGTTCGGGACCTTTTCTCGTAGCTTGAGTTTTTTCTCTATAGTCTTGATAGCTTTCTCTACAGGGTCGTCGGGTTGAGCACCCAACACAGTGTGAGAACTAGTGATTATATCAGCCATGAGTATCTCAAAGAAAATATCATCCGCTCGAAAGGTAGATAACGCAGACTCGACGGCACGACCAATGTTTTCTTCCAGCTCAGCTGCAATAAACCACATTGTGATTGGCGCAGATCACAACACTGTATAAGCATACTAACTAATATTTCGTTGTTACTTATTACAACAAGCATGAGACATATATTTGGTGCAAGTAATTGTGTTCTTACATTTTTTCGTAGAGAACTTGTATTCTATATTGGTACAGCAAGACAGCCGTGTCAGCACGCAGTCTTCAAAAGGATTAACATCAGTTCTTGTGTACTCTAACTTATCATCACTCTTTGTGAATCTGTTGTACTGGTATATGGTGATGTCTGAGCTATCTTTGTACACGTGGGTACATATAAGCTTCTCTGCCAGCTGCTTGTAATCAACGGATAAGCAATAAACAAAAAATAATAACTACTAATCAAGAAACAAAAAGTTGACATATAAAAGGCCATGGATCTGGATGTGCTGGATTGGTAAAACACCCACAAACAAACAAACACGTAGAAATACAAAGCTTGAGACAAATAAATCAAACAAATGAACAAGAGAACTCTCTTACCAACTCGTTTGGGCCAACAGGCACTATATTAGACACTTCATCGTTGTCCTCATAATTGCAGAAGAACAAACCGACGGGGTCAACACCTGCAAGTAACCAGTATTCACGGTGAATCAAGTCAAAATAACTACTAGCTGGCTAACTGTAAATATGCAATTAGACAAAAACCAAAACCAGATATAGTTTCGATGTTGCTGCGACGTTCACAATCACTGTAAAGTGAGTGTTTACTCTTATTATCACTTATACACTTGATCATACTTACCAACTGGAAACATGCTGCGAGTTCGCAAGAATAGGTCCACAAAATTTCCTGCTTTGAGTTGCTCAGAAATGTAACAAGCGGCGGTGATGGTGACATCTGTTTGCGTCTCTGTGCCAAAAAGCAAGCCATGGCACGGACCTTGTTGCTGCGTAGAAAGCTTTGCAATTTTCTGGAAAGTGAGAAAATACAACATTGACCAACTATGTTTCTGTTTACATCAAACAAGAATTACGATTGTTTATAATTTTTTTGGAGTTGTTCTCACTAAGCAGGAATTAATCATCATGAACACACAACTGCAACTATTTTCTAATAAATACATATTTGGAAGAGGGTATGCGCATATACAGATTGAAAACAAAACGATCAAGTAATTGGTATCTGAGGCGATTGTCACAAAACTAGTACAAATAATAAATTGAGAGTGAAAGGAAATCAGAGTCTACAGAACATGGACTCAAGTATAAAATAGACTCAAAACTCGAGGAGCTCACGATGCTCCAATTAATGGTTACTTCACAGAATAGTACAGATAAATACGTATTCACAAAACTCTACACAGCACTGTAAAGATAAATTAGATAATACACTGCATGCCACCAACCATCACCAATAGTAACATTGCACAAAATTTTCTTTTTTTATATTTTACAAGCTTCCTTTTTACTGTACGTGTTTGCTCAAGGGACATATTTAATTATTAGTAAACAACTGTTGCTGCTTCTTTCACTGCTACTACTGATGCTAGTGTTGCTGCCACCACAACTACTCCTACTTCCACATGACAAAGAAATGGTAGTATACATTGCCATTAATATTGTAAAGAACCTAAAAAGTCAAACTAGCTGTATAACCGAAGCCTGGAGCTAACTGAAAATCTGAACCATGGAAGAAGTGAAGAGAACCCACCAACTCTGTTTGGCAACAAGAATATATTGTAATAAGGAATAATAAGAACAAAATCCTGGTATTCATGAAACGAACGACAAAGTTAGTGAAAGCAAAGAGCAGAACAGGATGACCCCAAGAGCAGCAGGGCATACTTAGAGGACAGTTTATCACAACAGATTTCTGCTACAAAAAATTCATTGCATTAGAAAATGAGCAAACAGTTACAATGCTCTAAGTGAACCCTGAACTAGAAGTCTAAAGCAAAGTACCATACTGTTAAAAGCCCCTGACCTCAAATGTTGCCAACATATAGAGACGCGCATAAAGGTTTTTTAAATTGCTAGGAAAAACTATGCCGAGTGAGGTAATAAATTATGGACTTGGCCATGAGGGAAATATAATAATAACAATCTTAATAACAATAATAGCAATAGCACAAGCATTGGAAGTAATAATGAAAACAACAATCTTAATATTATCAAAAATATTGATAATAACAAGGATAACTAATAATCATTGTTATGATAACAATATCAAAAACAATAGTACATATACATACATATATTTAATTATTATTTATTATAATTACATTAAAGTTCATTGTAACTTATTCTAATTGTTATACACATACAACACACTATACACATAACAATTACTATTCTAATTATTATCTACTATGAAAAACAAAAAGAAACAATAATAATTGCTGAAGAAATAATTTTTTCATATCATAACCAGTAGTATTATCCCTCGTATCCAGATACCCCACCTGCCCTATTCTTGCTTCGCCTTGCCCTAACTCCATTTCATTCCCTCTACTCGACCATTGCTCCTCCCATTCTACTTCTCACCCTCTGGCTTGTTCCAGCCCTGCCCTGCTCTACCCTCTCTATCTCTCTTTTCACTCACTTTGACAGAGAACCGAATACAGGGTGCTGGCACATAGCAATCCGGAATGAGATAACAAAGTTGTAAAAAAGGAATGAAAGGCTTCAACTTTCGTATACGAAAAGAAAATAATATGAGTCAGAAACCAGCAAGGGATTACTTGTTTAACATACGAACCTTCTGGTATTATTGAAAGAAATTAGAAACATCGAAATCTTCAGTTTGAGTTTGCACATTGTTCTATTAAACGCTGACCAAGTGGACCAATCGGAGGCTGATTGTACATCAGCTGTTACCCTTCTCAACGTAATGGCATAAGCATACCTAAGCATGGACAAGTACATACAAACTGACAGATGTTCTGCATGCTTATATATTTTATCATATACAAAAATAATCAACCATACATTATATATATAAATATATATATATATAAATATATATTTATACAAACATTTGTATATCTGTCATTTCACTTGAATAGATGCCTAAACCGCTACACCGAAAGGAATTTGATGAAAAGACATTCCAATGGATTAATCTAATCAGGGGGTTTAAAATTTGCCTTTGCTGTCAAACTGGAGATATTTGCTGATTTAATATTTGCTCAATAATAATAATACAGGTGAAGTGAAGATGATTACATTTTGACAATCCAAATGTCAAATGGGTATATATACACCTAAACTATTATGCCGAGAGAAATAAAAACTGCAGTGAAAAAATTCTATTGGACCAATTTGATGTAGGGTGGAGGTTTAAATTGGCCAGTTTTTCACAAACCCGAGAAATTTGTATAAGAAATATTAATAAACTTTAAATAATGTAGGTGGAGACGAATCAACAGACAGTCACACTTTGCTAATGCGCGGTGGTTAGAGTGTCAATCATGCAATTCTGTGTTGGTTGATCATACCATAATTTCCTTCCAGTACCATAAATTGCAATATTCTTTTGTAAAATTGTTTTTGGAAGCTCATGTTTTTAGTAATGAGTGCAAAATACCAGCACAGCGTACTCTTTCAAATTGAGCGGGGTGAGAGAGTGAGGAAAGGAGAGATGAAAAGAGTAAAGTAGGGAAGGGGCAGAACACGGCAGAAGGTAAGAGAGAACTCGAGAGCGAGAGGAGAATACAACGAGCTGGTATAAAAATGATATTTACAAGTATTAAATATCATTATTATTAAATATATATTAAATACATAACATAAAGAGAATATTATATTATACTGCAAGCAAATGATAATAATTAATGAATAATAATATTCATAAGAATGTTAATAAGAAAAATAATTACTATTCTTATCGATTATTAGTTAGAGTGCTAGTAGTTTTTGTCTATTCATTCATTCTTGTGACAACTTGCTACTATCATGATTAATTATAATAGTAGGCATTAATCTTCTTTCTTAAAGTGCAAGTGACGCAAAAAAAACAACCTTATAACATTCAAAACCATTTTTCTGCTTTTTTTCATCAAATGTAGGAGTTTCTTTCCCTATTTTCTGTAAAGAAATGAATCAATTGTAAAGAGAGACATTTAGGGTTTTAAGGGTTTTAAGTAGGTTGTCTTTTCCTGCAAAGGGTTTACAAGAGTTTGGCAATCAGTCAGTGTTATGCACTAAAAGTAATTATTCTCAGATGCTGCCTGTGAGCTTGTGCAATACCAATGTTTTACAACATGCAGCGATGATAATGAGATTTCCAGTGACACAGACTAGTCTGCGAGCATTTCGGTGTAGTTTTCATACTCCATTACATGACTGTAAGATGATTGATGCTTATCTTGTATTAAAACCTAACCAGTATTTTGCATATTATGCATGCATTCGCTCTTGTAACAATTCGAACTAGAGCTAAATAACCTATCTGTTTTTTGATTTGCGAGTTTTTTTTTAATTTTCAACCTTAAAAAAAGCTGAGGGCTAGTTTTCCCGAGTGAATGCGCAATTGGCTGAAAAAAATTTGCACTTGGGTAAAAGGAAGGCCTAAAAAGTATATTTACCTTATTTGTCACCATTGATGTTTTTCAGAAACTAAATTAGCTCTTGACACGTAAATGAAGCAAAAAACCAACTTTAAACAAATATAGGTGAATACTTGTAAAGTATTACTCGCTATAAAGATTTACATTCCGATCCCCACAGTGTGACTGGCATATTGATGCATGCATGCATACAGCAAATATCCAAATAGCTGTTGGTGATAGTTTACCATGGGTAAAACTAGGTGCTGGTAAGTAATATTCGATTAGGAGTGTCGCAATCCAATAAAAATTGGGTGAACGACCCGAGCATTTACAAATGATGCCATCAAAACATCAGGAGCAAATCATTGTATTGTGAAAGTTACAGGCAACCCTTTGACCCTAATTAATGCATCTACCTTTGAAACTATTAGTATGGAGTTTGGCTGGTATAGAAGTACTGTCTCAGAGCATTGCCTGTAGGAGAAATTTTGAGATCAGATATACAACAGCAGTTATGACTATCAATTATTCATTGAAACTAAAATAAAAACTACATGGCATTCAACTACCAAACAAATGTAACATTAAAGTAAACAAGTAGTAATTCGTCTACTTCTGCAGATGGTTTTTGAAAGAAAGATGGACTCTATTGCTTGCTGAAATCTTGCTGGATGAGCTATACCTGTTTAAAAATTTTACCCATCTCTCTATCTGAGCAATGAATCTAGCAGAACAGCAAAATCGTGTCTTGTAGATTCGCGCAAGGCACACTTATTTGTGACCATTTTGCAGCACATCAGAAAAACAACGCACATGGTTTATTATCGTTTTATTTTTGTGAAGTTATGCAGAAGTTGATTCATACAGAACTGACCTTTCCTGTTTCTTAGCTCATTTCACATCGATGGAAATTAAACAAGTCATAAAAAACTTGTCCACAGCAAGGGGGTGTCCTCACAATTGTTTTTAATTATCTAAGCAAATGTATAATCATGGTGCATGTATTTGCCCTGAGGTAAGGATGTCAACTTGAATGCAAACAATCGGCCAGTGTTGTCATTATTACAAGCTTTTTTGATACAAAGTCACCTCAGTTCTCGGTATTAGTGCTATTTGTTGTGTGTTTGTTTTAACCACAACAGCTGTGTGCTAGCCAAGCGTGAGGAAAAGTCATTAGCTGTATAGGGTGACCCATTAATTGAGAGCAGACTGTGCATCATTATAAAAAGGAGAAGATGACTCTTCACTCTGTGAAAATACCAAACTTTGCAAAAAACTGTTAAAACTCAAAACAAATTGCAGATTCACATTTTTTATAAAAATAGAAATCTTTTGATATATAATTTTATGGATATTGCTTTAGTGAGATTTGGGCGTCACTTGCACTTTAATACTATTAATTATTATTACTATTATTATTAGTATTTTTATGCATTGTTGTTATCATTATCTTTTATTTTCATTCGCAACAAGAATTATTATCATGCTATTATAATTATAATAATAATATTTATAATAATAATAGTAATATTTTAGTAATAAGAAAACAACAACAACTTGAACTACTGGTACTACTTTAACTTCCTACTTACAGGATGATCGCTAACTTCCCTGCTGAAGGTCCAGGCAATGTGGCAAATCGTCTGTCGGTAATCGGTCCAGTGTAATCAACAGGAAATCTGGGGACCTAGCCAGCCACCGGGGACCACGTAGCAGTGAGCTACTAGGGGGCAAGGAATTTCAGACTTTGGCTTTAGCAACGAAGAAGCTCTTTTGGTGTGATTTCGAGTTGCAGTGGGGGATGGTGTACTGTTGGTCATGGCGTCTTGAGTAGCCCAGAGTTGGGATGTGCCTGTCAAGGAAGTCCTCAACACTGGTCGCGACCTCCCCGAAATGCATCGCCCGGAAGAAACCCAGTCTCCTTCTCTCTCTTCTCTCTTAGAGATGCTCCCACCCTAGTTTTGATATGAAGGCAGTGGAACTGGTGGTATGGTCTGTTCTTGGTATGTTGTGCACCATTCGAGCAGCTTTTTGCTGCACCGACTCCAGTTGTTTGGCTTGGGTGGTTGTCAGCAAGGAGTCCCACACCGTGGACGAGTATTCCATGATTGGTCTAACTAGGGAACGGTAGGCTTTGTCTCTGAGTCTGTTTAGAGATGAGGGTATGGTTCTATATACGAAACTTAACTTACCAGAAGCCTTTCCTACTATGTAGCTGGTGTTGGTGTTCCATCGGAGGGTACTCTATCTTCACTCTGAGATATTTGATTGTGTCGGTTTTCGGGACTGTTGTGTCATGGAGGGAGTATGAGTTGTTTGATTTGTCGTTACTCTTCCTGCTAAAAGTGATGAGTTTGCATTTACTGGGGTTGAGCTGCATATGCCAGAGGGACTCCCAGTCTTCGAGCGCTCTCAGATCGTCTTGCAGTTTGTCTCTTTTGTCTTCTACTACTACCACCACTAATTACCATTATCAATCAACGTAGTAGTACAGGGGCGTATTTTAAGGGGCGGCACAGCGGCACCGCCGCCCCTGGAAAACCATAAACCTGTTTTTCAAAAGTGTCATTTTTTAGCAGTGTCCAAACTGGGGAAAGTCCGTGGATACTGGATATTGCCGAAAATGATGTTTATTATCATAAGAAGGTACTCGATGATGTTTTATTCATGAAATTATTTGAAACGCTTTTTATCATCCTTGACCTTGAAGGTAGGATTGGATCGAACATGTACATACATATACCATTTAGACATCCACAGACAATTCAATGACATGTCTATGTAAAAAAAAGATGATTATGAATCAATCTCGGGCTTTCCCTGTTGATGTTTCCTTACCAACTGACAGCATGACTTCACACGAGTTACTATCAGTATCAATGTAAGAATTATTTATGATCACTTACCTCCACAACAATGGTTTGTTTACTATCAACAGTTATGATTATTAGTTTACTTAGTAGCAAATCCCAAAATTACATCACCCTAGTGCCAATGGAAGTCCCCTGTCCCGTGTCAAACCTTGGTAGGATGAGTATGCTTTCATTCATTCAATCATTATCATCAATGGTTATAATAATAATAAATAATATAATATTATCTTCACAGCCAGCTTTTTCTTTTGATTCTATTTATTATGTTTACAACCTCCTACCTGCTGGTACTACTGAAGATGAATTGATTATTAATGCTATTTATTATTTTTTTTATTACAATAATAACATCAAATAATTATTAATAAATAAATAATAATAATAACTTATTATTATCATAATAATTATTATTACTTATCATCTTACCTGGTCTGATGCCATTGGTTGAAATGAATCATTTATCAATGATTGAATGATATGATTAATAATAATAAATAAATGATAAACATTATTTACATATAATAATAAGTAAATAATAATGTTTATCATTTATTTATTATTATTAATCATATCATTCAATCATTGATAAATGAATCATTTTAACCAATGGCGCCAGACCAGGTAAGATAAGTAATAATAATTATAATTGCTACTACTAAAACAGCCACTTTACCACTACTACCACTACATTTCTTCTGCTACTGCTGTAGCACCACTGGTTGTTAATACTACATACCTGTTACTTACTACTACTGCTGCTACTACTACAGCCAGAGTAGTAGGTACTACTGCCACTTTACTTTTAGCTAACAATAAAGTTATAAGTATCCCAAGATAATAGTTACTATTTACTACTATTTTTTATGTAAAATTATTTCAATTGATGTTTGAAAATAATTATTGTGTTTTCATTTTATTTTTAATTATCATTAATAAAAATGGCATGTTGTTTTGTTTTTAGCTATCCTAATTTTCAACTTTGATTCATCTATTATCTCATTAAAATGTAATAAAATCACTGCTTTTTTAATGCTATTAATGATAGTCATTATCATTTCAATGGTGTTATCTTACTTTTATTTATACGTTGCATAGTTACAAATTTAATTTTTTGCTGTTATAGTTATTTATTTCCATTATATACGTGTACAGGTCATGGTAGTAATTATTAATAATAGTAATTAGTCTAGTATTGCTTGCATGTGTCTGTGCTAATTGTTGATAAATGCAATGACCTAATAATTTTGTATTGCTGCCATACCGCTATTATCGTTGCTGGGTTTCTTCATTAACAATAAATTATTTCAGGTCTATGGATTCTTAGTATATACCACTCAATGTTACCCTAAGCTCTCTGTCTTTCTACATTACTACGGTTGTTTTACTTGTTTCATTAATCACCTGTTTTGCATAATGTTTAGTATTAAGCATGATTTGTTGGATTTTCAAAGTAGCAAGAGTTTTAGCAAAGTAACTATGCATGTCAAGTCCTTAAATTCATCTATAATGATAAAGTTTTAGAATTTTATTATGCAAGTAGTGCGTGGAGAGGCCTGTCTTAATTTTTTTTCAGTGGACTTCATGAAAGTCTTGTGATGGCATATGCAAGAACTCTTTGTTGACACAACTAACCATGCTGAACTCCCTTTGTCCCCCCAACATGTTTTCTGAGTTTTTCAAATGGTTTGTGGTCAGTAGCAAACAGATCTCTTCTATTATCGAGTAAGACCCTAATACGCCGAATTCACGTCTTTCTAGCCACCAATGTGGTATCAGAGAGGCCATTCTCAACTCTTCAATATGTTAAACCTTATCTCTGGTAATTATGTCTCAAGAGCAGTTGAATGTGATAATGCTGTTGCATATTTATATGCAACAGAAGAGCACTGTGGATGTGCAAAGCGTAATCTATAAGTTCTTTGGTACCAGCCAAAGAGGGGCTCGAAGAACTTTGCCCAAGTAGATAAAGTTCCACTAATTTAGCTTTTGTTCATATCGTTAAATAAAAATAAAATGTTGACAAAACCTGTTTATAATTTATTGTCTGATAAACTTGAAGAGGTGATAATTGCACCTGAAAACTCGTCTCTTTGCATATAAAATGTGATGGTTTTAAAATTTTCCGCTAGCGCGGGGCTTATGTGGGGGAGGGGTGCCCGCACCCCACCCCTCCCCAGCACCCCTATGTTGCAGCCCCTACCAAATTTTCTAAGTGACACCCCTGTAGTATAATAAATAAATAATAATAAGCATTAAAAATCAGTTAATGTAATAATTAATGATATATAACAAAAAGTAATATTATTATTAATTAATTTATTATTCTTATTAATTATTACTATTAATTGCAAATTATTATTTTATAATATTAGAAAAAAAAATATAATAAGCAATAACAATTAATTAATAATATAATAATTGATAACATATAATATACCGGAAAGTAACATTAAATTATTAATTAATTTATTTATTCATATTATTATAACAATTTATCATAATAATAATAATAGCTAATAATAATAATATAACAATATTAAATATATTACTTATATATATTATATCAATATTATTATTGTACAGGAATTTACTGTCAGGAGTGGTAGCGACCACCTGTACAACGGCCCACAGTAGTAAGTAAGTACAACAGTGCAGTGTACGCCCTTCCTGCTCGCTCTACACCTATCCCGAGGAGTAGGTATACTAGGTCGACCTAGCCGTTCGAATAACCGTTCCAGTATCACTTGCCCGTAGGTCAAGTGCAGTGTGAGTCGAGATCGACTGACCACTTGCTACTGACTGTTATCCTAGTTGCTAGTCGACTGGTTTCAGTGCAATCTCTCTGTCCGCTTTATTGTATGAGTGTTGAACTTAGCAAGTTCCTTCGCCAGTGTAATTAGTGCAAGTGGTGCTTACTTGTATTGTCTTTATTAGCTACCTGTGCTTTAGCATAAGTGCGCTTATGCTTAGTAGATCAAACAAGCAAGTGAGAGTGTAGGCAGTAACTCTGATTTATTTGGTACAAGACAGGATTATTTATACACAAAAAGTTATGTAATAATAATAATAATTGACACACGGTAAACAAAAGCAGGCCACGCCTGATACAAGTGATTGGTTAATTAATAGCCAATAGAACGAGTAAACATAGAACAGGGTGGTGCTACTCAGCATGGCTGAGTGCACAAGCACATGTGTAAAAAGGGGTGCTCTACGCAAGCACTATAACATATAAGAATGATAAATATAAGTATAAAATAGTAGTTCGGCAAGTGCTAGAAATATACTACTAATAGTTCGGCAAGTGTTAGAATGAGAATAGATACTAGTTCGGCAAAGGTTACTAGTGGGTGTAACGTTCGGCGTAGCGTTAGTATGGTCGACCTGTTAGTGGTACATTTCCTCCACATTATTATATGAATGAATGATCAGCATGATGATGATTTATTTTATTATTAATTATTATTTTATTATTATTATTACTACTGATTAGTTAGTACTACCTACTAGTAGCATTACTAATATCTCTTATCACAGCCAAGGAATACTCACATCAATGACTCCACCAACTATTAGAACAGCTGGGGAATCCATTGGCGTTAAGGTGTAATAATAATGTATCAATCAATCAATGCAGCAAAACTCTAACAGCAAGTCAATCAATCATTCGTTATTATTTTGCCACACGATAGTGTAATTTCTGATACCAGAAATCCTAAATCGTATTGGGCATTACCAAGAAGGTTCGTTGACCGCAATCAGGTGTGTGGGTTTAGGGTAACCACAGCGATAAAAGTTATTCTCTTTGTAAGATTGATCTCTCATCACTGGCTATTTACAGTCTTCGATTATTTGAATGTTATTAAAAATAGTGATCAATGTTGCTATGGCAAAGATGGCGCTTACTGTTTCAAGTGCTGGGAAGAAGTCTTAAAAATACTAAGAACTACTAATCATTTAACTAGCTCGCCATTGCAACTCCCCATTTTCTTCGGTGAAGTTAGTTTTTTAATCATCTTCGTACATGCAGCGTTTCCAAAATGGAAGCAGAAGACGCATTGTTTAATGAATTTGATGAAGCTGAGTATTTCATAAAAGAAGATGATGATGGTGCTGATGGATTTTCACTTGAAGAAAGTGAGGATTCTGATTTGTGTGAAGATGATTGTAATGTCTGTGCTGAACCTACTCAAAGGTATTCCAAGTTAATGCGTGTTTAGCTAGTATTTACTCACATTTAAGCATATCAACATACATGGTTTTTACATACTGTTAGGGACGCCAGTACGAACAATTGTGACTATGTAACACTACCAACACTTACCTAGTTCTATGCCTGCACTCTAGCGCAGCTTCGTTCTATGCATTTATTATTATTTTACTCTAGCATGCAATCATATATATTGGCCATGTGCAATTATTCATGCGATCACTTTAACACCACCTACTACGTTTTATTGGACCACTCTAGCCAATTGTTCGTGCGAGGTGTGGCCTCCTTTGTGTATCACTTTTATGTTAGATAATCATGTGTATAAATATGGATGTTTGAATTAATAAAATCAGAGTTAATCGGACACTCTCACTTGAGAGTTAGCCTGACTCTCAGATGATTCTCTCTCTCTGAAGCAAGCACAGCTAGGAGCACTATAACTACAAGCGCTGGTCGACTATTAGCAAGCACGAGGCTTGGCGGAAAGTAAGATTGTTCGCTCTCTTACTGCGTATTCCCTCGACTCGAGGTGTACGACGCAAAGCACCTGGTGCCCTAGTAGTTCGACTCTTACTGAAGCCGAACTGTGGAGTTCGCACAAAAACTACCACAACAATAATCAAGGAGTAATTGTTGTCGACCTCGACTGAGTCGAACTAGACAAAGTAATTACCGCACCATTATTGCCAGTGGCCAAAAGTTCGAAACAAACTATAAACTAGACAAGTAATTCCTGAGGAATTAATGTCAGAGCACAGTTCGAAACAAACTATAAACTAGACCATAATCACGACAGTGATTATTGTCGAACCTTGGGAAGGTTCAGAGGCAGCCAATAATTCGGATATAATTATTGTCTACTGCCAGCACACATACAAGCCAGATTCGGCCACACCCATAAATGCACAAACCAATAAAGGCTCTCCAGACAATACGAACAATAATAGCAGATTATTGTAAGTAGACTTGGGCAGAAGTAGAGCACGTCGGGAGTGTGTACAGGTGGCTACCACCCAGACGCAAATTCCTGTACAATACTTCTTTGTTTTATTGTTATAAGTCCACTTACATTTATTTACTGACTACTCAGTTACCTTTATTATATTATTACTGTTATTATTATTTATTATCAATTCATTATTTTACATCACCATGCAAATTTTTCATGATGATGAAATAACGTTTCTTTACAGCGCATCGGTAGAAATGAAAGGACCCGACAGAGTTAATCAGCAAGGGCAGCTTCATTATATTTATATGAAAAAGTACATCGACTCACTAAATGAAGACTTGCATGAAAAATCTGTATTTACAACCAAAACTCGCAATGAACTAGAAAAGTGTCAAGAGAGGATCTCCGATCTAGAAAAAGAAAGAGATAAATTGTTTTATATGGTGGCTCAGGCAGATGAGAATGGAGATGTGTAAGTTAATACCAAGATTAAATCCATCATCTCAGACGGGTGCATAGAGTAAAATCTTCTTATTGATGGATATTAACCATGTAACATTGCAGACCGAATGGGGATAGACTACGAGCTCAACATGATCGAGCTATTCTTGAGTTGGAGATGGAGCGGGGTATTGAGGATGCCATCAAAGGCCGGCTTTCTCGAGCTGAGTAAGTGCATCTGTAATAATTTCATTGATTACAAGAAACTATTTGTTCCTGCCATGACTCTAAATTACTCTCATTGGCTGTTATTGCTTCTGATAGATATGAGCTATCTCAGTCGGAGCTACAAAAAGGCAAATACCTTCTAGCTGAAGATGACTTACACAGACAGCGTTCAGTCCTGAAAGAACAGAAACTTGAAGACTCTGATACTCGTAAAAAGAAAGATGACAAATATGTGCAAGGTATAATCAACTGTTCTGCCACTTGTGCTGGTTTGCTCATGGCTCCCTTAAGTGACCTTGAGTTTACCTTGAGTTATGCTAAGCCATTTAATTTTACTGAAATTATTCACAGACTCGTACAAGTACAAGGACAGGGCAATGAGAGAAGCTGAAGAGGCTGCAAGAGAGTACGAGAGACGAGAGAAGCACATGTTGAATGAGGCAATGAGAGCGAAGGAAGAAACCAGCAAACACTTGAAACAAACCATGCAAGAGTAAGCACTTCTTTCTATGCCTGCTGACTTGCGCTATAACAGCATCACTGCAATCCTCAACCAATCCATAAATTATTTGTACGTTACAAACTGAACTGTCTGTCTCTAGTGTGAGGAATCAGACCAAAGAAGAGAATGAGAGACACAGTGCAGACCTAAACAGAAGAATTAATGCTGTTCTGTCTCTTAAGAGCAACATCACTACAAATAGGGTTGGTTACTTATTGGATGGCACTGTATTCTGATTGGATGGCACTGTATTCTGAAAGATACTGTAGACTGAGGGAGACTCTTTGCTGATGAAAATGTTAGACTGAGGTGCATTATAGACGGAGAAACACTGTAGAATAAGGGACAGTGTAGACTGAGCGTGCATTGGAGACTAAGAACATTTTTAGACTGAGAGACATTGTAGATTGAAAGTTCTGAGTCAAGTTACTGACGATGTTTTATAAATTTAAAAGGATGTGGAGTTGTGTGTACAATGTGCTTACAATAGTATGTATTCTATTGTACTTGCTGCTTGTGATATGCACAGGAGAACATAAATGCTCTACGAGCTAGAAACAAAGACATAGAGAAAGAGGCACAGAGGGCAGATAAGATGTTTATGGACCAGATTACTGCAGAGGGTGGCGACGCGCAGACAGCACTTCTCGTCAAGAAGAGAACTGAGCAAATGGAGAAAAGCAAGCTGTAAGTAATGTGGTGTAGCTACAGGTTACAGCGGGTTTCCTTCAACCACACTCATCGCCATTCGCAATTTTACTCAACAAATATTTTTTTACAGATGTGAGAGTTTTATTTTATGTAAGTAACTGTTTTTGTAAATATTAAATTATCTGAGTGGTTTTTGAAATAATTTTAGTGAGCATCAAGTAAAACAGAGAGGAGCTGAGGTAAAAATAGCCTCAAAACTTATTACAGAAGAAGAGCAGTTTAAGAGGCGTAAGAAGATGTACCCACACTTATGGGAGGAAAAGAAGTGGCTGGATGGACTTGTAAGGTTTATTTTTTGTTGTTGTAAAGGAAGCGTAGTTCCTAACATAAAACTCCAAGAAGTTTTATGAGCTATTATGTGTTACAGAATGTCAAACCCCATAAGAAGAAAAAGCTTAGAACTCTTGCTACAGATCTGACATCTACTAATGACTATGACAACTACATATCCCAACTGGAGACTCTACCAAAGTTAGAGGTCAATGAGCAGCAGCCACCATTAGTTGGCAGACGAGATTCAGGTGAAGATGAGGCTATGGTCAGCATGCTAACCAGCAATGCACCTGTTACTGATGGAGCTAAGGCTAAACGCGCAGGTAGACTCTGTAACAGTGCTCACCGTCTCTCATTACATAGTATAACATTCCCTATTAACAGCACTTTATCCATTATATAGATGAGTCTACCACGCTAGCCAAGCCTGAGTTTGAAGGTATGTGGAACAAGTTTGAGAGGTATGTGGTGCCTAAGGAGGTGGTGGTGGATGTGATTAAAGGATCTAATGCTAGCAAGATGGACCAGGATATTATGAGAGAGAAGCTTCAGTTGCAGAGAGAGAATATAGTGCAAACCCAGATAGCCGCAGGCAGAGAATTTAAAGGGAAATCTTCATTCAACAGTAAACCCACTGTTGTACATTTTAAGGTTGTCAAATTTTACATCGGTTACATACAGCGCGGACAGTAATTATAGATGATACATTATGCGCTTGCAATGTAGTACAGAAAATCTCTTATTTACTGTGAATGTACACATTTTTGTGCTTTTGCATCCAACCAGGACTTTGATGTTGGCAAGTCCTACAAAAAGAGAGTGACACTAACTAATGTCAGCTACAGCATCAACTTCTGTAAACTCACTGGACTCTCTGACCATCTCAAAGACTTCCTAGAGATCACGTATGTATCAGCTTGTCACTATTGGTAGTTGTGTGCTCTTGACATGTCTTAAGTAGAATATTTTACTCTACACCAGTTGTGATAAGATGTACTCGACGACTGTTAATACATTAGTCTCTCTCTCTCCTTATCTCCGAGTAATGCACTGAATACAGGTTTGACCCCCCTGGACAGCTGTCAGCTGGAATGACATGTGAGTTGCTGATCACATTTAAACCAATGATCAATGAGGACTTGGAGGGAGTGATCAACTTTATGTCGCAGACTGGACCCTTTGAGCTACCTGTCGTCTGCTCCACAAAGAAATGCGATGTAAGCTGCTCATTTCCTTGAAATAAGATATAAGTATTATGCTGCGGCAGGTATCTCGGTAGCAGAACCGTATTTCTAATGGCATACCTGTACTACCTGTATTTCCCGTTTTTGTGCATTGATACCTCCATTACGGTTAAGAAGCAGTACAGGTTGTTTTGCTGTAAAGGAGCATCTTCTCTAATTGCAGCTGATGGTGGACATGACTGAGGTACAGTTTGGCACAAGTGTTATCGGGGAGACCCTTAGGCGTCACATCACCCTCACGAACAATGGTGCTCTGGGTACAAGGCTAATGTTTGGCAAGTACACGGGCAAGGACCACCATATAATAACAGCAGCACCTGCTGACTTTGTACAAAGAGTGAGCTTTACATGTACTTACTGCATTTCCAGAACTTTCTCGCCAGTTTTGGTACCCTGTCAGAAAATTTGCTCTTGTCCTGTTTAGGAGGAAACACCAGTCAGTGAGGCTGGTCTACCTGATAGCCCCAAACTCCAAACGAATGGTGAACCATCTGATGGAGGGTTTAGCAAGCCTCTTTCCGCAAATGGGTCTCTTGCAGCAAGATCTCAGGCTGATGGAGATGAAGCTTTTGGCTCTAGTAACAGACAAGAAAGCATGGATGCAGGTTAGTCAAATGTACTCATTTGCGCTCATCTGAACTCACCTGTACACACTTGCTCTCACCTGCAGACACCTGCACTTACATACACACACTGCCATGATGTTCACTCACCTGCTCTTACCTGTGCGCACCTGCACCCTCTGCCCTCACCTGTACTTGCTAGTACATATGAGCTATTTTTTTCATCTTTTCATGTCATTAGCGGTAAATAACCACAGCATGTATGAAATGGTTTGCAATAAATAGCTTATAAAAATGTTTTTAAGAATCTGATTTTTCCATTTTGATGCGTGAAAAACCCTGTAGGCCAGTGAATTAATATATATATATAATATGTCTGCTCTTTCACCATTGGCTCATAATCTAGTATTTCTTATGATATTTGGGATTAACCTGCAACACATTGTTGCGTCACTTGTTGCTTGTTTCAAATGCGCAGAAGATTGGTTATTGACAGCTGATTCATTCAGTGTATTATGCGCAATTTACTTATCTGACCCAACAGCCAGCTCTATTGGAGCAAGTTTGTCTGAGGACCATGACCTTGACCTGGATGGCATGATGGTCAGTGACCAAAACTCTACATTCATCAAACCTTTCTCTCAGGAGAAGCTGGAGATCGTCTGGAAGCCTACCGTGCCTGGAAAGTGTGATGCCCAGTTTATTCTGTCATTTGAGGATGAACTCTCTCAGGACGTAAGTTAGTAAGCTAACAATCCCACTGTGTGATCAGCACCAGCTTAATTTTTGTGTGCGACGTATATTATATATATATATATATATATATATATAGCACAAAACATCCAGCTATATCACAATTTATTTTTGAAAAATCCCTCCTATTTTCTTGAATTAACCATTCATTCTTCCATTCCATCTATTGATTCTAGCATTGCCTGTTGTTCCTTGCAGATTACATTGACTAGTAGCGGGACTGCAATTGACGTCCCCGTGTATGTCACCAGACAGAACATAGACCTCCAGATTTGCACGCTAGACAGGCTCTATCAAGATTCCATTATTGTAAAGAATAGGTTTGTAACTGTGTCTATGCTATGTATACTTTCTGTGAACTACAGCACTTGAATGATATTTTTTTTAAAATTGTTATACGTCGGTAACATCTCCATAATTATCATACAACCAACTATAAGCGTGAGATTCTTTGAGTCAATTCCCCGTATTTGCTTCTACTATATATTTCTACTTTTAATACCGCTAGAGCACGACTCTTGATGGTAATTTTTCCATCATACTTGGTTCAGTATAAATTGGTTAGTTAGTTGGTTAGTTAACATATACTTAATATCCTCAACTATAAGTGAGTGAGGTTGGGTAGCTACCCCACCCATAATGTCATTTGTTGTTTGCAGAGCTACCAGTGCACTAAAGCTAATGTTTGAGGTACCTAAGGCTTTGAGGAAACACATGGAACTTCTACCCAAGACTGGTTTTGTGCAAGCTCAATCATCTTTCTCTGCCCAGCTTAAGTTCCTGCCTAGATCTACTTTAGCTGAAGATGCTTCTGAATATTTTGACAAACACACGGGAGTGTTGGAGGTGCCCCTAATTATTCACGTAGCTGATCAGGTGTGTAAGGATACGAAAATAAGCCATTGAATGTGAGTGGATCTCTTTGTCGCTTTTGGGTTACATCTTTTGTAGCGAATAATTGACCTATTTATAGACACGGCCAGTGCCATTTGTCGTACACGCTATAGTAACCAATTCAGACCTGGAGTTCAGTGTGACAGACATCAACTTTGGGCACTGCACCATCTATGAGTCAACCAAGACTACTATACAGTTAACTAACCGGTCTATTCTACCTCAAGAGTTTGGCTTCATGAATCTGCCAGAGGTGAGTGTAAGGTCATTGGACAGTCAGAAGTCAGTATAGGGTCATTGGTTGGTCAGAGGTCAATGTAGGGTCATAGGTCAGTCTCTGGTCAATTAGTGAGTCAAATAAAAGTATAACTTGAGTGATTTCTACAGTTGACCAAGTTATCCTGGTTACATAGAGTCGCATAACATTTGATAACTTTATCAATTACAGTACGTGGATATTCAGCCCAATGATGGATTTGGTATAGTGTTACCGGAGGAGACGATTGATTTGGATGTTATATTCAGCCCTCCTAGAGCAAAGAACTACAACTTTGAGCTCTGCTGCAAATCCCTTATCAACAGGTAACTACACAAGATCGCCTGGGCATTCTCGAGCACATAGTATTTCTGTTTCTAGCATGCAATATGTTTGTTTGCGTTGCAGGGAGTTTAAGATCAAATGTAAGGGAGTGGGTGTGCACCCACCCATGGAGTTATCAGATCAGGTTGTGCACTTTAAGGCTACATCACTAAATGACTACTCCATTAACAACATTTATATCATCAACAACCATCTCTCAACTAATGAGTACACACACCCAGTGCCTAGGATTGGTGAGTTGTCTACCCCTGATGTGTACATTATTGGTTAATAACAGAGGCAATCCATCTCTGTTTATAGTGCGGTTGCTTACCAGGGCTAAAGCGTATTGTATTATGACAGGTAAAGGGCCCATTGCACCTGTGGGACCCACAAGTTTTGAGTTTAAAGTACCAGAAGGGGCGCCTCTCACTCTCTACCCATCAGTGGGCACTGTCAAGCCTGGAGAAGTAAGTATTTTATGCTTGTAGTACACACTGAAGTCTACAGGCTTGTGCACAATAATACATGTAATAAATATACACTCTCTGCAGAGGTTGAGGGTGCAGATGAGATTTGCCCCCACCCTATCGGAGGACAAGATAAAGGAAGAGGCAGTTAGAGTTGTGGTACGCAAGGGGGAGGAGAGGGCCCAGAGAGAGTACGATGAGAAAATGAAGAAGGAGAAAGAAGAGGCAGAAGCTCAAGCAGTAAGTACAGCTGTGTGCTATATTCAATGGTCGCCCTTCAAAATAGTGAGGAATTGATCAAACTTCTTTTACGATTACCTAACTACTATATTACATGATATGTCGTTACATCTACTTGTACCGACAATAAAGACACGACAAGAATTTTTTCTGGGTGATAACTTAAAAGGATAACTACCAACATGCCTGTTATACATTTATTAGAAGTTACCTTTTCTTTTTTTACTGAAAAGCTTGAGAGATAACATGTAGTTTGCTGTCGTGACAGATTGTTGCTGCCGCAGGAGCCAATGCGGTAGGTCTATACAAAGCACTATACACTAACCATTGTTTGTTGTACTCACTACATTCACTGCTCAGCTTGTTGTCTGCCACTCAGTACATCTCGTTGGTTTCCCAGCCCCGATGCGTAACACTCTAACCCGTATATGCTCGTGATATGGTCTACTCACCTTGTACTTGACTACATTTGCTCAAGTCTGCTTGTGCTTGTTAGACTGAATAACTTGAACTTTTTTTACTGCATGGAAATAGGAAAAAAATAGTTTATCAAATAACAAATTTGTAAAAGAGTTAGACGAAATTCCATTTTAGTGACTACATTATGGATTTTCATTAAATATAAGTAGACCATTCACCATCACCCTTCCCATCATCCCCTGTGTTTCCTCTCCTCCCTTCCCCGCCTCCCATTGACGTATTTTGTTATACTTTACATATTTGCAGCTGAAGAACAGCAAGGTAACATTGTCTACCTTAGTTAAATGTGTAATGTTTTAGGTTTGTTTGTTGTTCTTGTGATTTATCAACCATATTATTGTATCATTTGTTGGTGCACAATATATATTTGTGTATGTATGTATGTGTTTGGTAGCTTACTGCATACTCCACACCTTTTTGTCCTTTATGTTCTCTGCAAACATGTTAAAGTTTGGTTGTAACAGACCTGGGCGTTAATTGGTAGGTTTTCGTTTACTTCATTGTTAAAAGTCGTACTAAAAAAGAAAATTTGATGTACTTTTACAGACTTACCATCTAGAAGTCTACCATGTTGTTTTGCTATTAATTTGCCCAGATTGGCTTTTACCTGACACATATGTAATCAATGATCCACCTCTCTGTGGTGAGATGCCTTCTAGTCAAAAATAAGTTTACAGATCAATGCTCTAACTTGTAATTCAGCTCTAGCTACAACATTTAGCCTATAAATATTGAAGGGCAAGAAGAAGGCAGCACCCGCCCCTGCTAAACCAACTGGGAAGTCATCAGCTAAGGGTAAAGCCTACAATAGGCCTGCCACTGGCCCACAGATAGATATCGGTGGACCAGAGCCCGTTGCTGCTCCCCCTGTTGAGTCTATCAAGGTACTCTAGTTGTTTTGGTACTCAGTCTTCTAGGTCTTCAATTTTAGTTTTTATTTCAAATCAATAGTCTGAAGCATTTGCCTCGCACACAATTTTACTTTATAAGTTTCATGTGGTGTTGTGTGTTGCAGACTGCTTCAGATGAGTTTGCTAGCGCCCATTCTACACTGCTCAGGCAGTTTGAGGGAGAGTTTCAGACGTACCTCATTCCTTGCTACTTATCCAGTGGATCTTGTGCTAAGCCTGGTGATCTCAAATACAGGTGATATATCCATGATGGTCTATGCAGGTGCCTGGATGTCAGCTGACCCTACAGCCAGTGTGCATACATGAACACCTGTTCCACTCTGTTGTAGCATACACAACACACTATATCTAGAGGTACATTGCCCCACAGTCAAACCACAGGTTGTTGTTATATCTGATAATGGGAGAGCTACCATAGACTACGGAGATGTCAGTATTGGCCAACAAATGAACAAGACTGTCACTATACAAGTAAGGGAGATAACTCCTAGTTTTGTCTCAGCAATGAGACAACTCCAGTATGCATTACTAATTAGTACCCACAACACCCAGCTTATTCCATCACCCTTCTGTAGAACATAGACGCAGAGGAAATAGATCTCACAGGTTCGCTATTGGACACTACTGGACCGTTTGAGATGAGAAATCCTCTGAGGGAGTTGCCCCCCGACTCTTCTCACTCTCTCATCATCAGATTCGCCCCCCTCAAGCCTGACGTCGTAAGTTTTTCTAATATTAGCCAATGATTGAACGGCAGCGTCAGTTGTCTAGTCAACTGCTTTCAGTGTTCTTATTTCTCTCATTAATAGTTCTAATTATTTCTTTGGTGTGTTTAGGTGCAGGTAGATAGTACCTGTTGCACTCATGTTGTGTTTAGGTGCAGGTAGATAGTACCTATTGTACGCATGTTGTGTTTGGTTACTTTACACCCAGTCAGTATGTACTAGTTACCTCTCAGCTAGTAACCAAATTGTTATTTATTTAATCAGCTCTTGCTATCAGGCTTGACAACATTTTCCTGGCTGTCTGCTGGTAGAATTTCATGGTCTCTACCAGCTACGTGAACTTGTTTTTGTGGAAACTTGTAACCATCATGTAGTGATGTTTCTTTTGTTTTCTTGTGAAGTTTTGTCCGCAAGTGGGTGTTGGTGATTGGTCTACTGAGCTGTGTTCCTGCTGCATGCAGTGCGTCATCGTTCATTGCATGTACTTGTTTATCCCCCTTTCCTTAAGTCTAGAGAACATTCCAGATGTCCAACAATGATATGTGAAACACCTTTTGTTTGTTGTTGTACAGTTCCAAGAGACTCTACACATCTATGGCCCAGATTCTACCTTACATGTCAACCTGGTGGGACGCGGTGTAAATCCCACAATTCAGCTCAACTTGGAGGACTCGGTGTTTGACATGGGTGCTGTGTTGGTGAATGAATACGTGGAAAGAACATTCAAGGTAGTAAAGCCCACTTTTGTATGCTTGTACAAACATGGAAAAATCTCTCTTAAGAGAGTCCAAGAGTAACTTTGAGTCTCATTTGTATTAATTTACTAATTCTGTACTATTGCAGATCAAAAACACTTCCAGTCTCTCCGTTGACTACAGTATCAAGTTTGATAGCCTTAGTCTCCTCAGATATAAGATGATGCAAGAATTGCCAGATTTTGTGCGGGCTGAAGACTCTCCCCCTAACATTATTGGTGTACAGAACAACAATGGCAAATGTGTATTTGATTGTGTGCCATTTGCTGGAACAATTCCTGGAGGTGAGAGAATACTGTTGAGTTACTGCGTTTTGTGTAGAGTTATAGTGTATATAGTACTGTTGTACCTACAGAGAAGACAAGCTCTACATACACACATATATGTAAACAAATACCATGGATTGGAGAACATCGATATTGAGATTGATGTTGTGAGATCAACTTTTTTGATCTAAAACCTTTTTAGTAGTTTTTTTTCACCAATGCTGTATGTTCTTATAATAAATAACACATTGCGCACACTTCTAATGAACAAAGCCTCCAGGTAACTACATTTAACTTGATTGAAGAAAAAAATTGTATTTTTTATATTATTGATGCCACTTGATAAGAGTGTTGCTGGGGTTCTTTAGGCGGTGCACAGGAAGTGACCCTCACCTTTGCGCCAGACCATGCTAGCGATTATTTCTCTGATGGAGTTCACGTGGAACTATTTAACATGGAGGAAGCATACTCCTTCCAAGTGATTGGTCAGGCCAAAGAACACATTATGTATGTAACTGGTGGTCAGCTGATGAAACCTAATGTGGAGTCACTTTTGCCGATGGTAACTCTCGAACCAGATGAAGGTAAAGCATTCTTTCATTAATGTTAGCTAGCGAGTATTCATTACACACACACACACGTGTATTGTAGTGTTGGTCCGTTTATCTTGCAGTTGATCATGTGGTATTGTACAGTAAAAGCCTGCATGTTTGTTTTATTTGTTTATTCCTTACCTAGACATATATAAGTATTGTATTTTATAGAACGTCTGCTCAGGTTCCAAGGTATAGCATCTAGAATATGCCATGTCATGTCTATATCATCTTCCTTGTCAGACATTTTCTGTGCTAAAACTGTTTATAGATTTATCTATTTTTCTATGTCTGTGCTTACGTGTGGCAACCTCTCATTTATACATCTGTTTTAGTTGAACGTTAACTCTCTTTAAACTCTCTCCCCAAATATAGATTGCTATATCTCTTGTTGTACCCGAGTACTCGTGGAGTGAGCCCTCTGCTACTAACGATTCTGATTGTATTCACTTCTTATGTCTTTCCTCTTCAATGCTCCTTCAACTAGCTGCCAAAACTGTTGCAATCTTGTGACATATCATCTGTTTTTGACTAAATGTGGAGCTGGACTAAATAGCAAATGGGTTTTGTCAGTTTTCACTGGGTAGATTCGCCACTACTCAGAGTTGATTTGAATTAAGATAAAATAAATGCTGTCTTCAACCTCTTAACTCTTTCAAGCTGTTCTTGCTAAATATCATTATGTATGATCGCCAAGTTTGCTAATGCTTTCTTGGTGATATTATTTGCATGCCATCTGCTTTATAGCGGAGAGTTGTCCTCTCATTGCTCAGTAATGTACATAAAGCCTGCATGGGCTAGTTTACTGGATATGTTATGGACAGTCTAATAAGTGCATGAAGGAGGTACTCACTAGCATTCGTACTATTGTAGACACCAAACCCATCGCTGGTCATATATTGCTGATGTTCTACAGTGTTGCCAGGGATGGGGTGTTCTCCACAGTCACCCAAGATGTCATCATTGGCTGTGTAAGAACCATGGCTGTCAGTCAGAAAAAGGTGAAGTATGTTGTCTAATGACAACAAGAAATCTAATTAGTTTTTCATCACCGTGATGAATAATTAATGTAAATAAAATGGATTATCTGTTATACCAGTCAGTATTTAGTGTAAGGTTATAATTAGCTCATTGCTCCTCCCACACCAGAGTATTTTTCTACCTAGCGGGCGAGCGTAATAGATTGTTATTTTAGATAGCATTCTTCCAAAAAGTGTCGACAGAATTTAAAACATCGATAAATTATTATGCTCTCTTGATTTCTCGCAATAAAAAATTTTTATTGCGAGAAATTGAAAATTAGAAAGCTTCAATTGATTAACAATAACAGACCTTGTTTTATAATTCATTAGATTAAATGTCCATTTAGTTGTTTTTTTCTCTAAAAAAATTATGAGTGATCTGTTTTGGAGAGAAACACTGGTAATTATAATTGATTATATAACCATCAGTGTTGGTGTGTATACTTCAGAAAGCAGACAACACCCTGACTTTACTGTGTACCTGCTCATATTTTTTAAATGTTAACTTGAAGATTTTTAAATTTTAGAAGTCATTAAGTTTGTACGTAAATAGCGGTGTTAGACGCATTCAATGAATAAATTTATTTACACAGGACAAGGCCCCTAAACCCAAGTCTAAAAAGGTGCTGGTTTTATGTTAGTTGTTTGTTCGAGCCACTTGATTATGTTACATAACCACAGTGATGTCACTAGTGTTACTCTAGACAAATAATTGTACGCTTTTTAGATATCGCTCTTTGTTGCTTTGTTATAATTTCCTAGCGCTCAATTATGGCATCTACAGATCGTATATGTGTATTATTTATCACAGAGAAACCTTATCAAACTGCCACTAACACAATATTTATGGTACTGAGGCTCTTGAGTATCCTGTCTGCACAATAGCAATCCAAATTGTAGAATGGAGAGTACGCTTTTGAGAGTATGAATGCAATCAACTCTAAAGGATTTACCATAGCTGAACCTAAGGCTTATTTAGAAGCTGGTACCAAAAAGAATGTGACGATAACATGGACACCCCCAGAGACTCACAATGTAAGGCTTTCAGAGCTTAAACTACTAGTATTTCCTTTAGTTCATCTGACCAGCTCTTCATGCCATTTGTATGAAAAATATGCTCGTTTGCGATGACTTGGCTACACTTACTTACAAAACTGGTATATTATATACTAGCATTGCCTTGCCTGCTCGTCTGACCAGTTCTATCTTGTTATTAAACAATGAGATCATTTTTGCCTACTGTAGGAAAAGTGTGTATAGGAAAGTTTTTGTTACTTGCAGCCTGACGAGCCCATTGAAACCTCAATACTCGTGTCTACCAAATGTGAGATTGCTGAGAACTATCAAATACTGTTGAGAGGACTCATTGTATCACGGCCCCCAGAGCCTGTAAAAACTGCGGCCTCTGAGGCTATGGAAGCACCCCTAGATATGACGGCAGCTGACGATAGACGTACAGTGTCTTCTGCAGCCACACCGGCAGCAGATTAGTGTTGTCAGCGCAGATATATCACTATAACAGTGGAGTCATGGCAAATTTTAGACTATTCAGTGTAATTTTTTCAAGTGGTGCACACGATTGAGGGAGTTTTGTGTGATGCGCCTGATCAGATGTAATATATTCTTGTCCAAGTCTACTCTGAAATCTCTTCTTTTAATGTTATACTGGCACCTACATACACATCTGTAGTACCAAACAGGTCTTTTCCTATAAAGTGACATTGTCCAACACTTTATATCTCACTTTTGTCTACCAAGTCATAAGAAGATATATACTCAGGTCAATAATGCAGTGCCATAATTCTATAATTGTACATACACCATCTCTAATGCAGCTGTCTTTGTCTGCAATAGATACATGTTATTGGCAGCTGGACTTGAAGTTGTCATACTATAAAAAAGTCTTTTTCCATTTTATAAGATAAATTTGAAAAAAAGGGAAAATGACGGCGCGAATTCACCATGGATAATGTAGACCACCTACAGTTAGTATTTTCATACATTCATTGTGTCGTTAGTAGCTAGCTCAGGTATTAAACTTATACATAGTTATTCACATGCTAGCAGGAATAAATATTGAATATTCCTAAACTAAATGTAAAATGTATTATTATTTTAAACTAAAAAATTATTTTGAATGATTTTCATGTCTGTAGCATTCATCTTGTTTTATCCTAAAAATAACTGTGCTATCAAGAATCGTTTCATTGACTTTGTAAAGTGACTGTAAAAGCTCATTATAGCACTGGCATTTACATTGCGGCTTCTATGTGGAGTTTTTTTAAGCTTTTCGCATCTCTGTCTTGCTTCCATACTCGTAATACCCGTGATCAACGATGTAGAAAATTATCATTCACCTGATGTAAAAGGTAAAAGGACTAAATTAATTTTTCAATCATTCTTTTTTTTGTTTGCGTATGGTTAAATATACTTTTTTTACAGCAATTAAAGAATAAGATGAGAAAGTGTCATTAAGATAGCAAAAGAATTTTACCGAGTGTACTATAATGCTGAACAAGTTTAAACACGAGTTGTCAATGATAAAATGCTTGTTGTTTTATCCTCCATTTACTGATAGTTGCTTCGTAGGCTATAGGCTACGTATCCCTACTTCCTGCTATAATGATTGCTTTGAAAGTCTTAGAAGCAAACTTGGCCTGTTACATAACACTGGATGCTTTGCATGAGTTATCACAAAATAAATAAATAAAGTCTCATTTATATTTTCTGACAACAAAACAGAAACACCATATGTTTTGAGACAACTAGTTTACCAGCAATTTACTGAGACATAAAACTGGTTAAAACTAGAAAATATCATGTAAAGCCTTTAGTAAAGAATGTGGTGTATTTTGTTACACATGAGCACTCCACACTCATCTGGGCAGCACCGACCTCGTAAGCAATCTCTGTCTGTACGACACTGAGGTATGCTGCTTCTGGCAGCGCAGAAGTCTGGTAAAGGATTGGTTGGTGTTATTGGGCAGTTGTTACGTGGAGTATACCTGTGTATACAGACGTGACAAATGAAACCACAAATACACCAAATAACAGACAATACATCGTTGCAGATTGTTGGCATCTCTCGAGAATACTTACCCAACTTTCACGCAGTCTCTGGCCCCACACAAAGCTCGACAGCAACGCTCTCCTGTTTTGCATTCGCCGTCAACGTCACACTGGTTGACCACAAAGGCTCTCTCGCAAAAGCCACGAGGGAAGGTTGGTGGAGGGCAAATTCTATTGAAAAACCTTTAATGTATTACATTGTATGGTTTGATGTGTCTGTAATCAAGCTTACAAAATGGTGGTTAGCGGTCACATGGCAACGTTTTGTCATACAGTAATCTTTTTTTAAATCAGTTTTGCAATCTGAATATTTTTGATAACAAATAACCTGAAATAAATTGTGTATAAAGTAATAAACAAAAACAATATATATCCTGTTTTCCAATCAATTAGCTTTGGTTTATCAGAGTAATTGATGTGAGCGATCGCAATTTGCTTTTTTTGAGAATTTATTACCAAAATACAGTTTGTGTCCCTGTAGTAATAAGTGTCTGCTAAATAATAAATGCCAAGAGCATTTGATGGCAGAAACTACTGCTTTAAAAGTCACATAAACACTCGGTATTGTTTTATAAATTTTGTAAAAAATATACTCATAATTCCCAGCCAAGAAACAAAGTTTTTTTGACAATTTTGAGAAAAGAATATAGCAGAGTATCTTTTTTTAACGAAACTTTCGTTTCATAGTAAATTTTTGTGTACAGTAATATGATATATGATAAAAGTGAACTTACTCTCCTTGAGGGGGAGGTGATGGTGCAGGATCTTTGCACCTTCTCGGGCGATCTGCAAACACATTTCAGGCATTTTTATTTACAAAGCAAAGTGTGAATAAACAATCAAGTAAGAGAGTGCAACTCACCGCAACACTTTTGATTTCCTGGACAACCGTAATCAGAGGTGCAGGAACCATAAAAGCCAGTTGAAACATACGTTGGTCGTTTGAGAGAGCGAGATCTTGGACACTTTCCGGGTTTTCCTGGTGGTCTTGTAATTCTAAGAGCTTCCATCTCTGTAATAATATGTAAATTATTTCACGACAAAACCACATTTTTGTGACTCACTCGTAAAATGATCTTAAATAAAGCAATTATAAAAAGAATTATCTGCAATGGCAAAAAGCTAAATGTTTTTCAGCTGCATCTAGCAACTTACCAACCACCAGAACCACCAAGAAAAGCAGTGACAATCCCTTTATTAGCTTAGCCATCTTGTCAGAACAACATAAGTAGCCAGACTGACTCTTCCTGCGCTACTCACGCTATTTATCTGGTATGTAAGACCTTCTGTCTATAATCTGCAAAACAATAGCCCAGACTCTGAGTTCAACATAACACGGGTAAGCTAGTGGTTTCTTTTGGCGGTTGTGTTGGTTTTTGTTTGGTCTCTGGCAATCATTTCCTTATCTGTTATAGCATTTACAGAGTATTGGCATGTTTAATAATAGATAGGGAAATGATTAGATACTTATATGGAGGTATTGCGCTGGCACTCTCCTCTGTTGTGTCCTGTCACTGACTGGCACAAGAGTTGTATAACATTCGCTTCAATGCAGATACGACATACAAGGATATCCTTATTTATTGACCAAATGGCTGTTTATGAAACGCCTTGCACACAGAAACTAACCTGCAGATTTCACTAAATATATTTTTGTTTACTGCAACGTTCTGTGATCTCTAGTTAACCCACTGAGATACAATCTGTTTTCAATATAGAAAACGGAAAGTTTTAATGTAGCAAAACTTGCATTGTCATTGGGAATAGACCAGAATATTTAATGCGCTAAAAAACTGTTGAGTTGATGTAAAATAATTGTTGCTAAAAGGAAACAATTATTGCACCATCAATGAGTAACCTGCAAAAAATCTATAGCAGTCTTTAAAACGCTCAAACTATGTTTTGGTGCCACAGGGGACCAGCTTTCTAAAACTGTGTTTTGGTGCCACTGGGGACTAGCTTTTTCTAATAGAGAGCTAGCTCTTCCACACTTGACTTTAGCACTTAGTTGATTGGTTTGAAAAACATCGGTGGTAACAGCTGCATTTAAGAACCAATTGTGGCTACCTTCGCACTAGTATCCAACATCTGGTGGTAACACCATCCAGTACAATTGTGTACTAGAGAGCAGACTGTCATAATCATACCTATTCTCTATTGGTAGATATGAGTTAATAAATCATCCTTATGTTTATAAAATGAGCAGAAAAAAGAAACAAACTATAAGCTAGCTACTGTTAGCAACTGTTTTATTTGAATAAAAACCTAAAGCGCTGACACGTTTGGTACAGCCAACCCAATATCAAACATTCAGATTTTGAATACCTCCCCTACAGGTTTCTGCCGTCAAGCAGTCACCATTTACTGTCAAGTATATCTCCAGACTATTTTGAAAATGTCTTTGCAGCAAAAAAAAAACATTTTTATCTGCTGTGGCGCTTCTACAATTAGATCAATTTTGGAACCAGAAATAAGCTTGCCGAACTGCTTTAAAAAATTGTTTGTTGTTTCATGCGGAATACTTTGGTAGATTTTGGTGAATGTTCATAGTAAACAAGGAGTTTGCTACACCACTTCTCCACTCAATGCCCTGGTAATGCACATACAGCCATCGGTATGATGCTGTGCCGGTAGCAAAGCTATACTGTGCCGGTAGCGCAGTACACAGGGTCGGTACCGGGCCGGTAGTGACCTCTACAGGGTCGGTAGTGACCTCTACAGGGCCGGTATGCTGACACAGGGCCGGTCTAAGATGGCTGCCATAGCTGAAGAACTTCGAAACTAGCTAGGACTTACCACCAAGCCAGGAACCGAAGCTACCTACCTTAACATCTGCGGTAACAAGGACCACAAGCTAACTAGAGCCTTGGGACCCTATAGGACAGCCTGATTGGCCAGCAGGAGACAGGACTTCGCCCTTAGCCACTTGGCACCTCTCTTATTTAACCTTATTGCATTGTTTGATTGGTTCCCTATTTATATAACCGATTGTATGGGCTGGTTTACTTCCTGTGCTCTAGCTGTTATATGTTTTATACCTATAAAAGGAGAGACTTTTCATATACTCATTGCATTTATTCTCATGTCTTGCCACAAACACCCTAGAGGAATAATTACCCTCAGGATTTTGTCATTGAGAATATAGCCACTGACACAAGCACTACGCTGTATTGTTTGTCTGAGCCATGGGGTCTTGCTACACCGGGTAATTCGGTTACCCTGCACAGTTGTCTCTGTCGAGCAGTACAGTGTCCCCTCTGGAGAGAGGTAGAATAACTTGAGAATAGTGGATGTCAGTGGTAACCAGACCGGGATCCATTACAATACGCAGACAATTGTACACATTTCAAACAATTGATTGTAAATTTGTTTTCTTTTATGATTGAATCAGTTGAGCTCAAAACAATAATAGTGCATCAGACAAAGATCGGACATTTTTGGTGACTGTTTGGCAACGGTTTCAAATATGCTCAATGTAATTTAAAGATTTTGGAATTGAGCAACAACGCAAGGTTAGAAAAGCAACGCGAATGTTTTGTTAATTTCAAAAACCTGTTTATTATGTGAATGGAGTTACAAAGCTTATAAGCTTCCAAACTATACAAAAAGTTTAATCTTTTAAAAATTTGCTTGCATTTATCACTTCAGATAACCATTACTGAACACATTCATTATTCTTCTCGGTGAACATTGTTTAGGCTATACGAGCACTAATACTCTCCCTATTGCAATAAGTCCAGCCCCCTGCCGCTGCTTGACTCCCCCCCCCCCCCCCAACCTGGCTCTGCTTCTCATCCCCTCGCCCTCCTCTCTCCCATTTCACCCCCCCTCCCATCTACCCTACCTCCCCCTTACCCATCTTGACCTACTTCTCATCCTCTGCTTTGCTTTATCCATGCCTAGTTCCACCTTTGCCTGGTTCTACCCTCTCCATCTCTGCCTAGTCCAATTTACTAGAAATCAAAGTCCTACATTATGCTGGCACCTCTTTCATTACCAATAGACTTGTATTGTATTACCAGCTGCAGACACAAATAACAAGAAAAAGCAAAAACAAAACAGTATTAAGCCTATAAAATAATGATGCATTCTATGCATACTGGTAAAAGTTAACTCAGACATAAAACAACATGGAGTTACTTATTCAACACACCAACCTTCTCCTAGTAGCAACTATTCAACACACCACAACACACCAACCTTCTCCTAGTAGCAACTATTCAACACACCACAACGCACCAACCTTCTCCTAGTAGCAACTATTCAACACACCAACCTTCTCCTAGTAGCAACACGTGACTTATCGTGAATTGTCTCCCGCTGACATTCCAAATAAAGTGCTAAACTCACAATTATCTCCCATTGGAGGTCACATAGCAGAGCTAAACCTTCACTGTACAAGTAGTCTTACAGCTGTTGGTCAAGCATTTCCCAACTTTCTCAAAAGACAGAATAACACACTTATAGAAAAGACAAAAATATACTCAGCCGGTCTTATACATTGATTACAATCACCAGGACCAGCTGTAACAACACTGCTGTGTGTATCAGCTGATAATTTTTATTAAAGGGAGATTTTCATCAAACAGAGAACTTTGAAATGATTATTTTAATTAATTGTTTTTTTTTACTAGGAAGAGATCAGTGAAGGCGGGTTTTGTGTCAGCAACTCAATACCTGGTAAGTTTGAAAATAAGAAGCTAATCAATTAGTTTTAGCTGACTAGTTGGAACCTTTGCTAGACTAGTTGGAACCTTTGCTAGACTAGTTGGAACCTTTGCTAGACTAGTTGGAACCTTTGCTAGACTAGTTGGAACCTTTGCTAGACTAGTTGGAACCTTTGCTAGACTAGTTGGAACCTTTGCTAGACTAGTTGGAACCTTTGCTAGATTAGTTGGTCAACAAAAGCAAGCGGTGATATTTATGGTAACTTCAATTGTCCTTTTTATTCCCACTTTAAAAAACTAGAGTCCATTAACGCTACAACAAGAATGCTCTGAACGGGTAACATTGGAGTTTGCAAAGAATTTTCGATGATTTTATCAGCCCCGAGATATAAGTGATATGAAGTTTTAGTCTAAATGTTCGGTGCCTCACATTTCAATAACTAAATAACAACCAGTGGTTGGTTACATAACAAAACGAAAGTTTATTCTTGTGATGGGTACAACAAAGTAATCTCTGGGAGCAAATAAAACTCAAACTTAATAAAAAGATATGACATAAAATACACAAATAATTAAACAGGTAATGAACTGCACTGCAGGTAAAGCGATGGTCCTTTCCTTCAGACTGTTTATTGTTAACCTAATTCAGATGTGCTGACTCATTTAGTATGGAAAGTGGGACTTTCTCTTGCACATCAGCACGCCACACTCATCTGGGCAGCATAAACTATATCTGCAGTCAGCGTCCGAGCTGCATTCTGGAATACTGGTTCTGGCAGCGCAGAAATCTGGTAGTGGGTTGGAGACTATTGGGCACTTATCGCTGGGAGTGAATCTGTCAAAAGGAGACAATTACAGTTAACTATGTGGTAAATTTTAGACTGTTTACCCGATACAATAGCTTACTTAACAAAAAAATCAAGTTTTGTCGCATATAAACTTTAAGCCAATAGTCTAATTGTGTTGCTGCATAGGATTGTGCCAAAACACTTCAATCTAGTTTTTTAGTTCAAACGCTTGACGCTCACCTGGCTCTAACGCAATCCCTTGCTCCACAGAATGCAGGACAGCAGATCTTGTTCTCAGGTAAACATTCACTGTCAGAATCGCACACATTCCTGACACGGACAACTGCACACTCAGGTGGGAAGGACGCAGGTGGACACCTTGAAAGTAAGTAATACAGCAGTAACATTCCTGTTGGAGACTATCGAAATAAATACATTATTGAAACATTGTTGTATATAGAGCTCCTACTGAACGGCTTTGTTTTCAGAAAACAAATATTAATATTATTATTAAATGTAATATAATATAACATAGTGTAATACAATATAATATAAAGTAGTGTAGCGTAGCGCAAAGCAACGCAATATAATATAATATTAATATTTAAAATTAACATTAGTAGCATAATACTTTAATGCTTCAAATATCCACTTTGTTAAAATTTATATAATTGTGACTGGTGATAGATAGATGGTTGTTATAAAACTTACAATGGATTCTCTACATAGGGGGGCGCGGTGGTTGTGGTGGTGGTGGTGGATGTGGTTGTTGTCAACAAGTCACATACTCTACCTCCACACATTGTACCACAACATTTCTTGTCTCCACTGCAGTCCTGGTCATTGGTACACTCCACCACCACATCGATAACTGCACACACTTCTGGTAGTGTTGGTGGTATGGGAGGGCAACTGCAAATGAAAGACAGTGGTTCTCAAGGTTTATAAATTCCTATGTTTTACAGCTATTCCATTTTACATTTTCTGTTTTTTTGTTGTTGTGTTTTTAAGGGGGAAATATGAACAACAGCAACAACCCCGTAATCAGCCATACTTTCACATGGTATAATTATACTCACACTCCAGGCTTGGGCAATTCTACCACTGGGTCCCTACATCTCTTTGGGCAGCCTAAAACATCCAATAGTAAGTATTCACGGAGTTGTAGTGCTTAGCTGACCAAACATGGTCTTTGACTGGACACTAGAGACACAGTGAATGCACACAAGCTTGTTTAGAGTTGGAATACATCTATAACTTACCGCAGCATTTCTGGTCTTCTGGGCAATGATAGTCTGAGGTGCATCTGCCGAAGTCACATGACCAGCGATGATAATCATCTCTCCCTCTACGCAGTGAGCGAGATCTTGGGCATTTGCCAGGTTTATTTGGTGGTCGTGCAATTCTGAGAGCCTCCAATTCTGAAATTTCACATAGAAATTGATAAGTTACAGTTTCATACACTTTGAATGCATACTAAACCATAGAGAGAAACTACATTGAGATGTGTCCGTGACCAACACAGCTTAGTGCTAAGTGCTGGTAAATCTTCAGCCCCATTTCTACCTTTAGTAAAATTTTTGTATAAAAAGTGCACTGTTGATTGGTAACCAGACTGAATGTTGGGCTGTCAAACTTACCTATCAGTAGTACAGCGAAAACTAGCAAAGATAGTCCTCTAAATGTAAGTGCCATTTTGTAATTGTTGTAAGCTTGCTTGTAAGTCTGCTAGCCGTCTGCTTGCCGTCTGCTTGCAACAGATGATATGAATACTGATCGCCTGAGCTCATTCAATTTATAATGTTTCTCCTGCTTATTGTTTACATCACAATCATAATCCTTTTGTCTTTTTGATTATGATCATATGATTGCTAAGCAGGAAATAACTTTAGCCTGGGATCTTCATGATACACAACCAACCAATGGGCAATGTTTAATTGATAAACCAAGCTGGAGATTAATCACTCATTTCCTCCATAGTGACACGCATGAAGTGTCATTCATGCTTTGTGCGATGTTGCACCATCATTACCTCCTGCGATATCCTGTCACCTTGTAGTACTGGAGGTGTGCAAAGACATCGGTGGCAATATATAGGCTCACTCAAAGCTCAGCTGCAAGCTGTGCTGAGACTATGTTCGCATAAAGTTAGTTCTCAGCATTGAGAAACTAGCAAACCAATCAGTTTGCATTACTAGCTCTTCTACTGCTCCTAATCCCACAATTTGTTGAAACCGAAAATGATAGCAGATCAGCAGTAAATGATGTTTCCTTCATGTCAATCCCAAAGACATGGACATCTGGTAGTTTTTATCCGGTACTTGAACTGTATTTTGTCTGATATGTTATTATATTCAACTAAAATCAATAACAATAGACATGACATATCCTGCCTGTCGTTATTTTATGGCATGCCATCCCAGTATCAATACAGCTTTCGATGGTTATTCTTTAGCTATATAAATCCTTGTTTAACATAACAATTGATTTGTTTAAAAATGAAAATTTCAACAAACAACTGAACATTGGCATTGTCTCTCCAAGCAGAATCGAGAATGTTTTAAAGAAAATAGAAATTTGACTTCAGAAAGAAGAATCAAAACTGATATTTTGTTATGAAAAAGTTTACTGCGACTCTTCTACATCACCAATATGTTGTTGCTCAGAGGGTTTAAAAACGTGTAATAATAAAAATAATTGCTTTGCATCGCTGATTAAAAAACAATTTGAATTTGAATAGCTTTATCAAAGTATTAAAACGCTCAGTCTGTTATCAAACCCATTTCTTCTTTTGCTGGACACAGCGTTGACATTCAGTCATCAAGTAACATAATTTGCTCGCAGTCACTGCTGTTAATGCGTATCTAAATAAACTTGCTTATCTTAGTACAATACTAGATTCTAATTTGCTCACTTGAAAAAATACTGTAGTGGATTGTGCCGGTAGGGTTCCCACTACCGTCCACTAACCAGCAGCTGTCCACAGCGCGCAGTTTGTGGCACGGCCAAACAACACCTCTCTCCAAGAGATTACACAGGGTCGGTCAGTCCTGCAGGGTGCAACGGAAAAAGTTGCTTACAACTTCACAACTAATGAACCCATGGCAGTAGTATAATAAGAGCAGATCTGCGTCATGGTGTCTAAGGACAATAAGGTTCACCTGAGTCCAAAGTTCCCTTTTTGTGCACCAGGTGTTGATTATTACTATGTTTCCTTATCATGACAAAATATCGCCAAGTCTCGGTGGTTTGCTACCACAAATAATTGGCGGCAAGGGCATACATTTTCACGGTTAAACCACTCCCACAGAGGCAGTTGCAGTCAGTGTGCTGTTAAGTGCAGTTTAGCAGACTAGAATTGCAGGCTGTTTTCATTCTTATTTTCTTATATTGTGGAATAAATTTATGAAAAAAATATCACAGAGTTGTTGGCTAGCTAGGGAAACTGTGTGGTGACAAAAGATTTTAGTAGCACATTGGCTATAATTCAATAAATTATAATAATATTCTTTATTATTATGAGCTGGTAATAAACAATAAAAAAGAACAAGTGAATTTTTGCTAAAAAAGATTTTATCATTTGTTTTTTATTACTGCAATAATTAATTGTCAGCAGCTAAGATTCGTTCATTTCAAATCAGTTGTATTGTTTCATAAATAACTGTGCAATAAAACACAAACGATCCTCGTTAGTTAAATATAAACACACACAATCTAACGATGCCATGCAGTTACAATGGATAATTAGTGACTTCCTGTTTCATTATGCATGCCTGGTTTCAATGCCTTTGGCGACATTAGCGTTTCCAATAGCAGTAAACATCTGGAATTCGGCTTATCGCCAACTTTTCGCTTTCAGAGAGCGACAAATGTTTTTCGATAAGTCTCACAACAATATTCATCAACAATGGTATTGTAATGGATTCCGGTCTGTTACTACGGACATCCACTATTCTCGAGTATTGTACCTCTCTCCAGAGGGGACACTGTGCTGAATGACAGTGACAACTGTGCAGGGTAGCCGAATTACCCCTTAAGGCAAAAGCCCACGGCTCAGACAAACAGTACAGCGTAGTGCTTGTGTAAGTGGCTATATTCTCAAAGACAAGGTGCTAGAGGGTGTTTAGTCCTCTAGGCTGGCAACATGAGAAAGAATGCAAAGAGTAAGACAATGTGCTCTTCTTTTATAGGAGAGCTAACAGGTACAAAACATAGAACGATCATAGCACAGGAAGCAAACTAGCCAATACAATCAATTATATAAATAAGTAACCAATCAAATAATGCAACACGGGTAAATAAGGGAGGTTCCAAGTGGCTAAGGGCGGAGTCTTATCTCCTATTGTCCAATCAGTGGTCCTGCAAGGCTCCCAGGCTGTATATAGAGTAGGGTCCATGAAGTTGGTAATCTAGGGGAAGGTACTTCCTGTTCCTGACCTTGACTGAGCTCCTACATACTTTTGGAGATCCTCATCTATGTCGGCCATCTTGTGCCAGCCTGGTACAGCTATACCGGATCGGTAGGGGGTCAATACCGGCCCTGCAGGGGTCACTACCGGCCCTGTACACTATGCCACCGGCACAGTAGGACTTTCCACCCAAACAGCTGTTGACCGAATGCTGTGGGTTAAAGTCTAGCTCATTGTCTCGCAAGGTTCTAGAGTGAACGACCTGTTTACTACTAGTGTCCACCAAAATCTACCACAGTATTTCCAACAAGAATTCCCCTTTATCACCGGCAGTATCGCCAATTTTTCATGATGTGGAAACATAGTATATGTCAGTTGTTAGTGTTTGTAATATTGTATCATTATTTATTGCCTAAATATTTATTGTGCAAGGGTTTTTTATATTGGAGTGTGTATCGCAGTTTTGATTGCTGGTTTGACTAGTGTATAAAAGTGAAGAGTTGCATTATTATAATGCTATTGATAGGCAAGATGTTGGGAGAAGAAGATGTGGAGATGAGAGCGATAAGGGAAAACAATGCTGTTGATGGTGGCAAGAGTGAAATGGTAAATTATGTTTTATCGAGTCTGAAACAAAAAGACCAAAGACCAAAGACCAAAGACCTTGAACCTTTCAATTTATCTGTCACAAGAGCTCTAGATTCAGCCACCGATAGGGTGTACTGGAGGCAAATAGTGCGTAGGGTTGGCTCATGAGGCAATCTCGATGTCTGAATAGACGATATGAGGATAAGTCCAAGTCCAAACAAAAAAGTAATAATAGTACTGATGATATCGGGATTTGTCATAGCAGTTTCTACTTTTGGCGGTGTTACCGAGTTTAGTGACATATCACAAGAGAATGATAGATATATTGACGAGTTTCCTTAGAGATGGACAAAACAGATGGTTGATAATTGATGACTTGATGGAGGAAATTTTTGGTAAAGCCGAGGCCAATGCTTTGTGTACATTGTACAAAACATAGTCATCACTAGAATATAAGGGTCTTTTTTATTGTTCTGAATATGGTTTTGAGAGAATATCATACAAATTCCTTGAATAGTGATAGCATATTATGACAATTACTAGTCGATTTAGCTCACGCGTATTTTGTTAATCAGATGCGTAACATGTTAATACAATAACTAAAGCTCCGCAAAAAAAGTTGAACAGAAATGCGGCGCTGTTGTTATCATTCAACTACTGGACTGCTTCAATTCAAAAGTCTGGAATAGCCGATGCAAAAAAGATCTTATAATGACCCTGGTGGAATGCGCTAAAGCTATTATAAATGAAACAATACCATTGTCCACTGCTCAGTATAATCAGTTGCAGCAAAGCGCAAAGGATGTCACTAGTTTGGTCAAGAAATCGGTGATCAACGAAAAAAAGTTGTACTACAAAAAGGGGGACTTCTAGCTTCCCTACTAAGGCCATTTGCCAACACAGTAGTTCCCAGTATACTGGAAACTGTATTAGAAGGGGGACAAAGATATACATCTCCGAAAGAGTGATGAGGAATAGAACGACTATTTTAGCTCTCAATGACTTGAATAAGAGAGGAAGACAGCTATAGTTGAAAAGGCCAACTTAGATCTGTTTCAATCGTTGGTAGAAACTGTCAAAAAAACATTATATTAGGCGATGTTCCTCTTGACTCAAAACAATTTATCAGCGACACAAGAAGAAGTTGCATGAACTAATCTGTAAACAAGCATTCAGCGATAAGCGTAGAATTTTGACTCAGACTGGTAGAGGTAATCTTTTGGAAGCTATAATCACTGCCATTAAACCCATTTTATCATTCATAAAACCATGAGTCTCCAACCTCTGAAACTTCCTAGTGTCTGAAAATTAGTACGATAAAATAATGAGAAAAATTGGCGATGATAAACCGACAGAGAAAAAAAGAAACATGCCGCCATTGTATTACAACCCGATGGAAGATATAGTGGCGAGAGATATGGAGAGAAAGCAAGATGCTTTGTTGGAACTGGTGTACGAAACCGATTTGTTCGAGTATGAAAAAGTAAACAAAAATGTTTAAAACATGCAGCGTTATTTAAGCGATCTGAGGAAAATGGAGAAAAACCACCAACGGATGAATAACTGGACTCCAGTTAAGAAACCAAAGCCTCTGCCTACATCATACTCTGCTAATATTACAATTACTGATGACAAGCCTGCACTCCTTTTGCCGAATGCTGCTACTCTCTCTAGCCCAGTGTTAAATGTTAAAAGGAAAACACAGATCAAAAAGAGATTGTTTGACAGAGAACCATGGTATGTGAATGATAGTGGGGATGTCGATGATGATGGTAGAGAAGGTGACGGTCAATTGGAGAAAATTATAAAAAGGTTAGACAAGTTCGCGAAAGAAGTATCCGCTATGACAAGGAGCAAAGGCGATCGAGCGATTGGTGTCAGAATGTCGCACATGTTGAGCGAAATTGGGAGGTACGATCCAAATACTGACGAGCTCAAAATCGGAAAGAGCTGACTGAACTCTAGCATTTCCAATTCTTTGTTGCAAGACATTCTAAATGATGCCGGGTCAATAAAATCGGGGATAACAACCTACAGCAAACTTAAAAGTCTGCTTTCCTATCAAGGAATCACAACAGTCAGGAGTTAACCACGATAAACACGTAAGGAAAAACTTATGGCTGTTGTGGGAACGGGAAAATGGATGTCGATGTGTTAAAAGAGTTGTATTACAATCATGCATTGCACATATGTCTGCGAGGAGCTAGAGCACTACTGCAAGTCTGTAGAAAATGAGAGGGAGAAAAAATAATTTGCAAATTGCTGAGCAAAGAGGACACCTATATGCTGTGCAAAAATCGACAACGAAATTCAAACACCGCCCTACCATTGTCGCTGGAATAAGAGAACAGCTTCAAGTTGATTCGATGGATGTGCAGTCTCAAAAAAAAAAATGACGGTACACCATTTTTGCTTACGGCTGTCAATTTCCTATCCAGAAATGAATGGGCTGTGCTGCTAACTTCCAAAGCCAAACACATCGTAGCCAGAGGTTTGAAAAGACTACCGGATGGAGAAAACTATATTGCTTTACAATTGGATACAAGTAAAGAGTTTGAAAATTAGCACATCAAGAGTGTCGTTTTACGACTGAAAACGAGATGATAAAGCCCTTTGAAAAAGACTTTGAAAAAGAAGATTTACCGATATCTGATGTATTAAGATGACAACAGGTACATTGGCATTTTGCCTCTGATGGTCAGCTCATACAATGACACTATTCACACAGCTATTGGTATGAGACCGAACTACGTAAATTTTCAAAACCAAGAAAGCTTGTGGAATTGAGTGTATGAAGAAGGTGAGCACAGCTCGGCTAGAGAACCAAAGATAAAGGTTAGAGATTATATGAGAATTAGCAAGGCAAGGGGAGCTTTTGAGAGAGGTTACACTCTGAATTGGACCATTGAGGTCTTTATAATCACTGGCGTGCTGACCTACAAAAAACCTATCATATACAAGGTGAAAGGTCTCGCTGATGAAAGGATTGAGGGAATCTTTTACGAAAAATAATTGCAAAAGGTAAAAAAGCCAACAATTTATAGAATCAAAAAGATATTGGGAAGAATGCGAGGTAGCGGGAGACAGATACAGGTCACGTGGTTGGTTGGGCTATGGAGAAAAGTTCAATGATTGGGTGTAGGAATAGTTTATAAGCAGTGATTGCCAGCTTTTACAATCATATGCCTAGGAAATGTCAATACTGGTGACCTTACCCTCAAACTTTAATGGCACCAACTTTCCAGACAATACCAACTTTGATTTTACGGTGAGATTGTATAAATATTTGGATGCCTCTACTGGACATATTGTATTCGGACAGTTGGAAAAATGATAGTGAGGATAAAATTCATCTGGAAACAACGGGCCTCTGCGGCAAAAGCAACAAATCATTTATCCTAATTGGCAATGGCAGATTCGATAGTGTAGAAGAGATGCATGAGATTACACAAAAGAGAATTCATGAAATGAGTTCGGATAGAAAGTTTGCCATCTCCTACGACAAAGTGACCAACACAGGTTTTCTGACAAACAGCGATCCCGAAATGATGTTGAGTTTTTCCAAAGGCAATAGCCCGCATCTTTGGATTCAACCCTAGTGGAAAAACTATGTATCCCTGAGGTAGATATATCAATATCACACCACCCGACATAAATTACGGCGTAACTTCTTTATAAGTCTATTCCAACATTGTTGACAACAGATTGGTAGGTAGTACAAACATGCTTTTACTGAGAGTGGTGCTTGTTCAAGGGAAAAAACTACCATCGTGTACCAAGAGTTTAAAAATACGCACTGCATGGATGCTGCCTCACTGACTAGCAATCTGGTTCCAGTGCTTATAACAAGCAAAGATGGTGAGCCAATACCATTTGATGGGGGAAAGATTGTCCTGACGGTACACTTTAAAGAGAAGAAGACAAAATGAGTATAGTTCGATACACCCTCGAAGACTCGAAAGATTTTTTTGAAGAGTATTACAAAATGCAAGCTGGATATGGAGTCAGAGTGTATAGCGGGTGACAAGTTATGCCTGGAATGCGCGGCAACGAATTTGGCAATATTTTCTCAACCATCCTCAAATTGGCAACACCCTTACTAAAAAGAGGAGAAATAAGTCTTGGTAAAAGAGCGCTGTCTGTCAGCAGCAACGTGGTGCATGACATCATCGACGGACACAGTTTGGCATCCTCTGTGAAAAAGAGAGGTATGGAGGATCTTGGCGATCTCAGAAGAGATGTGCTCAGCACTGTGCACCCCGATTGTGCACCCCGAGCAGGAGAAAATTGGCCCCTAAAAGGAGAGGTTCAGGAAGACATAGTCATTCGATGTTTGAGAGAGCGGAGCAACTATAAAGACACAGTGGGGTGACATTCGACTTTATTCCACGTCAATGCTTTGGACACTCATCACTCGCAAATGACGGCAAGTTTAAATGGTACAACAGGTGACAAGTTGGAGGCTTTTCCCTACAATATATTCCCTCTGTTGGGCGTGTTCTCAACGATACCTACAAACCTTTCAATAGAGAGATCTGAATACGTCATCATCAGACCCGATAAGTTGGATTCTTACCACTGGGTCGAATTGACTATGACAGGCAGTAACAATTGCTTTATGGGTCTTTACAACTCGTTTTTGCAAATCGAAGCTACAGTTTTCAAAGACAAAGGAAGTGTTATTGTTGGCACCAATAATAACGCAGTCGTGTGGATGGGAGACTCCCTTCATTTGCTGTTCAAGGATGTAAAAAAGTCTATGGAAGGTAAAACTATCGAGCATGCCATTAATTACAGACAGCGGGCATACTTTTTGCAACTTGTCGAAATTAGCGCTAACACAAAAAAATAAAAGGAAAAATTGGAGAATTAGATGAACAAGGACTCGGTGAGCAAGGACATCAATAAACAAAGCTCCGCCAACAAAAAGAAGAGGAGAGAGCTCATCGGAAATGGGAAAATCATGGAGTTTTCCAGCAAACCTCACTCGCGCTTTTCCAACTGAGAAAACTTATATTTCCCGGCCAGACTATTCAACTGCAGTTTGAACCGGTTTCCAGAAAACTGGCTTTGTTTGCCACCAAAGAGTCACCGGTCCGAGGTGCGGAGATCAGAATTGACAAGTTTGAATCGTATCTTTGCAAGGTCAAGATAAATTTCTCGACGCAGAACTCTGGACTCAGCTTGGCGCTGGAAGGTCACAACTACATTTATCTGATTGAGCGAAAGAGATTAAAGTTGTACTGGATTTGCAGCAGAGTGTATAAGACAGATATAGAATCGGGACAGAAACCCAAACAAGTCTATCTACGATTGGTTAATCACAAAACCCAAAGTAGGATGCAGCACACCAATGTCGAAGCATCGAATTTAAAGTCGACAATTGTCCCGTTGAAAAGAAAAACGAGCCAAACTAAACTGAAGAATTTTTTGGACGAGAGTATCATCACTTCCTACACATTACCGGTTCTTTGTTCAATCGTCAAAGTATAGGCATTACAAGAGAACTACAATATCTAAATGGAACTATCTTTTATGGATTCGACTTGACCAGTAATTTTCCCAAAGAAGGATTTCACTTGATGAAAAATGTCATAACGTCGGCCGTGGAGATTCAGTTTAGCAGCAACACAACGTAAGGTTTATCCCTGATCGCCTATTTTGTAAAGGACGGTGTATTAGAGATGAACAGCATTCTCCAATTATCTCTCACCGGTGGCGTAGTGCTCCAAACAATTTTGTGCTGATGCATTTGAGATTGTACTGAGAAGTGTAGAATTTTGCATGTGTGTTCACAAAGAGTATATTTAAGTTTCTATAAGGAAATTAGGTTGCCCACCCTCCGTTTCAATAAAGTGAAAGATAGAGTTGGGCTCCTTCTCTACTAAGTGGTATTTTCACTTTTGGGAATTTACACCTCACCCAAGTAGATCACATTACAAGGTAATAGAGATTTGACATGATTGAAGTTCTCAACTATTCTACTCGGACAAACTACTCTCTGAAGTTCTCTCACATCCGTCTTGCCATAGCAGGTGAAAACGAAGTAATCACCTTATACACCAGTATTGCAATCGGCAGCAACCACCTCCATAACAGTTGGGACAGCGAGTTTTGGTAGTGTTTGAAAGTTTTGATCTTTTGCAATTCGCTTGCTTTCCATCATTCGAGAGACTTAGCCATCTTTAGAGCTTTATCCGTATTGGACAACGTTTCGTTACTATCTTGCTCTTCACGGACTTGTTTTGTAGGCATAATCAATTTAGGGAGAGCTCGCTTTTTTGCTGGTGATTCTTTTGCAACAAGAAATTTTCTCTTAGGGATTGATTTGGTTGTTTTGACTTTGCTTTCTCTTGAATTTATGCAAATGACAGCTCCAGAAATTTTAATCATAGTAATCTAAAAAATTAACAACAATGTTTGTATTAATATAAAAAAATAAAACAATATACGTTTAATTTTTAAAAAATAGTAAACTAATTAGAATCAATTTGTTTTTCCTCTGACAAAAAAAGACAATTTTGTCATCGTCAATGAATTTTTAGACTTGTGAGCACATCAACTAGGTTTTATGAGCACATATTTTTTAGATCTTGAAATTTTTAAGTGCGATTAAAAATAAATAATTGAAACTTAGATGTTACCTATCTGTCACTTTACAATGTAACCAGTTGATTTTTACCAACTGATGCTAAATAATAATCATTTATTAAATTTTACCTTATTACCGAGAGTCCTCCTAGTAGTTGAGTAGTAGATACTGTAGAAAATGTTGTTCCTTCAGAGGTTGTTGCTTGGGTAAATGATTTCTGTGTAAAAACAGTGTTTCTTAAATAGTCAAAGTTGCACCGATTGACGCAAGCTTACAAAATAAACAAGTTGCCTTTGTTCGAGAATCCTTATATACTATAAAGGGATTTTCACGTGAAGAATGTTTTTCTTTCGCACAAACCTTTAGAGTATGTATGTGAAAATTTTTGCGCAAAGTTTTGTTCCGCGCGAAGGTATTTTCGTGCGAAACCAAAACACCTTTTTGCGCGAAAAATGCTGATTTTCTGAGCAAAAATCTCTTTATAATATATAAAGATTTTCGCGCAAGGAAAACTTTTTTGCACAAAGGTCTTCATATATATTACAAAGGAACTTTCGCACGAAAGCAACGTTTTTTGCGCAAAAATGTTGTTGTTTTTGCACAAATAATTTTGTTTTTTTTTACACGAACTATGTTGTTTTTCCCGCGAAAACCCCTTTACAATATATAAGAAATTTTGTCTCCTTCTCGTGAAGTGCTGGTGTTATCTACTATCACTTTGGGAGGTCTGTCCAACTGAGTAACTCAGCGGAAAGAAAAAGAGCTTAAAAACGTTTATTGCACTTGTTTTGATTCCCTGTTTGCGTTGATAGAAAATACTGCATGAATGTACTGCGAGTCAAAATGAATATGCGAGAGTACATAATGAAGTACATAATGCAAAATGAAAGTCCTAAAGCTAATAATGAATGTGAGAAATTAAAACAAATTTTGGAATTTTTTTTAAAAATGACATTCCATAGTTTTGTGATAGAAAACTCAAATTTCTAAATTGTCACCTCTGGATTGCCTCAAAAGCTTGATTGTTACATCATCCCACAAAAAATTGTCAATTTTTGTCCAACAGTTTTTACCTTTTTAAACCAGTTTTGAGCAAACAAACTGTTCTTGGAAGTCTTTTCAAACTTGAATAAAAAAATTTAAAAAACTTTTTACAAAATTTATTTATCTAATTGATAGTCATTGCAACATAAAAGACTTTGTTGTAGCTTTAGTCACCATAATTTTTGAGGAGAAGAGTCAAAAACTTCATAAACTCTGCAAAATAGGAACAAAATTAGGGAAAAAGTGATATTTCAGTTGAGATTCTTTATAATACTAATTATGTATGTAGTGGTCTTGTGTTTGATTTTAAATAAAAAAAATCAATAATGGCTTTTGTTAGTGTCATCACCAATCAACTCAATGAACTGTGACAGAGTTTGTCATTTACAACATCTGAAGAGTGTTCCAACGACTCTGAGTAAGTAAAGTAGCCTCTTGACATAGCTTCATTTATTTGTCATAAAATCTCCCGTCGTACAACAACAAAACAGACCGGTCAAAGCTTATCCAGTAACTTGCTGAACTGCAATAATGCTAAAATGAGAAGATGATTTGAAAAATGTAACAATCAATTTGGATTTGCTGCAAAAAACCAGTGAGTAAAACGTAACCAAGTTGTAGAGACTATTAGCTTCATCGGCAAAAGTATGTGAATGAATGACGATGCTATTTCATTTGCTTATAGTTACAGTGCAGTTTTATCAAACGCTCATTGTTTCTGCTGCACCTCAACGATCAAATACTATCGTGAAAGATCTCGGTAAGTTTGTTTTCTAAGCTAATTCTCAATTACATGATTTATTTCATTCTCCTGCACTATGCAGCTAATGCAAAAGTTGGCAGATTTTTACTGTTGGTTTTTGTATTATTTCTACAAAATCAATAGTCATAGATCCTACAATGCTAGCAGCAATGCAAAATCTCAGGTTGAGACAGAAATAAATTTAATAACTTTACAACTACTCTCAACATTTAATGTTAGTAGTAATATAGGAGCAGATCTCTGTCATGGTTTCTAAAGACAAGAAGGTTCTCCTGGTTCCAAGTGCTATTTTGTTGGCAGAGATCTGCTCCTGTATTACTACTAATGTTTCAATATTTCTGTTGCGGTTCGGTCTCAGTATTCACGAAACACGACCAGAGGGGACACTGCCGGTATGATCACTTGCATGGTAACTAAACCACTAGTCTATAGCCCTCAATTCATAATAACGGATGGATGACTACTAAAACTAGAAGAAATGCAAGAGCTAATGTTAGAGCTAGTGCAATAATCAAGGCAAAAAATACAGCCTTATAGAGGCTGAATCACAGGAAATGTATAACCTACTTACAAACCCAACCAATAATATGCGCAAGTAATATCAATACAACCAATAGTATATATATATGAAGTGACTATGGTTGCTCAGAACGTTTTGTGTTTTAAAACATCTGAGCGCTTTCCAAACTGTTTGAATGAATTTGAAATAGTCTGAACTTTTGCAAAACTTCTGAACGCTTTGTGAAATTGTTTGTGGGCTTTGAAGATCCAAGCCAATTTGCTGGTTTGCTCTATTGATCATAGATCTAGAGTCCATTCATGATTGATAATGTTTTTCCTAAACACCGAACAGTTGAACTTTCTTTACATAAATAAATAGATGTTTTTATTTATTAAATATTATTTGCTTCAAATTACTTTAGATAATAAATACAACGTAATTAAAAATGTAAAAACTTATTTTAGAGATTATATTCAACAACAGTTTTATACAGTTAATTTGCTCTGTCTTCTGATCAACGTCTCTGTTGATAAAGTTGTATAGAAGCTTTAAATAAAGTGATGACAATCGGTTTTGGTTCGAAAGCCATGTGCTTTGCAAATTTTTCCAACTATTTCAAAATAGTTTAGACTGTTTTAAAACAGTTCAGACTATTTCAAAAAAGTTCATACGGTTTGTAAATAGTTCATACTCTTTCTAAAGCATCCATACGGTTTATAATTTTCTAAATGATCTGAATCATTTCTAAGCCGTTTGAATTATTTGCAAAACAACTACACGGTTTGCAGAATTTATGATTGTCAGACCGAAAATACAGTTTTATAACATGAATCCCGCAACTGCTGAGGCCGACGATTAATTTATTATGACCAACAAGCCCGTTTTCAAACATATTTTACTACAATGAACAAATTATTTTTCATGTAAAAGACGCTTTGCAAACCGCCTGGACTATTTCAAATCCGTTCATACGCTTTGAAAACAAAACCGTCTAACGTTATGAGCCACCGTAAGTGACTGTAACAAATAGCAAAAAGAAAAAAATACTGGCAAATTCTGCAATAGTTAAAGCTGTAGGTGCCAAGTGGCAAAGGAGTGGAGACAATAGGCTTGTCATTTTGTACTATCTCTTCCATCTCTCTGTAGGTCCCAAGGGTATCAGTAGCCTTTGGTAAAACAATCTCTTTCTTTGGAAAGCAATCCAAAATCAGAGATGCGGTCTTTTACAACTCTCAGGCTATTCTTGCAGTCCTCAGTCACTTCAACCATCTTGTGCTGGCCCTGAGTTTCTAATACCCGCCCTGCAGGGGTCATTAGTAGTAATATATGAGCAGATCTCCCTACCAAGTGTTTTTTTGTGGATTTGATCTTGGGGGTTATGCAATGAGTTACGTCGTTGGATGAATTCGCCGAGTTTATATTGTATTTTATTTGAGGGGTATTTGAGTGGCATTTGAGTGGCATTTAAGTGGCATTTGAGTTTTGATTATTTTTTTACTTAATTTGAACTTATAGATTTTGAATGCATGGCATTCAAGTTTTGATAATTTTTTACATAATTATATACATAACTTTAACTCATAGAGCATCTAGATTTTGAATGTATGGCATTTAAGTTTTGATAATTTTTTGTAATTCGACTCATATGATATCTTGAGAGAGGAGAGAGAGGAGATATATCTACATTGAATAAATACAGTGATTAAAAATGAAACAATATGTGAATATATACATTTATTGTGTAATAAGTAGGGAAAATTTCATATAATATAGCTAGAGTCAGTAAATATTAAATAATACCAAACACTACAACTTGTAATGACAATCAATGCATAAGCTTTTACTAAAACTATCTTGAAAACCTTCAAAACATGATCCCAAATGGAAAAAAATGGATAAAGTTAGATATTCATCTAGTTGTTTACATCTACAAAAAAGAGGTATTTTGGTGAAATATTTTTTTATTTTATTCAATTTTCATTAATTTTTTACAAAAACAAATCATCCTATAAATGGTTAAATTTCATCTAATTGTACAAATTTACAAAATAAACAAGGTATTTGGTAAAATATTCTTTCATTTCATTAAATCTTCATTATTTTTTTTGCAAAAAAGAAATCATCCTTTAAATGGTTAAATTTTATCTGTTTGTATATCTTTACAAAAAAACAGGCTATTTGGTAAAATATTTCCTTTATTCTATTCAATTTTCATTAATTTTTTCAATAATTGCTTAAATATAAATTATTCATTATTTTCTTATTATTAGGTAAGCAACCTATCATACAAAATTAGTTTCTTGAGTGAGGGTTTTATCCTGCATTTTCCTTTTGAATATTTTTTTCAAAAATTTACCATTTTTTTCAAAAACAATCATTTATATATACAATTTCCATTATTTTTTAAACAGAACAATTTCTATCTCTGAGAGGTTGGAGATATTGGGGTAGAAAACTTGGACATGATGATGAGAAGGCTATGGATTTTCCCGTTTAAGAACAAACCATTTTCGATGGCAATTTCAATTCGGAAAACTAAAACAATGTAATTTGTTTTTCAAAATGCAATCATCAGAAAGCTTCTGTCATGATGAGGAGGAGGCTATGGATTTACCCATTCAAGAACAAACCATTTTCGATGGCGACTTCAATTCTAAAAACGAATTAGAACTGAAGTATGTGGTGTTACGTAATAATTTTTTTAAACAAGAACAAACCATTTTCGATAGCAACTTTAATTCTAAAAACTAAATCAATGTAACTTTTTTATTCTTTGTCTCCCATGAAATTGTTCAAAACGAATTAGAACTGAAGTATGTGGTATTACATGATAATTTTTTTAAAAGAAAAAAACACATCAAAATCGACAAATTACTCCTCTGGATAGTTCAAGTTTACAATATTTGAGAATTAATCACAATAGAAACATTAAGCCTACTTGATAAAAAAAGAATTTGACTGTTAAATTTAACTAATTGATTCAATGTTATTATTTGGATCTTTTGAAAATAAACATTTCAATGAAAACATCATATTTAGTCTTTGACACACTTGAAACCATTTTCCAGTAAATTTCACCAACAATATTTTAGAAATGTTTACTAGATATTTACAAGAAAAATGTGGTATTTTGGTAAAATATTCTTTTATTACATTCCTTTTTAATTTTTTATGTTTTAAAACAGGGTTTTATTACAAAGTTTTTTGTTTTTCAACTTTTTAAAAAAAATAATCATTATAATATATAGTTTTCGATATTTTTTTTAAAAAAATAAATATATATATAGAGATTTTCACTTTATATTCTTTTATTCCATTCAATTTTCAATAATTTTTTGAGTGAGGATTTTATCCTACACCTTCCTTTTAAATTTTTTTATTTTTTTAAAAAATAATCGTTGAAATATATAGTTTTCGATATTATTTTAAAAACAATATATATATAGAGTTTTTCACTTTATATTTACAAAACTTTGGTATTTGGGAAAATATTCTTTTATTTCATTCAATTTTCAATAAGTTTTTGAGTGAGAATTTTATCCTACACAATCCTTTTAAATTTTTTATGTTTCAAAACAGAGCTTTATTACATTTTTTTGAACTTTTTAAAAAATAATCATTGAAATATATAGTTTTCGATATTTTTTGATTTTTTTGTACTTTTTAACTTTTTTAAAAAACTGTCAAAAAATCATCAAATTACCTCTCTAGATGAATAAAATTTACAAGTAAATAATTGTAATAGAAAATACCATATCTAGTTTTTACATTCATAAAACTGTTTTATAGTAAATTTTCTGTAATACAAACTATTATAGCTTACGATATCAATGGTTACAAAGCGCTTTTCTTGAACAATATCTTCTTTGATATTCTTCTGGCATATTATTAGACCCAGGGAGGAACTCTTGTATTCCGTATTCTCTGTGATCCAATAATTGACTAAAATACAAAAGTTATTCATTATATAAATAAATTTTACCGAATTTAAATTTTACTCTTAGCTACATTAGATAGTTTACATTATATATAACAGGAAAATAACTCACTGAGTTACATCATTCAGCTCATTATTTCTTAGGGAAAGTTCTTTACTCTGTTTTCTTTTTACGATATAATGGACTAAAATAAAAAATGATGTATTAGTATAGCATGATTAAAATTAATGTAAAATAAATATAAACTTTTGTTATTTTTTCAACTTCTATGTAAAAGAAATACACTGATTACACACAAAAAAGTCCTTTTTTTTCTTTTGGATTCGGAATGTATAAATATAAATATATATATATATATATAATTTTAAAAATGTTTTACAACAAACACTCATGAATAAGCCATTTATGTGATAAAACGTGTTATTTACGTGAAAAATTAAGCATTTTTTTAAAATAATTATAACCTTTTGTGATTTTTTTCAACTTCTAGCTAAAAAAATACACTGATTACACAAAAAACCCTTTTTTTTAATCCAAAATATATATAATTTAAAAATGTTTTACAAAAAATGTTTATCAATTGATCATTTATGTGAAAAACTAAACATTTTTGTAAAATAATTATAACCTTTTGTTATTTTTTAAACTTTTATGTAAAAAAATACACTGATTACACAAAAAAGTCCTTTTTTTAATCCGAAATATATATAATTTAAAAATGTTTTACAAAAAATGTTTATGAATTGATCATTTATGTGAAAAACTAAACATTTTTGTAAAATAATTATAACCTTTTGTTATTTTTTAAACTTTTATGTAAAAAAATACACTGATTACACAAAAAAGTCCTTTTTTTAATCCGAAATATATATATAATTTAAAAATGTTTTACAAAAAAAGGTTATGAGTTGATCATTTATGTGAAAAATTGAACATTTTTGTAAAATAATTATCACCTTTTGTTATTTTTCCAACTTTTATGTAAAAAAAATACGCTGATGACGCAACAAAATCCTTTTTTAATTCGAAATATATATATAACTTAAAAATGTTTTACAAAAATGTTCACAAATTTATCATTTTAAGGGGTTTTTCATTGTAAGAATACACAAAATTTTCACAAATCAACTTTTTAAAATTATGGTAAAAATTAATAAAACTTACCTATAGTGATATGAATCCCTTGAGTTATAGATTAGCTTCTCGAGAGTTTGTTCTCCACAGTCTTCTTTTTCAGCATCATCGAAGTGGTTGAGAAAATCCTCAGATTTTGGATTATCAGCCAGTTCCGAAGCTTGGACGAAGGCTTGATGAGCTGCGAGTACACTGATGTTGTAGAAAATTGAATTGTCTGCGTTTCGACTCAGACCCTTGAACAAAATCACTCCAAATCTCTCCGATGTCACAGCAGAAGCTATTTGATGAGGAATGCGCATATCTCCGATCAGTAATTCTTCATCTACAACACTTCTGTATTGAACTAGAAGAGTCTCTTCATTTCCATTCCATCGCCTGTCAGACTTTGTTATAACTTCAGGGTTTTGGAAACATATGACACTATCTGTTGGGAAATCCTGAAGATTAGCTACCTCGAAATAAGCATTGATTTGTCGCATACTTTTTTCTGGTAATACATCAAACACATTCTTACACCTCAAAGTAGTTCCTGTTTCTGTAGCAGCACGAAAAATTCCTTTTCCAGTCTTTTCAACACCCATGTAGATCAAAACCAGTGGTCTTATTTGCGAAGCTTCATTGACAAGTAATCCTGCTGCTAATGGAATAGTGCTCTTCACTCTAACTACCTTTCCATCCTTTTTATAGTTGTAGATGATGGTGCAGTTCGTTTCATCATAGAGCTCGACGGTTAACACCTGCATAACTGTAGGTATTGGTAAATCTTCAACTTTGACTATGTTTTCAATGTTTCTTCTGGAAGCTGGAGATAGAGTACTTAACAGAGAGGCGCTTTTGATGATGAGAGTTGCCAGAGTATTCAGACTGGCGCTTTGAAAGGGAATCATAGTGCGTTGAAGAAGTACATTGTCATCAATCACCTTCTTATCTTGTGAAGGTTTTGGTTCTTTATTCTTCAGTTGTTTTGTATTGACTTGTGTCGACATTCTAAAAGATAAAGTAAAAATCCATGTTATGATTTCTTTTTCAAACCAATTTGAAGATATATATACATATATATATATATATTTACTCAATATCATACCGCTGTTAGTATCTAAATCGATAAAAATTAAATTTATACTCAATCAAGTTGACTTACCTCCAAACAGAAAAGTCCTTCTAGCAGTTGTAGTAGATGATGTTGTAGTAGATCTTGCTCCTTCAGTTGCTAATGTCGAAGTGACTGCTTTCTGTGTAAAAACAGTGCTTCTTATATAGCTGAAATCATGCCATTTATCATAAGGTTAAATTAATGAAACATTGTTTTTACGGAAGAACACCAATGCTTTCGCGGGAATAAATAATTTATTTTCACGCGAATGGAACCCACTGCTTTCGCGGGAATAAACATTTTATTTTCATGTGTATACAAACCGTTGCTTTCGCGGGAATAAATAATTTATTTTCACGCGAATACAAACCATTGCTTTCGCGGGAATAAACATTTTATTTTCACGCGAATGGAAACTGATGCTTTCGCGGGAATAAAAAATTTATTTTTCACGCGAATACAAACCAATGCTTTCGCGAGAATAAACATTTTATTTTCACGCGAATGGAAACTGTTGCTTTCGCGGGAATGAATACTTTATTTTCACGCGAATACAAACCAATGCTTTCGCGGGAATAAAAATTTTATTTTCACGCAAATGGAAACTGTTGCTTTCGCGGGAATGAATAATTTATTTTCACGCGAATACAAACCAATGCTTTCGCGGGAATAAACATTTAATTTTCACGCGAATGGAAACTGTTGCTTTCGCGGGAATGAATAATTTATTTTCACGCGAATACAAACCAATGCTTTCGCGGGAATAAACATTTTATTTTCACGCGAATGGAAACTGTTGCTTTCGCGGGAATGAATACTTTATTTTCACGCGAATACAAACCAATGCTTTCGCGGGAATAAACATTTAATTTTCACGCGAATGGAAACTGTTGCTTTCGCGGGAATGAATAATTTATTTTCACGCGAATACAAACCAATGCTTTCGCGGGAATAAACATTTTATTTTCACGCGAATGGAAACTGTTGCTTTCGCGGGAATGAATACTTTATTTTCACGCGAATACAAACCAATGCTTTCGCGGGAATAAACATTTAATTTTCACGCGAATGGAAACTGTTGCTTTCGCGGGAATAAACATTTTATTTTCAGGCAAATAAAAACCAATGCTTTCGCGGGAATAAATAATTTATTTTCACGCGAATGGAACCCGTTGCTTTCGCGGGAATAAACAATTTATTTTCACACATTCACCTATATAAGAGACAACGGTTTCAGACAGAAAGCATCCAGTTCAACAACAGTGAGCAAAGGAGCAACATCTATCTACTACATCTTCCATTGCAACTACTAAGAGTTCTCTCTTCATAAAGGTAAAAACTTAAATTCAATTATTTCCGCTAGCTAACACAACTATCTGAAGGCTTTATGACATATCTATCTTTAAATTGATTATAAAGAATTGAACCAATTTTTTCTGTTTTTTTCAGAATGAATACTCAAGACGTAGAAAGTCAACCATTGTATCTAAAGTCGGAATCTCAGCCTGATGAAAAGGTAAGAATTAATAAAAAATACTATTTAACACCTGTTGAACACCTTTAATTATTTTAGTTATCTAATTATCGCTTGTATTTTAGAACAATGCAACAACAAATCCAATCTACTTAAAGGACTTCCTTCCAGAAATGTATCATAACTATGTGATAAATAATGATGTTGTTGAAGAAAAAGCTGTAGAACGTTTGACATTTCAAGTTATAATATTCTGTATAACTCAACACATGATGAGTATGGGGATGTGTTGTAAGAAACATGATATATCTACAGAACGTTTTGATGACATTATAAAAAACGGTTTCGAAATCGTTTTGTCAATGGTGGAAGTCGTTAATATTAATAATTTTTTAAAAGAAATTGAAAGAAGTGCTTGGAATCAAATAGTTTTCAAAAAATTATATAACATGACGTGGAACAAAAAAACTTTTTATAAATTCAGAAAGCATATTTATAATTACATCCAAATAGATAAAGCTCTATCCTCTTCTGTAGGTATTTTAGAACTAATGTTAGAAGCGTTTCATACATATTTATGAAAAATTTTTAGTTGTTTTTTATTATTTTACAATATTTTGCTCAAACTATTATATTTTATTTCTTACCAATTGAGATGTTAAAAGCAGTATGATATTAAGTAAATACATATATATATATATATTTGAACGCATCCTTTGTTGTTTGTCTCCACATCCCAATAGTTTAATAAGCACATTCTCAATCTACCATAACTCTATGATTTTAACTGCTTTTGGCATAAATACATATATATATATAAGACACTCTAAGTAATAAATACACTCTTAGCCACTCATGCAAATATTACCCTTTTATTTTTAGAATGTTATGGATGCTCTTTCTGAAGAGCTCCTTAGCACAGATCCATATCCAACAGAAAATAAAATGAAAAACGGCAAAACAACTCCTAAGAGAAGGAAAACTGCTCCAAAAAAACGAATAGTAAGGAAACGAAAACAAACAGTGAGAAAACAAACTACTTCCGTTGCTAAGCAAACAATGGAGAGTGCAGCTATAACTCATTTAACAGTTGAATGTCTCAATGAAAGGAGAGCTAGGGAATTAGAAAAGTCTAAAGGTTCTCAAGTGATTGACTCACCAAAAGTTCCGATTTGCAAAACATTTGAAGATCTTCCTATCCCAAGCATTATGCGAGTGACTGGTGTGATACATCCATCAAGTAAGGAGAAGTGTAGATATTCTCAAGTACACTACCATGATCCTTCAGATATAAATGAACTCGAACCCAAAATATTCCTCTGTCCAGTTGAAATAGCTAAAAACTTCAACTGTGATAATTACCCCCCTCCGTTTAACGTTGTATATTTGGGTAGAAAGGGAAAACCAAAAAATAAAAGCGTTCTTTGGTATGATGTCAGACGTGTTACCAGACATCCTCTAAGCAAAAAGAAAGCTGAAGAGGAATCACTATATTTGAGTACATTGACTAAAGGTCAGCTCAAACGCTTCTTGAACATCAACACCCTCAATAGTTTTCAACCCGGCGCTATTTTTCCTTACCAAGATGTTGTTGATAGATTCGTTCCTCATCGATTTAAAGGAGGACGGTCGAATGTAATTTGTATCCGTTATAGCATTGAACAATGCGGAGAAACGCTGTTGAAGACGCTTGCCATACCAGACAATTATGCTTCAGAAGCTAACCGATATACTCCAGGTGTGATGATCTACAGAGGAAAAACAACCCACGGAAAATTTAAGACAGAATACGATCTTTCATTTTGCTCTCCATACAGCCTCGGTCGAATGTATTGGAAACAATATTGTGATCAAGCAAAGCACAACAAAACAATATTAGAAATTGATGATGATGATGAACTTGAAGATTTTCTACGTGGAGATTTTGATGATTTTGAGACAGGATATGTTGCTGAAAAAAAATGATGAGATACATGATAAAACTCGGTGAGAGTTTTTCTCTAATCATTGTAAATAATACTTCAACTCAATTTAGATGTAGTTGTAGTTATTTCTACCCCAATAATTTTTTGTTTAGCGATGGATAGTCTCTAATTCAAAAAAACAAGTTGGACAATGTGACTCGGTGAGCCATTTCTATATAATGTAAACTATCCAATGTAACTAAAACTATAATTCAAATTCATGTAATTATTTTGAATTTTTGTTTAATCACTCTATACTAATACATAACTTTTTTATTTTAGTTCATTACGAATTCAAAAGCACATAAAACAGAAATCTCCCTTCTTAAGATATAACATCGCTACATCAAAGACATCATTGTAAAAAAAGACTATGTATTAATTGTTATTACTTAGTATTTACTGACTCTAGCTATATTATATGGAGAGATTTTCCCTACTTATTACACAATAAATGTATATATTCACATATTGTTTCATTTTTAATCACTGTATTTATTCAATGTAGATATATCTCCTCTCTCTCCTCTCTCTCAAGATATCATATGAGTCGGAATTACAGAAAATTATCAGACCTTAAATGTCTTACATTCAAAATCTAGATACCCTATGAGTTATAATTATGTATACAGTTATGTAAAAAATTATCATAACCTAAATGCCATACATTCAAAATTTAGATGCCATATAAGTTCAAATTAAGTAAAAAAATTATCAAAACTCAAATGCCACTTAAATGCCACTCAAATGCCACTCAAGTACCCCTCAAATGAAATACAATATTAACTCGGCGAATTCATCCAACGTCGTAACCCATTGCCTAAACTCCAAGATCAAATCCACAAAAAAACACTTGGTAGGGAGATCTGCTCATATATTACTACTGTCATTACTAGCCCTGCAGCAATGAGTGCTGGCCCTGTCACTACACTCAGTGCCGGGATGGCAATATTGGTCCATTTTTGATAAGCCATATCACAGCCAGTCACTTGGTTAGTGATGCCAACACCGCTGACGGCAATCAAAGGGACTGTTGTAATGGATGTCGGCTTCTATAGTATCATACGCTTGAAACTCTGCCTCAAGTTTGATTATTTCAATATTTGATGTTTCATTTTTCCAAACTTTGATTGAGTGAAACTCACTGCTACATTTATTATGAATTTTGAGCTAAAATCAGTTCCTCGGGTTTTACGCTTAAAAGTTACAGCATTTGATTAAATGAGATTGAGCAAGTAAACTCATTTGTTATTGTGTTTCTTTCAAATACCGTCAATATTTTTGAAAAGTTGCAAGATTTTCTGTTAATTAGAAATGACCCGTTAATCAAGAGGGCAATTCTATTCAGAAAGCTTGTGACGCATACGATTTTTTATGCCGATTATTCATCCTGTAGCTACTTCCACCTTCACAATCTGTCAAATTTGTTTATTTTTATAAAATAATTGATTTAAAATCTCGTCTAATTTAGTTGGTGTTCAACTTTTGAGAAGACTAGCTTTTAAATGTACAACTTGGTAAAACCTTAGGAAATGTAAAACTTAAACCTCAAATAATGACGACAGACAAGACTTTCAAATTTATGTAATGCTCTACAGTTTTGAGAGCCATAAAGACCACAGCATACAATTTAGTACTATCAGGAGGCTTTGTTACAGGTGGCAATCCCTTTGGCGCTCATTTGGAGTTCAACGGTACAGTTATGATGGAAGGTGAAGTGCTGGAATATATTTGCAGAAAAAACAATCCTTCAAACCAACATCATTTAATATTGAAACTCCACAACTATACTGATACATGTGAGTGAAAATACCTCGCAACAATAACTTTTTATGGCACTTTATACACACTAAACACTTCTTTTCCCTGGGCTGTTACATTAGACTAACTATTGTATCGATTTTGTAACTTTCATCAGTAATAGCTCGGTAAAACTGTGTGATTTTTCATTTGTGATAATTTTCAAATTTTGCAAAAATTGGCTATGTTGATCAACCTTTGTTCTAAATTTTATGCTCAGTTCTTAGATTTCTGTACTTGGATATCTAGTGTCTATGTATCTCTATACTCTATAGCATAGAATCTGTACATCTTTTCATTCACGGTTGGTTGAACAAACACGGGCTATGGTGGAGTGACTTTATGAGTTAAGGTGCTGTTTTGTGCCAGTTTTGTGTTAACAGCTAAAGCTGCTTTCACACTGAGCCCTCAATTTCACCACTACCATCACACACATATCCTTGACGTGATTATTATTCGTCTTTACAGCAAGTTTCCGTGGCCACACCAGTGATATCTTTCCCTGTGCAGGTGACACTCTCTTACATTGCACGACAACAATTGGCAGGTTTCCCTGGAGGTTTAGCTTTGCTGGGTCTTTTATTTGCCCGGACTACCCAAACCAACTCTACAATATTACTAGTATTGGACGAGGTGAGAAAAGACAATCGGCTCATTTTACCAAGAATACTTCCCTTGCTAGCAATTGAATATTGCAAGCAAATTGATGCTTCAGTATTTGTTGCTTAAAATGTGATTCTTTTCATTTTAACAACCACATTTTATGAAAGCTGCGCGAAACTCTTATGATGCAAATAAAGTGCTGGATATTTTTTTAGTATGGAAAAAACTTAACGTCGTTGCAGGTTGACTAAGCCAGAGCAATGCATTGAGTGTGGTGTTGTAGAGCTTGAAGTGTCCGACAATTTAGACTTGGATGTACCAGTTGGAAGCGAACAACAAATAAACATCTCATGTAAAGCAAACATAAAACCAAGTCACATTTCGTATAAGACAACTTTGCTCGTTGATTGGTGAGTGTCCGTAGGGAGATGTCTAGAGAAAAAATCATCAAAGAATCTGAAGGCACTCTGAATCAATTTTTTTAACTTTGACTGCCTTCACTGATGCCTTCTCTAATTTCAAACACACGCAACAGATTTTAGTTGTTGTAAAATGTAAAATGCATTTTTGAATTTCTCCACACATTTAGCATTCAATCTTTTAGGCAAAGAAAAGAAAATGCCCATGCATGGAAAGTTTTGATTCCAGAAAATGGTTTTGTGTCTTTTATAAGTGAATATGGAGCTACTGACTACTTGACTTTCAAGTTCCACCCACTAAAACATGGTGGCCAATACAAGTGCAGATTAACACTTACGAATTTTGCATCAATATTGACTAGTCCAGCTATCCAAGTCACAAGTAAGACAATAGTTACATCATTATTTATATACCTAAACAGCAGAATAGCTGAATACCTAAACGGCAAAATAGCTAAATAGCTTTAATAGTTAAACCTTCCTCATTTTTTGAAAAACCTAACCCAAGCTACTTCAAGTGAAAAAGCAAACTACTTTGAGTTAATATGCTGTACAATGGCCACAAAACTTAAGCTATACCCAGAGCTGCTCTACCCCAATGGTAGCAGTTAATTAATTGTCCTAACGTAGATAGAACCTACTAGCTACTGCTTGGAGATTTGAAGCCTGTCTTTCTATCTAGAGATGAAATATATTAACCAGCTGGTAATATAGTGAGATCTCGAAGGTGTAGGCTGGTAGCTTAGGCTAAGCTGTGCAGCCTAAGTAAGGAGTTTATCAGATAACAGAGGCGCAGTGTATAAGTCTTTGTAACTCTGGAGAAAACACAAAACCATAGACTCTGAAGCAGGTTATGCTGACTGATAAGTGATGTCATTTCAGGTAAACCAAATGCAGTTTTGTCTAATAACAAAGACAAAACATTTAGATTCAGTCACGAAGAAGAAGTAGAAATTATATGCAAAGCCGTGTCCTACCCATTTCCAAACCAAGTCAGAGTTTATAAGATGGATGACATTGGGAACCAAGTACAGATAGTAAGGTCATTGAGCGGTATAACAAACTTTGAGCTGGACATCAGCAGCGAATCTCTTGAATATCACTATGTTAAATTTACTGTCAGAAATATTTCAGGTAAGATAATTTTTTCTCGATACTGTGCTTTTATTTGCTGTCATTTGTACTGTTACTTGAGCTGCAAACAAGTTGCCAACTTGTCTATTGAACAGTTTTGAGGTTATATTGTGACCAGTGGTGTATTGGTAAATGTAGAAGTGCCTAGGCCCTAGAGGGCGACCGCGGCGATATCACGCGCCGAAGGCGCGTCCACGGCGCAACGCGCCGGCGGGGAGGGTGCGGGAGGGGCGCAAAAGCGGCCTCCCGCTGGGGGGGTCGGGGGGGCCTCCCCCGGGAAAATTTTTGGGATAAAATGGGAAAAACATGCATTCTGGTGGTACATGAGGACAAAAGCAGTTAATAAATGTACAATGAAAAAATAACTCAAAGTCAAAGCGGTCATGCTGAGCATATTGCTACCAAATGAAAGCCAGGAAAATGCATACAGATGTAATAATCAGATACATACCTGGTGAGAGTAGCCAGTCCATTGATCAGATACATTCAGCCAGCACAATGTGATCTCAAGGGCTTTTGGATAGGTAGATTAAAGAAGGTACCTCAACAAAATGCATTGATACAGGAGTATCTAAATTTACTTATCTTTGCTACCACACCCCAATTATACCAGACCTGGAGCAAGAAGTGTATTAAGACAGAAAGCTGCCTGCACCACTCCAACCATCACATCTAGCAGGAAATGATACAGGTGATTACTTTGTGATACAGTTAGACAGAACACATATCCAAGAGGTACTCCTTTAGTATTATATTTGGTTACATATTAGTTAGCACAGAACGGAAATGTACAAGCAAGATAAGTGTGAGGATAAGTGAAGTGTGATTAGCGTTAAAAATAATAGTACAGCAAATCTGTGTCAGAGTGTTAGCACACACAAGAATACATACCTGTTTGAATTAAAACTACAACCGACAAAGCAATGAAATATAGCAAACTGTCAAGGGCATGTTATAACACATTCCAAAGATCCTTGTATCTTGTGGAGTGGCTCAACACAGCAGTAGTAATATATGAGCAGATCTCCCTACCAAGTGTTTTTTTGTGGATGAGTGCTAGGGGGTTATGCAATGGGTTACGACGTTGGATGGATTCGCCGAGTTTATATTGTATTTTACTTGAGGGGCATTTGAGTGGCATTTGAGTGGCATTTAAGTGGCATTTGAGTTTTGATTATTTTTGTTACTTAACTTAAACTTATATGACATATAGATTTTGAATGTATGGCATTTAAGTTTTGATAATTTCTTTACATAACTCGAACTCATATAGCATCTTGAGAGAGAGGAGAGAGGAGATGTATCTACCTTGAATAAATACATTGATTAAAAGTGAATCAATGTATGATTATATACGTTTATTACATAATAAGTAGGGGCAAAATCTCCTCATATAATATAGCTAGATACATAATTCGAACTCATATATACATTGAATGTTATAAAATATATTGGATGATGAAGTTAAATATTCATCAATTCGTTATCGATATTTATAAGGATGATGAATGATTTTTTTGTATTATATATATAGTTATAGTAACTGTGGTAAAAGAAGTCTATTATGAAGGTTTTTATTTAAGCCAAAGTAGGTTCGGTAGATACTCCATCAGAACACACTCGTCTTTTAGCATAAAAATATGTGAGTCCTCGCTTTATTTGGCAGTATGTCAACATTTTTTGATCCTTTACTATAAATCCTCGATTTTTACCCATAAACGACTTTTTTGTGTTCAATACATTTAGATAACTGTCTTTGTTCAATTGATTAATTCGTTTGTTCAAACCTTTTGAGCTAAACTTGTTTCCTTTTTCCCCCCAGCAGTAATAGGATTTAGAGTTAAGTGCAACAATTCCATATCCGGTAAATTCCTCTTTAAACAACCCAGGTGTTCTTTTTCCGTGTTTTAGTACTTTTTCACAACAGTCTTGCATGCACCATTCTAAACCCATTGTTTTGGTTCTTAAAAACTCATCCCTATGTTTGTCACAGTATGGGCGTGGAAACCAATCACCATATTCATTGTAAAACTCTTTTTTCATACTTGGTTTTACCAGTGCTTCTAATGTTCCGCTCAACGCCATGTATGCGCTATCTGTATCCATTTCAACATATTGGAAATCACTTCTGTCAATATATCTATAAATAAAAAGATTGTTTCGATTTCAATTATTTGGAAGTTTTTACTTACTTATACATAATAACGGTAGGGAATTAGGTTTTACTTACTTATCCATAAAGTCGTAGTAAAACTGTAGCATTCTCAGTTTAGCATACTGTAGCACGGAAAAGCCCAAGTGTACTGGAACGTTCATAGTTAGCTGAAATGATGGTGATACTGATTAGCAAAGTAAACTTGGAGAATATAAATTTTGAATTGCAAAATAATTGTTTTTAAAACTTACTAGTCGTTTACAGGTTACGATTTCATAAAAATCATCTGCTATCTCTTCCATGGAGATGAATTTGTTCCCTCTGATACGAAATGAAGCTTTTCTCGCACCTTCGATGAACTTGATGGTGGTGTGTTTTTCTTTATCAGTGATTGTTTTTCCATAAGCAGCATTTCCTACCAACTTGCTAGTAGTAGCGAGTAATTCTTGATTAGGATCTACATCTCCCATTCGCCTAGCGTCTGAAACCGATGTTCCAAAAGCTTCAAAAGCTTTTCTAGGAATATATTCTATTAGCTGATAAACTTTGGTGACTTTCAATCCTTGTTTCAAGTACCATTTTAACAAAGGACTCATTAGCAATATCTTATCTCCGTACATACTTCCAACTAATGAGCGTTGAGGAGTCTTTAAAAACCCTTCGGCTTCAGCAAAGACTTTCATTTCTTCGCTCAAGTGTTCTCTGGTTAACATCGTATTTTTAAAAATCGGGGGCATTTCGGAGAACTTTTCTTCCTCTTCCTCAGGAACTTCGATGTCACATTCAACAAATCCGAAGAATTCCTCTGATTGAACTCTCGACAACACTTCTTCTTGATTTAGTTTTTTTTCAAGTATTTTAGGGTAGAAAGAATTGTAAAACGTGTTGACAAATTTTTGTAAATTTGTATGAGTTTTTACACGTTTCATCCACTCACACTCCCAAATCGAGATTACAGTGTAACCTAGCGCTCGAAGATATTCTTCATTTTCCATCGTAGTTTTAAACAGATTTGCTTTTGATTTTCTTCCACTAGCTTGAAGCTCTTGTTCTTTAGCATTGTTATAAGAGCAGTTGTGTCCATGCCAAAAACACCCGTGGGATTGAAAGACATGACGATTTTCAACACAGAATCCATCAACTGGTAATCCTCGCTGTCCAAGAGCAACTTCTCCTCCATTGAGCTGATGCTTGATATTAATTTTTTTTGAAAACATTTGGAACTGTAACCAACTATGAGCTACCTTGCTAAATTTTACTGGTTCAGCAACAAAAGAGTTTTCGATTTTTCTTCTTCGATGATAACCAGTAGGCATTGATTGCATCATACACCATAAGTAGAGCGCATTTGCATCAACTCCATAGATTCTATCACAAACTTTTGCTTCTTTTCCCAACCAATGTTCTCCAATTTTAGTTATACCTTTTTCGTGATATCTATGCATCACTAGACTTGGTCCACCAACTATGTTTTTCTTTATTAGAGGATAAAGTTCTGCATTGCTGTTGTCAATCAGACAAATTGGGAGAGTCTGTCAAAACGAGTTACCAAGTTCATGGAAATCCAAGTGTGTAGAGAGGTATGGAGGAGGTGGTTGAGGAGCTTTGTTGCACATCCATCGAATCGCTAATCCTGGTAAAGATATACCGTCTTTTAACATATCAATCCCATGCTCTCTGTAGATCGATCTTTGTCTTTCCAACGCTTGAACAAATGGTTTTACATCCAAGTTGTTGTACCATTTTAAAAAATCCCTCATTGTCCTCATGTCGTTATCTTTCCATGCTTCTTGACAAATCATGTACTCTTCTTCACTGATGTTTTTTTGTTTTAAAGAACTGTAAAAAGCTTCTCTTGGAGGTAGATGTTCTTGATTAAGTTGTTCCAAGTCTTTCATCCATTCATAAGGAAAAAATCCTTTTCCGGCTTCACATTTGTATGCTTTGAGATACATTTCATAGCTATATCCAGGAGCGATGAAGTTTGTACAATCTAAGAACAAAAAAGATCCTATTCCGATAACAGGCATCTTGTTTCCTTTTTTTATAACAAAATCAAAATCTTTGCCGGAGACATCTTTCAATTTTTGAAGCAGTTTTCCTTTCATCACATTGACATCATAAGTCTGTGAATTGAATCCTAGAATAGGAAGTTTTTTCATATAGCTATACAAATCATCCAGAACTTTTTCAGCTCCTGTTCTCCGTCTGAAACGATTTTGTTCATAATCAGTACGAAACTTTTCTTCAGCTTCTTCCAGTCGTTGTAATTCACCTTCTATCTGTTTTATGATTTGTGAAAATTGTTCTTCCAATTGGCTATATGATTCTTCACTAATATCTTCCAAGTATTCAATGAACTTTTCAACACATTCATCATCATCCCCGTTATTGACAATACAACGTGGGTTGTTGAAGCCTGGTACATTTGAACAAATCGAAATACTTAACAGTTGATGCTCGTTAGTGTAAATGGTTATGTCTGTATCTCGATCTTTTTCGTAATTAGGTAACAAACACTCTATATCGAATGTTGCAAAAAACGGAAAGTATCTCAAGGAATCATCTGACCCGATATCTATCCCGAATTGAATCTTCAGTTTGTCGAATATTGTAGCGGTAGGTTTGTATTGCCCTGCAGAAAACTCCAGATTTGTTGCCTCTGAGATTGAACATCTGTGTCTTTTCAGATTCCCCAATCTGTCATAACAAGTAGAACACGTTGGACATCTGTAGGCTTTGACATATCCATCCAAGTTTGTAATAAGACTGAAGTGATCGATATAAAGATCCAAATATAGATTCTCCTTATAACTGGAGTTTGAATTCCAAATAACTGTTGAAGTCGCATCATCATTTAAAGAAAACACTGTTATCTTCAGTTGAAATGCTTGCTCCAAAAGCAATAAATCACCTTCAGTTACTCCTTTTCCATCACACTTTTTAGCGCTATCACCATAGATGAAACTATGATATTGTTGTTGGTACTCCTTCACCTCCTTAATTATCGGATCTTTTGCAAATCCACCGTTTTTTTGTAGTTTTTTGTGTAAAGCTAGACATCTAAAAAAACAAAGATTGTCGGTAATTCGTATTCCTTTTGTGTTTTTTAACATGGTTCGTATGTGTCTGTTGTTAATGAGGTGAGAGGGTAAATGCTCTGGTGGTGATCCAACTTTTCCCATTCCAAGTAGTTTGTAGAAATAAAACGAAATGTTTGTGATTAACATCAATCTCCAAGTTGTATTTGGTCTCCGTCTCAAACTATTTGTACGATGATCAGTCTCCATAACATCAACAAAAAAGTCATCAAGATCTCCTTCAGTTTCAATCAGTTTAGCTTTTGGATATACAGTAGCATTGTTTGATGATGAGTGAAAGTATCGGAGTTCACCATCATTTTTATTTTCTAGTATACAACCTACGCTACAGTTGACTTTCGCTCTTGAGCTCAATTGTCTCCAAACCTTTTTTAGCAATTCTAACACTCTTGATTCATGATAATCATTTTGGTAGGTATCAGCTTGGTCTCTTGGAATCCCATCCCAAAGTCTTACATTTAAAAGTTCTATGACTTTTCCAGCTCTATGTTTCGTTTTCATAGCTCCCCAATATCTAGCTATCAAATCATCCCATTCTTCATCTTGAAAAGTTGGAGCTATGCTATCATCAACAATACCTAGGGTTGATAGTCGGGTAGGTCTTTCAAAATTTAAATCTTCCATTTCTTGTTCTTCTTGTTCTTCTTGTTTTTCCTCTTGTGCTTCTTCCTCTTCTTCTTCTTCTTCTTCTTCTTCTTCTTCTTCTTCTTCTTCTTCTTCTTCTTCTTCTTCTTCTTCTTCTTCTTCTTCTTCTTCTTCTTCTTCTTCTTCTTCTTCTTCTTCTTCATTTTCTATCATTGGATCATTCTCATTTTCTTCAACTATCTCCTCCGCAACTGGCTCTATATCTTGAGCTATTATGTTAGTCTTTGATGATGAAGGTTCAGCACCAAACCCTGTTTGATTGATTGTTTCATCAGGTAAACGAAAACAAATGAGATTTTCTTCTAACCATTTCCAATTAGGAGAAATTTCAGGGTTTTTTTCTTCTACATTCTCCTCCCGATAGTTTAAACTTTGTCTGCAATAGAAATGTTAACACATAATAGTTGTTCTATAAAACATTCACATACATTTTGTATGAAATGTAACACAAGAAAAAATGACTTAAACACTATTATCAATTAATTTTTAAAATGGAATTGGGAAAAAATGTCTCAAACATTATTATTAGTTAGGTTTTTAAAAAACTTACTGTGTACTATGAGATGAATTCTCAACTCCCTCTTTTACATTCATTCTCTGATATTCTGAGTTCTGTCTACAATAAAGAGATAACGCATTTTTTTTGCTGATTCATGAGATAACTCTAAAAAAAACCAGCAAAAAGAATTATTCTACTAACATTATTAATTTATGATTTTAAAAACTTACTGCATATCAAAGACTATCGTATTTTCAGTAGTTGCTGAAACTTGAGAAGTTGAAGGTGTGTCTTGAAAAGCATTTTCAAGTTCCATCTCCATTTTATTTTCATATTCAGCGTTACATTCGTCATTCATGTATTCATTATCAGCATTTGAAAAACTGATATCATTTTGATTTTTCATGAGCCATTCCCATTCCTTATGTATGTCTACATCAGCATCCTCCTCTTCTGTTTCCATAGTACTATAATAACAATAAAATCATTACTTTTAATAGAAGTAACAATAGCACATAAAAAGGCAAGTTAAATGTCTCAGCTAATAAATTTTACCTTGTGAATAAAACTCCTAGTAGTCAGTTGGTATATTATATAGTAGATGTCGAGTCTTCAGTTACTGTTGTTAGAATGAATGATTTAAGTAAACAAATAATTAAGTGAGATAAATAAGTCAGATAATTAAGTCTTAAATTCAATGAAAACTTTCAAATTCACTCAGAAAAACTTTTAATAGTTAGTGGATGTAGTAGTAGATGTTGCTCCTCCGATCGCTGTTGTAGAACTGGATGCTTTCTGTGTGCAAACAGTGGCTCTTAAATAGCTAAAGTTGCACTGATTGAACTCCATGAATACCAATCTTCTTTATAATATAACTATGAACCAGCAATTCTTCCACGCGAAAACCAATGCTTTCGCGGGAATAAACAACTTATTTTCACGCGAATGGAAACCGTTGCTTTCGCGGGAATGAATATTTTATTTTCACGCGAATGGAAACGATTGCTTTCGCGGGAATAGAAATTTTATTTTCACTTGAATACAAACCGTTGCTTTCGCGGGAATAATTATTTTATTTTCACGCGAATGGAAACCGTTGCTTTCGCGGGAATAGAAATTTTATTTTCACTTGAATACAAACCGTTGCTTTCGCGGGAATAATTATTTTATTTTCACGCGAATGGAAACCGTTGCTTTCGCGGGAATGAATGTTTTATTTTCACGCGAATGGAAACCATTGTTTTCGCGGGAATAGAAATTTTATTTTCACGCAAATACAAATCGTTTTTTTCACGGGAATGAATATTTTATTTTCACGCGAATGGAAACCATTGCTTTCGCGGGAATGAATATTTTATTTTCACGCGAATGGAAACCATTGCTTTCGCGGGAATAGAAATTTTATTTTCACGCAAATGGAAACCGTTGCTTTCGCGGGAATAAATAATTTATTATCACGCGAATGGAAACCATTGCTTTCACGGGAATTCATGTTTGTATTCTTTTGCTTTCGCGGGAATAAACATTTTATTTTCACGCGAATACAAACCAATGTTTTCGCGGGAATAAATAATTTGTTTTCACGCGAATGGAAACCGTTGCTTTCGCGGGAATAAACATTTTATTTTCACGCGAATACAAACCAATGTTTTCGCGGGAATAAATAATTTATTTTCACGCGAATGGAAACCGTTGCTTTCGCGGGAATAAACATTTTATTTTCACGCGAATACAAACTTGTATTCCCGCGAAAGCAACGGTTTCCATTCGCGTGAAAATAAAATATTTATTCCCGCGAAAGCAACGGTTTCCATTCGCGTGAAAATAAAATATTTGTTCCCGCGAAAGCAACGGTTTCCATTCGCGTGAAAATAAATTATTTATTCCCGCGAAAGCAATGGTTTGTATTCAAGTGAAAATAAAATTTCTGTTCCCGCGAAAACAATGGTTTCCATTCGCGTGAAAATAAAATATTCATTCCCGCGAAAGCAACGGTTTCCATTCGCGTGAAAATAAATTATTTATTCCCGCGAAAGCAATGGTTTGTATTCAAGTGAAAATAAAATTTCTATTCCCGCGAAAGCAATGGTTTCCATTCGCGTGAAAATAAAATATTCATTCCCGCGAAAGCAACGGTTTCCATTCGCGTGAAAATAAGTTGTTTATTCCCGCGAAAGCATTGGTTTTCGCGTGGAAGAATTGCTGGTTTATAGTTATATTATAAAGAAGGTTGGTATTCATAGAGTTCAACCAGTGCAACTTTAGCTATTTAAGAGCCACTGTTTTCACACAGAAAGCATCCAGTTCTACAACAGCGAGTGGAGAAGCAACATCTACTACACCTTCCATTGCAACTACTAGGAGCTTTCTCTTTATAAAAGGTAAAATTTAAAAAATTTGTAATTCTCTATCTAGCAAAAATCAAGATTAGTTTAACTATAATGTAAAGTATGAAATAAATAATCTTTGTCCTACATGAAAAGCTTAATTATACATTATTTCTTTCTTTTTTAGAATACTATGGAGGACTTTTCTGCTTCTTACATGGATTTAAAACCAATCGAAAACAAACAAAAAACACTCAAAACATCCACCAAAAGAAAAAACTCTAACTCTGTCACAAAAGAAACAACAATAAAGAGACGAGCTCTTCCAAAACTGGTTTTACCCTCACCATCAAACACTATGGAACAAAAAGAATTGCTCACTGATGCTGAAAGGGCTCTCAAGATGGCCAAATCTCTCAAAAAATGGAAGGCATGTGATTTGAAAAAGATTGGAGGGTTTCTTACACTAGCATCACTTCCCGCTCCATCAGTTTTGCAAATAGTTTCTATTGAACAGAATACTGGCACATACGGAAATTACTACATTCTCACCTATCTTGATAATTCATCTGGAACGAATTTTCAGAAAGTCGTTTGCCCTAGTAGAGTAGTTGAAAGCTTCAATGTTGATAACTACCCATTACCTTTCAACATTTTGTACTTGGGTGAGATGGAAAACTCAAAAAAACCAGAGACCACTTACTACAATGTCAAACGTATCAGCACAAAACGCTTAACCACAATGGAAGCTACCGCTGAAGCTGAAAAACTGAGAAAAATGAGTGAAGAAGAACTCAAACTCGCTTACGACATTGAGTATCTCAGCAATTTCAAAGAATGTTCAATTTTTGCTTACATCGAAGTTGTAGAAAGATTCATTCCTTTCCGATTCAATGGAGAAGAATCCATCGTAAATTGCATTCGTTATGTCACTGAAAAAGATGGAAAAAGAGAGACGAGAACGCTTTTACTACCAGTCAGATACAACGAGGAAGCTAAAAGATGTGCACCTGGTGTGATGATTTACAAAGGGAAAAAACAAAGTAAGAATGGAAATCCTATTCCATACCACAATGTTGTCTTCATTTCTTCAACCAACGCTAGTGATTGGGAGCAATATTGCACACAAACAAATTCCAATAAGGAGCTAACAACAACAAAGAATGAGGATGAAGTTCTTAAGGAATTCCTAGAAAATGAATTACAAGATTTTGATGAACAGCTTGGTGTTGATGGTATGTAAACTCAATATCGAATGCTGAGAACATGTAGTCTCAAGCAGATAAAACGAACTATAGTGCTTTGTATTATGCAAAATTTACTGTAAAATTTTAATCATCTAAAGAGTTAATTTGATGATTTTCTCAAAATTTAAGAATGTCAAAAAAATTAGGTATAATGTTTTCTATTGCAATTATTTAACCATCTAGAGAGCTAATTTGATGATGTTTTTTCCAAAATTTTATACAGAAATAGTCATAAATATGCACATAATTATCCATATATTAATGAGTGTATAAAAAAAGTCTGTGAGTTGATTGTCATTACAAAATCTAGTGCTTTGTATTACTTACTATTTACTGACTCTAACTATATTATATGGGGAGATTTTTCTTACTTATTATACAAAATAACTATATTATATGGGGAGATTTTTCTTACTTATTATACAATAAATGTATATAATCATATATTGATTCATTTTTAATCAATGTATTTATTTAATGTAGATATAACTCCTCTCTCCTCTCTCTCAAGATAACATATGAGTTCAAATTACAAAAAACTTGAATGCCATACATTCAAAATTTAAAGGCCATATAAGTTCAAGTTAAGTAAAAAAATAATCAAAACTCAAATGCCACTTAAATGCCACTCAAATGCCACTCAAATCCCCCTCAAATAAAATACAATATAAACTCGGCGAATTCATCCAACGCCGTAACCCATTGCACTCACCCCAGATATTAACCCCACAAAAAACACTTGGTAGGGAGATCTGCTCATATATTACTACTCACAGCCTTTTTTGACCGATTGTCATCTGCAGAACGATGCTGCTTTTGCCACTCAACAACATACAACTCAGGGTTAAACTGAGACACCGGTGGCCCCACCAAAGAAATAAACAAAAGATCAGAAACATTGCTCTCTCTCTCTCTCTCTCTCTCTCTCTCTCTCTCTCTCTCAAGATGCCACATGAGTTCGAATTACGTAAAAAAATTATCAAAACTTAAATGCCATACAATATTAACTCGGCGACTCTTATCAACGCCGTAACCCATTGCGTCCACTCCGGGATCCAATTCCACAAAAAAAACACTTGGTAGGGAGATCTGCTCATGTATTACTACTCATGCAGCATGCATGCAACCGGGAAATGTGATATTTTATATAATAAAACTTGTTTTATACTATTAGTAAGATTATTTATTGTTCTTAATTAAATCAATCCACAACTACTTGCAACAACAACAGCAACAAATAATTATAAAACATAAGTAACAATGGTAATGATTGAAAAAACAACAACATCATAGTAGTAGAGCAGCTTAGCGGCGACAGTAATGAAAATATCTAATAAATAACATTATGATTCATTATTATAATAATATTAATGATTATTAAAATAATACTAATAATAATATTTATTATTAATAATAAAGAATAAAACTCAAATAATAATTATTTATTTCATTTTTATTATTAATATTTATAATGATAAATAATAACATAACAAATAATATTATTATAATAATTACAATAAATATTGTGTTTCTTATTTCTTTAAACTTTATTTATTGTGGAATTTAACATCATATTTTATAATAATAATAATTATGTTTTTCATATTGTGCAGGATTTCACTCTATGTGGATGTGTCTGTGGTAGCTTGGCTAACCTGCACAACCTCTCCAGGTCGGTGATGGCTCTGTTTGTGTGTACACTGACAATAACTACTGACTGCAGGTCGACTTGCCCTTTAACAGTGCTGCATGGCAACTGTCGACAGGGTCGAGCTGACTAGTTGTATCGACTGTGCTGACAGCAGCTACGGTCGAACATTGATGGGTAGAAGTAGCGAAGCTAATTCGGACCAACAGAGGTTCGGTGTACTGCTCATGTATTACTACTTGTGCTGACAGTAGCTACGGTCGAACATTGATGGGTAGAAGTAGCGAAGCTAATTCGGACCAACAGAGGTTCGGTGTACTGCTCATGTATTACTACTCGCTGATGTAGTGTCTTGATTGTACGTGCATGTACCAGTGCGCAGTGAAGTTATTATTGTTAGAGAACAAAGAACTTCTGAGAGTGTGCTAGGCTTAACTCTGACTTTATTGACTGAGACATTCGTATTTATGCAAACGATTACATAATGGTATGAGACAAGACAAAAGACAATAACAACTAGACTCTAAGACACGCCTGGAATATGCAATTAAACTAATAAGAATTAAGTAGGTATGGCTTAAGGATATGGCTGGCTGATTAGCACATGGCGCACGTATAAGTTTGTATGGTAAGGTAAGAGAATAAAATGTATAAACTGTACATAGAGTTATATAAGGTAGAGTGTCCACATAGAACGGTTACATAGAACGTAATTAAAGATGGCGCCGTCGGTCCTCCACACACTTCCTCCCATTGGCGACGGTAGCCAATTTCAAGATGACGGCGGCGTCGGTGTACTAGTCCTTACAAGTCTCGGCTTTCTCGCTGCATCTGTAGCCTGATGTCTTCAGCTCGTTTTAATAGCTCGAACGCTCCGTGGGTTACCTCGTGGAGCTCTTTGTCTAACTTCTCCATCCGTTGTATTTTTTCCTTCCGGCGACGTAGTCGCTCATCTTCTGAGTGGCGGTCCTTCTCCGCTCGCCAACTCCTCCTTGTTGCTTCTCTTTTTGGTGAGGGGGAATGCCTGTGAGGGGTTGTCCTCTTCTTGTGAGGTGGCGACATCTCCATCCTCTCTCCTAGCCGCTTAGTAATAGGTGGTTTCTCTAGACTTGGTGTCGGCGTACCAAATGGTGCTGGTGAGGTCCATTTCATGACGTTGCAGAATTCGTCATAATTACTACTGCCTACCTCGTATAGAGGTTTGTTTTTTCCACCATGTTCTATGGTGCCGCCTTGGTGCCTTATGTGGCGTAGGATGCAATCCCTCGACGAACTCTTTTTGCCACATTTACAGTAACAGAACGTATAATGCTGCCTGACGTGGTACATCATTCTCCTTCTGGGCTGTGTTAGGTCACACTTCTTGCACCGCCATTCATCTCCTGTCCCTACTTGTTCCATGGCATCTTTTATTGCCCTCATAGTGTCGCGGCTGAGCCAAATCTCTCTCCGTTCGTTCAGCGACTTTGGTAGTGTAGAAGTGTCTGCATCGTCTGTAACACGAACAGATTGTATGCGAAGTGGTGCTGTCATCATCATGTCTTTTTTTCTAGGTATCCGCACTGTCGGCTGTTTGACTTGTTGATCCAGTGCTTGTATTAAGGACTGGACAGATACTTTCGGTAACTGCTTACCCGAAGTGGAGGTGACGTCGATCTTGTCCAGTCTTTCTCCTGTAGTTCTAGCCATTTTGTTATCTTGTTGCGGTGTTGTTAGAGGCGGTAGAGAGCTCCCACGCTGTTTGTGTACAAGTGATCTTTGGCGGGTGCGTCCTCGATCTTTATTATTATTGGGTGGGTTGTTCACGTGTGTGCCCACGTGGCTACTTGGCTCCACCTCCCATGCGTGACGTAGTGTAGCGGTATTTTTTAATGGTCCGTCTGTAGTGAGTTGGTGTGTATCTATGGGAGTTGTTCTCTCTTGAGTGTTTTCGTGATTTCGCCCCCATTTCAGCTTTCTCGTCTCCCCTTTTGATTGTCTTAACTGTTTTTCATCTAATTCGGCTAATTTGCATCCGTTTTCTACCGGATTTTCTTCTGGTGGGAGATGTTGTAAGTGGGTTGCTGTTACGAGGGGTCCTCTGGCTTCTTGTCTTGCTTCTGTGGGTGTGGTGATGGGTTTGGGGTTATCTCCCCCTCTGTTACATAGCAGTGGTAGTCTGCCAGTTTTTTAGGTTGTTGTCTCTCTCTCTGAGGCCTTTGTAGTGGTGATGTCGCCGTTGGTCGGCTGTTTAGGGGTGGCCACTCTTCTTCGTCAAGAGGGGGTGTCTCTTGGGGGCTAGGTGACCCCTGGGTGACCTCCACTGGTGAGGGGGGGTTCTCTTCTCTGGTGATTTCTTCGGCTTGGCTTTCTATATGATCTTCGGCCACCGTTTCTAGTTCTGGGGTTGTCAACACAGGTTCTCCTCTTCTGGGGGGTGGAGTGGGTGGACCTGTTGTTGGAAGGGGTGGTGGCGAGGTCTCCCGTGGATCTGGTGGCCTGTCTGTTTGATTGAGGGGGAGTGGTAGGGGTGGCATGCGTTCTACGAGTTCCGTTGGTTGTTGATTTCTCTTGGGCGGCCGGCCCCTCCGGTTCCCTTTCATATTGGGCATTAATGCCGGCTCTCGGCAGGGGGGTGCCCGTCCTATTGGCTCCTGGCATGTCCGGTACTGGCGTAACCGCTGCCCACTTTGGATAGACCACTGTCCGTTCTTCTCAACTTTGTATGTGTGGTTTGGAAAAACCTCTGTGATTTGGTAAGGGCCCACGAATCGGGGCTGGAGCTTCGGATTGCTCCCCTTCACCCGTCTCTTATTTTCCAATACCACGAGTTCTCCCAGTTGGAACACAGGAGGTTCTTCGCTATCCTGGCTCCTAATCTCCTGCTGTCTCTCTCTGAGATAGCTGTGTGCCTTCTGGAGGTTGTCCTGCGCTTCCGCTGCATACTCGGTAATGTTCTGTGGGTCCAGGGTCGGTGGTGTCCCGGTCAACTGGTCGGGGAGGCGGACCTCCCGGCCCATCATCAACAGGTTGGGGGTTTCCCCGGTAGCGGAGTGGGGTGTGCCACGGCAGGCCCGCATTATCTGGGGCAGCAAACCGTCCCACTCATCTTGTCCTTTGGTTAGTATTAATGTACGCAGCGCGTCTCCTAGTGTGCGGTTCTGGCGCTCTACCATACCATTTCCTTGCGGATGATATGGGCTGGTCCGCGTCTTCTTTACCCCCCAGAGGCTGCACAGCTCTTCTAACAGTACCGACTCAAATTGGGCGCCTTGATCTGAGTGCAATTGCTCGGGGAGTCCCCAGTATGCAAAGACTCGTTCATCCAGCGCGGTGGCGACGGTAGGGGCTGTTGCGTCTGGCAAGGCGATGGCGTCCTGCCATCGTGTGAAATGGTCCGTAAGAACCAAGGCCCAGCGATTCTTTCTCTTCGTTAGCGGCAAGGGGCCAACGAGGTCGACTGCCAACTTCTGGAAGGGGCGACCGGCAAACATCCGTTGTCGGTGAGGGTTCTCCGTCTTCCTCCCATTCTTGGCCACCTGGCATACCTCGCAGTCTTTGAGGAGTCTCCTTACCAAGGATGAGATGCCTGGCCAGTACCAGTCTAGCAGTATGCGTTGCCGGGTCCGGTGCACCCCTGCGTGTATCATCTGGTGAGTCTCCCAGACGACCTGGGTTCTTCTACTGGAAGGGCAGATTACACATTGTTTGGTTCTGGACGGGTGAGGAAGCGTGATGATGAGCACACCATCTGGCCGGATACTCATGGCCCCACGCCTCTCATACAGTGTCTTCAGCTCTGCGTCTCCTTCGGTCAACTCTCTCTCTGTGACACTCCCCGGTCGTCTCAGCTCGGCATAAATCCGGCCTACCGCATCCTGTCCGTCCCTTTGCTCTTGAGCTAAGGTTTGGGCAGAATGTACCGGGTTTGTCACTGCGACGTTGACTTGCTCCTTCCTCTTCTCTCCTTCTGCCAACCTTCCTGTTGTCTCCCCCGGTCGTCTTGGCACGGCATGAATCCGGCCTACCGCATCCTGCCCCTCTGGTAGCCTTTGTACCAGGCTTGGGGTGGATTGTACCGGGTTCGTTACAGTGAGATGGCCTTGCTCTTCTGTCCAGTGTACCTGTCTGGCCTCCTGACTGAGTTCTTCGTGTGACGGTCCTCCGTCTCTTCGCTCGATGGAGCTGCACTGTCTGCAATCCGTGCAGGGTCCTTGCCAGCTGAGCCCATGTTGGATTCCTGCTCGGTGCTCGAGTTTGTACCGAAACTCGGCGAGGGTTTCCAGCCATCGGGCGATCTGGTTTGATGGTTCCTTTCTCCGGCAGAGCCAACGCAGGGAGGCATGGTCCGTCCGGAGTCTGAACTCATGGCCGTACAGGTAGGGGCGGAAGTGTTTTACTGCCTTGACGACAGCTAAAAGCTCCTTCCGGGTGACACAATAGTTCTTTTCGGCCGGGGCCAGTGTCTTGCTGTAATAGGCTATTACTCTCTCCTTCCCTTCCTGCATCTGGGATAGCACTGCGCCGACGCCCACTGCACTGGCGTCCGCGTCCAGGGTGTATGACAGGGTTGGGTCCGGGTACCCTAGTACCGGCGCTTGAGTAAGCCTGCCCTTGAGCTGCTTGAATGCCGTCTGTTCCTCGGCTCCCCATTTCCATGTCATTTCTTTCCCCGTGAGCACGGTAAGGGGCTTGGCTATGGTGGCATACTCGGGAATGTACTGCCGATAATACCCGGCTGTCCCGAGAAAGGCCTGTAGTCCCTTGACATCTCTGGGCGCCTCCCATCTTCTGACTGCTTCCACCTTGGCAGGGTCTGTGGCAACTCCTTCGGCACTGACCACGTGCCCTAGGTACTTTACTTCTTTCTGCAGTAACTCGCACTTGGAAGGTTTTACTTTCAGATCTGCCTGCTGGAGACGTCCTAGCACTTCACCTAGCCGTTGTATGTGTGTTTCAAAGTCTGGAGCTATGATAATGATGTCATCCAGGTATAAGAGCAGGGTCTTCCAGTGGAGGCCCTTGAGTACTTTCTCCATCAGTCTCTGGAAGGTGGCTGGTGCCGATGTCAGCCCGAAGGGTAACACCTTCCACTTCCACAAGCCGCTTCGGGTGGTGAATGCTGACTTGTCCTGGGCGTCAGCGTCTAGGGGGACCTGCCAGTACCCACTAGTGAGGTCCAGAGTGGTGAAATACTTGCTGCCGGCTAATGCGTCTAGTGACTCATCGATTCGGGGAATCGGGTAAGCGTCCTGCTTCGTGATGTCGTTGAGCCGCCTGTAGTCCACACAGAACCGCCAGGAGTCATCCTTCTTCTTGACCAAACTGACGGGGGAGCTCCAGGCTCCGTAGGCTGGTGTGATGAGGTCCTTGTCCAGAAGGTCCTTGATCTGGCGCTCGGCCTCCGCCTCTTTCTCGGGGCCTAGGCGGTGGGGTGGACACCTGACTGGCCGGGCTCCCTCCAGTGTCGGGATAGAGTGTTCAGCAAGGTTCGTCCGACCTATGTCTCCATTATGACGGCTGAACACGGCCTGATACTGGATCAACAACTCTCTTAGCTGTGCTTCTTGTCTTGGGCTCTGGCACTCCTTCCTGGCTTGTCCGAAGAGCTCTCGTAGGTGAGGGGGTACCTCTCCTCTGGCTCCTCCTTGTTCCTCTAGCCCCCTGGGTTCTGCAAGCGTCTGGATGCCACCCTCCTCCACTCCGGTAAAGGTACCTATGACCTCTCCTGCTGGCAACTTTAGGGTGTCCTGGGTTGGATTCAAGCATCTCACTAGTACTCGCCCCGGGCGTCTGGCTTGTTAACACTGGTGGCAATTGGTATTCCACCACGTAGACTTTCGATCACTCCCTGTGGATAAGTCTCTCTTGCGTTGAGGTGACAAGAGATGGTTACCTCTATCTGGGGTGGTAGCTCAGTGTCCTGTCGGACCTGTACCTTGCAGACCAAACTCCTTCCATGTCGATCCGTGCAGGCTAGCTCCTTTCCTTGGATGACCAGTACTGGTCGATCAAAACCCAACTGACACTCTTGGCTTGTGAGGAACGGCATTCCTAGGATGACGTCTTCATTGATCTGGCTTACAACGAAGGTCTCATTGAATCTGATGTGGCGTATTCGCCCTTTCAGAGAGATCAGTCCGTAGAATGGAAGCCTGGTACCATCGGCCATGAGTCCATGGGAATCGTAGTGTTGGAGGTCCTGCTGTACATGGGAGGGTAACCGGTCAAAGACGCGCTTGGCTAGCAAGTTAGTATTGCAGCCGGTGTCGATGAGGTGTGTCACGGCTTCTCCCTCTACCCTTCCTGGTAGATAATAGCTTGAGCGGTAAGGTCGCTCTACTTGGTTCATCTGGACGGTCACAGGTTTTGGGGTAAACCTCTCCTTCTCCAGCGGGGGCGTCTGAGTCTGCTTATCCCTCTTTCTGGGCCTGGTTGGTTCCTGCTGCTCTAGAGTCCCCTCGCCGTCCGTTTCCAGCGTGGCTGGGCTGTCGGGTACTGACAGGCTGGAGAAACGGTTGTACAGGGCGATGGGGGGCTGGTCAGGAGGTCCAGAGGGGAAGCTGCTCGAGGGACTGCCTTCCGGTAGCTGGGGGGAGTCTGCGTCCTTTCCTTCTGACTCGAGGTTGCCCGTGTGCAGCCAGCAGGTTTCCCTACTGCTGCGGGCGGTAGTCGTTTCCCTGACGACTAGGCCAGGGAGCGGTCTTACATGTCTTCCTGGTGTGCCCTACTTGTTGGCAGCCCCAACATCTCTTGGGGGGGGGGGGGTCTCCTTTCTGTTCTGCTTTAAGGCTGGCCAGTTCCTTGCTAAGCCCTTCTACAGTACGCAGGAGCTTTGCCAGTGGGTCTTGCACCTCGCGGTGTCGGGCAGGCTCTTGTTGCTGACCTGTCTCCATGTCCATAGGGTCTGTCTCCACTGTCCGGACGTGTGGTCCTCCCAGTGGTTGGTGGGGCACCTGCAGGAATTCATTTCCGGCCAGTATAGCGTCCTCCAGGTTCTGGGGTCGTACGGCCAACAGGTGGCGCTGCAGGTAGGTGTGCCCAAGCGTGCTATGAAATGTCTGGAGTATCAGCTACTCTCTATTTTGTCTTGGAAGGTTGCCATGGGCAGCCTTGATAAGACGTTCGACTGTCAGCGCGTGGTCTCTGAGGCTGTCTTTTGGTGTCCGGCGGTAGCTAAGCAGCTTTGCCTGTGCCTCTGACCGTGTCAGTCCAAAGGTGGCTTGCAAAGTTCTCGTCACCTCCTCTAGGGTGTCTCCGCGTCCACACTGCTCCGCCTTTCCAGTGAGGGATTGGCGCAGGTGAATTACGGTGTCTTCTGGCTGCCAGCGATTTGCTTCTGCTACTTCTTGGAATCTTGTGAGGAAATAGTCCACGTCACCAGTACCGTCAAACTGCGGTACTCTGAACCTGTCTCTGGTCGTGGCTATCGTCATCCGATCCAAGATGTGCGTAAGTGTGCCCATCATCTGTAAGCTGGAGGGACCTCCAGCTGGGGGATCTCGCTCTGAACTCAGCGCTCTTCTTCTCTGTGCCATCTCGTGGGGAGGTCTGTTTTGTGGGTGTTCCAGATCCCACTGCTGCCACCAATGTGCAGGATTTCACTCTATGTGGATGTGTCTGTGGTAGCTTGGCTAACCTGCACAACCTCTCCAGGTCGGTGATGGCTCTGTTTGTGTGTACACTGACAATAACTACTGACTGCAGGTCGACTTGCCCTTTAACAGTGCTGCATGGCAACTGTCGACAGGGTCGAGCTGACTAGTTGTATTGACTGTGCTGACAGCAGCTACGGTCGAACATTGATGGGTAGAAGTAGCGAAGCTAATTCGGACCAACAGAGGTTCGGTGTACTGCTCATGTATTACTACTTGTGCTGACAGTAGCTACGGTCGAACATTGATGGGTAGAAGTAGCGAAGCTAATTCGGACCAACAGAGGTTCGGTGTACTGCTCATGTATTACTACTCGCTGATGTAGTGTCTTGATTGTACGTGCATGTACCAGTGCGCAGTGAAGTTATTATTGTTAGAGAACAAAGAACTTCTGAGAGTGTGCTAGGCTTAACTCTGACTTTATTGACTGAGACATTCGTATTTATGCAAACGATTACATAATGGTATGAGACAAGAAAAAAGACAATAACAACTAGACTCTAAGACACGCCTGGAATATGCAATTAAACTAATAAGAATTAAGTAGGTATGGCTTAAGGATATGGCTGGCTGATTAGCACATGGCGCACGTATAAGTTTGTATGGTAAGGTAAGAGAATAAAATGTATAAACTGTACATAGAGTTATATAAGGTAGAGTGTCCACATAGAACGGTTACATAGAACGTAATTAAAGATGGCGCCGTCGGTCCTCCACAATATTATTGATCCACAGAAAAAAGGTAAATGAATGAGTAATAAATAAATAAAGTAAATAAAATAGATATTATTTTATAGAAGAACAACAACAACAATAACTATCAAACAAAAACATATGTGCCCAGTTAGTTACTGCACTAGGAATACCATGTGGTGTGGCAATAATCATTATTGAACTCACTCTGTTGCTGAGGGTGTTTTTGCCCAGAGTTCAAAGAGATTCTTTCGCTTGGACATAGTAGTACTTATAATTTCTCCCTTATTTATTTACTGCTAGCAATCAAGTTATTTAGAACCGCGCAAACATACATTGCCTAAGCTTCCCTGTCTGTTGTGTGGCCCATCATTGAGTACCAATAAGCTATCTATTCTTTTGGAATTGCAGGCTATTGACATTCAGTCTGCCTTAGTTTGTTAACTGCCAGGCCATTGCTCAATATTGCGTTGTGCGAGACCCCCCCCCCCCCAACTGAGTGAAGAATGTGATTCAACTAACATGTTGCTTGGCGACCAGCTGCGCAAGCGACATAATGTAGAAGTAAAGCCTGCAGGGCTTTGGTTAGTAGTAGCACAATAGTGCATGCAAAAGTGCATGATCATTGCAATTAATTGCCTGGGCGGCCCCTGGGCGCCTGCCTTGCTGTTAGAAAGTGCCTAGACGCGTCTAGCCCCGCCAGGGTACCAATACACCACTGATTGTGACCATGGTTGCAAGAAATTGTGGCTATCATTTTTACTTTTTCTATTCAATTAAACATCTGTTATGAGTATAAAAATGGTGTACTCCCTCTGCATGACCACTCACTGAGGATACTTTGTGTGTACAAGTCTGTGTTGCAAAGTAAAACAACATTGTCTTTGTAGTTATTACTCCTAATCATGTTTTTTTTCTTAACATTGATCAATACACCATTTTTTGTAAGCTTTCGATGTGTTTTTCCGAAAGTTCGCAAAACTATCTTTCACAAATGATTTGCGTGAAAAACTCAGTGATTCAAGATCTTTGCTGTTTTGCTTTCCAGTTTACTCAGTATATGTAATATTCCACTACGAGCAATGTTCGTAGTGGAGTTATCTGTCCAATTCATCTTCTACAAGCAATGTTGGTAGCAAAAACCGTCCCGTTTTCGGAAAGGATTGCAAACGTTTGTGTGGACTGACAAAAATAATTTTTATACCATCGTGTGGAGCAGAGAATTGCCTGTTTTCTGGTTTTTGTTTAAAGACTGTACTACCTTCTAAACGGAAACAGTTCCAAATATCCTTGACCCATCATTTCCTGTTTTCAATTTCGGAATATTTTTGATAATTAGGGGCAATTTTTTTCTGGAAAGGAGCAAGCACATTGTTTTCTTCTTCTGATTTAGTTTATTTATTAATATTTTAGCTTGTTTGAGCTCTCTGATAATGGAATTGAAAGTTAGTAAGTTTTTTAATTAATTATTTAGATACGGCATTGACAATAAATTTAATAAATAATTAATAATTTTAATTTTTTTTTTTATATTATTATTTTTGTAAAGTTGTGATTTGATGTTGTTCTTTACATCAAAATGTAGCTCTAAATGCTTCTAGTTCATTCGTGCACCAATGAGGGCTTTATCTTAGCTAATAAAAAAATTATCAATTATTTCAAAAAAAAGAAAGTTTCCGAAATTTTCGGTGATCTGTGCAGCCAGTGCTAGATTGTTGTTGCAGTGTTCTAACACTTCTTTTGCAAGTTTTTGCTTCAAATTTTGCTAGTCTTATCAGAATTTTGTCCTCTTTTCAGCTGTGCTATCAGTTTTACGTTTAGTGTGTTATTTTTTTGTAACTGGTTGATCTGTTGAAGTCATTACTAAAAACTGGTCTCCGAACTAAGAAAATAATAATAATAATAATAATAGTTTAGACTGGTAGAATCAATATGTTATTAATTCTCCTAAGAGAAGAGAGAATGCTGATTCATATGAGCATAAATATGTTACCATATCATGTATAGATGAATTTTAATAACATTTTGAAAATTGAACTTTTTTTGCAAAAAGCGGGTGAATGCTGAGGTAATTTATTGGTCGAAGCGATTGAAATTCAAAGAGCTCTAGCATTACGTCAACATTCTGGCACACTTTTAACTTTATTATTTAGTTTGCCAATTTAGACTTGAAAGATTGACTTGATTCGTCTCGTAGCCACCCAATGTCAATTAGATACCTTCTTAGAAATGAGAGCGCTCGGTTTTGCATATTAGCTTGGCCCAAATGCTTTTGGGCGATTTTAGAATAATGCAACAAAGTTAGAAATGCTCTGGGTTTCACACATTGAAACTGGAACCTTTTGATAAGGCAGAATGCGCAAATTGATTTTGATGGAAATTTGTACAGGAATTTGGGGTAGAGTGGTAGCTGCCACCTGTACAGCGGCCCACAGTAATAAGTGTCTACAAGCAGTGCAGTGTACGCCCTTACTTCGCCCAAGGTCAGCAATCTAGGCCGTAGAGTAGAATTTGCAGCGTTGTACGCTCGCGAGCAATACACAGTGAGGAGTTGTCACAACTCTCTCACTTTTCGCTGATTTTCTATTCGGGGAAATAGATGCGTCAGGTCGAACTAGTAGTTCAAATAATCGTTCCAGTATCACTCGGCAGAGTGCAGTGTAAGTCGAATCGACTGAACACTTTCTACTGACTATTATTCTAGTCACTAGTCGACTGGTCCAAGATCTATTCAACTGTCCAAGTTATTGTGCAAGTGTGTGAACTAGACTGTTCATCTATCAACGCAATCCGTATGTGTGAGCATACTTGTATGTTTCTGCTTAGCCACTGGTGCGTTGCATAAGTGCTTAATGCAATAAGATCAACAAGCAAGTGAGAGTGTAGGCTAACTCTGATTTTATTACAAGTGACACGCATATTTATATGGAAAAAATTATGTAACAATAATTGGCAGCACATAGAACAAAGCAGGCCACGCCTGTACATCTAATTGGTTACACAAAGGCCAATAGAACAACAGATAGAACAGGAGGGGGCAGTCTCCATCGCATGGATGGCTGCCCAAGCACATGTACAAAATAAGTAAAAATATGCAAGTAGATAATTATGTAGAAATAAGAGTAAATGTTTGATTGCAGTTAGAGTTCGGCTTGAATAAAATAGTAAGAGTGAATAACGAGTGTTACTGGTCGGCCCATTCCTCCACAAATTTACCGAGTAATGTTTGCGCGTTGTAGGGGTAAAAATTGTTCATTTTTAGAAGTTTTTGAAAATGGTTCAACTGTACAGTGCACAGTAAGCAGACTGGAAGGAGGTCAGGATTTAACAGTTTCAACAAATGAAAAAATTTTTCTTTACGCAACTGGTATTGAGCCTGACATGGAGACAGACGCTGACACAGTTACAGGAGTCAGTTCCAACAAAGGCACTAGCTCTTCGGGTTATAATCAGAATGGAGTCAGCAACAAAATAGAGGAATCTTTATCTCGTAAGTGACATAACAATGTCAGACTAATGAGTTTAATTTGATTGAAATATTTTACAGAAAGATGTTTGCTGCCAAAAGAACATAGCAAGATTTATAACATGTAATTTTTTTAATAATTTTTTTCAGAGCTGTGACAAATCACGATTTTCATGACTCAAATCAAATCATTTGAATTTTCCTTCAAATCGAATCAAATCAAATTTTTACAAGTGAGTAAAAAATCAAATCAAGTCAAATCATGCGTTGTTCCAAATCAAATCAATTATTTGGAGCGTAATTTGCAGCAAAGTTTTCAAACCATCACTGAAACTATTAGAAATGTAATAAAAAGCAACCTTCAGCTTTTAATAGGCTGCCTGAACCAATTGACATAATTTTAGATCACAATGTGTGTTTAGCTGGTCCCTAGAAAGCAATATTCCAACTTGATTACTTTCGCAACTTGCATTTTCCTGCGTAAACTTTCAAGTGGAACTTATTTGTTGGTATGCCGACCGATATATAATATTCCAAAACAACGCTTAGACTAGCCAAATGAATGGAGTTGTGACTGGGGTTATCCCCCCTTATAGGGGGCGCTGGTGTAAGTCCAACCGGAAAATGCCGAAATTTTTATATAGAGTACAATGCAGAAATACGGAGTTGAGATGTTAAACTAGAATAAACAGGCTATTGCAATGCGATTGATATAATTGAACAAGTCACGGAGCTCACAAGGCTATAGCAGATTACATGTACATAAGCTTTTAATCACATAAGTGTAGCTATAGAGCATAATAATCATTAAATAACCACGATGCGGTCAGCGATTATATACGATCGTTGGTACAGTAGTTAATAAATACGATGAAACACCAATGATAATTAACTTATTTAACGCAACGTTTATGTGTAAATGGATTGTCTGATATATAATAATACAAGTAATTAATCATTAGCATATATCTACACCTCTATGAAACTATTATTACAAATGATAATGAGAATTTAATGTGGTGACAATTTTTTATAATAATAAAATCAATTATTCATTTTTTTATCATAATTGATTTATTAATATAATAATTATAAATAATAATATAATAATAATAAGTTGTTACTTACTACTATAATTATTATTTATTATTATAAAATTATAAGAAGCATCATTTATAATAATTATTATTATCTAATAACAATTCAATAATAACCTTAAGAATTACAATAGCAATCATAAACAGTAGAATCATAATTATAAATGATTATAATAAATAAAAAAAGATTTCACTAATAACTATATAAAAAATAGTTAGAATAATGATAACATGGGCATCAGAGGCTTGCCGAAAAAGAGAAGGAAGACGATGGGCCCGTTACTAAATGTGTTAGTAATAACCTAGCTTTTTCGCTCAGTTTCAATGAATTGGGTTTGTGATATTGAACTTTTTGCAAGCAACCGGATATTGCTACGAATAGTTTTTATTACAGGACGCATCGTCTCTGTTATTTTTTTTGGCAAGCCCCGGAGTTCCGTGGATAACAACTGTAATAAATAATAATTGAAAAACTGTAAAAAAAATATAAATCTTTGTTGCTGCAGGTAGATTTGATGCTGCTGTCTTTAAAAATAGTCTAAAGTGTTTTTAGGGACATGTCATTATAGTATACAATTGACAGCATGGAAGCTATCAGGGAAAAACTGTCACGAGTCTGCATGAAGTAACTATATTTTATACTACGAACAATGGTAAATTCCGGTTGGATGTAGAAAGTTCAAAGAGAGATAACTCTTAATGTCACAACCCCATTAGCCAGTTCCATGCAATAGATAAAATATACACCCAGTAGGAAAACAATCAACTATAGTTTATACCTTTCTAAAATTCTTTCATTGCCAAAAATCTGTCATTGTGGTAGCCTATTGTAATGGATTCCGGTCTGTTACCACGGACATCCACTATTCTCGAGTATTGTACCTCTTTCCAGAGGGGACACTGTGCTGAATGACAGTGACAACTGTGCAGGGTAACCGAATTACCCGGTAAGGCAAGAGCCCATGGCTCAGACAAACAGTGCAGTGTAGTGCTTGTATCAGTGGCTTTATTCTCAAAGGCAAGATGCTAGAGGGTAATTATTCCTCTAGGTGGCAACATGAGAAAGAATGCAAAGAATAAGACAGTGTGCTCTCCTTTTACAGGAGAGCTAACAAGTACAAAACATATAACAATCATAGCACAGGCAACAGACTAGCCAATGCAATTGGTTATATAAATAAGTAGCCAATCAACAATGCAATACGGTTGAATAAGTGAGGTGCCAAGTGGCTAAGGGCGGAGTCCTATCTCCTTATTGTCCAATCAGTAGTCCTGCAAGGCTCCCAGGCTGTATATAGAGTAAGGTCCATGAAGTTGGCAAGCTAAGGGTAGGTACTTTCCGTTCCGTGAGCTCCTACGTACTTTTGAAGATCCTCATCTATGTTGGCCATCTTGTGCCGGCCCGGTACAGCTATACCGGGTCGGTAGGGGGTATACCGGCCCTGCAGGGGTCACTACCGGCCCTGTACACTATGCCACCGGCACAGTAGGACTTTCCACCCAAACAGCTGTTGACCGAACGCTGTGGGTTGAAGTCTAGCGCATTGTCTCGCAAGGTTCTAGAGTAAATGACCTGTTCACTACTAGTGTGCATCAAAATCTACCACACTATTGCTAATAGTACCAGTGATACTAGATAATTGATAAATGATGGCAAACACTGAGCATTAGTTTGCATATGTATCAAAGCAGTTATCATTATAGTACATCATCAACTAATGCTTTACTCACTACAGATAAGTAAATAACCTGGTCGCCACCCATAAACATTCTCAGCTCACCACGTTCAAGTCAGAAACGAAAGTAGACAACTGCTAATTCAACTTTTGCTGATGAAAACTTATACATAAAAGAAAAGGCAGCATAGTTTCCCATGATCCTTGATTACTATAGGCTAATAATTAGGTAGTTTCTTTTCTTTTCACTGCTTTTACTTGTTTGCTACAATTAAATACTATGAATTATGGCAATCTCAGGTCAATTACAAGCATTAAGAAAAGCAGCAAACATCATCACTGGTTTTTTGATGATTTGCTATATTTTTGCAAATATTTGGTCAAATCTTGCGAAATGAGTCAAATCAAATCAAATAATGATGGAAGTAACCGAATCAAATCAAATGAAATCACCAGTTGTATCAAATATTTGAAATAAATCATTTTTCAAATATTTGAGTAACCAAATATTTGAATCGCGGTGATTTGGTCACAGCTCTGATTTTTTTTACTAAATTGTGCACGTTTTACCCGGAAATTAATTTATGTTTTCACTAAAGTAATCTCTACATTTTAGAGATTTGAATCTCAACCGTAACATTTGATATTATTAATTTGATAGCACATTTGGAGTTGTGATACTATCACTTGTCAGACTATCTGTATACCAAACATCCCATGCCAGTAGTAATATATGAGCAGATCTCCCTATCAAGTGTTTTTTTGTGGGGTTAATATCTGGGGCTATGCAATGGGTTACGGCGTTGGATGAATTCGCCGAGTTTATATTGTATTTTATTTGAGGGGCATTTGAGTGGCATTTGAATGGCATTTGAGTGGCATTTGAGTTTTGATTAATTTTTTACTTAATTTGAACTTATAGCATATAGATTTTGAATGTATGGCATTTAAGTTTTGATAATTTTTTTACATAACTCGAACTCATATGATATTTTGAGAGAGAGGAGAGAAGAATGAGGAGATATAACTACATTGAATCAATATATGATTATATACATTTATTACATAATAAGTAGGAAAATATTCTTGTATAATATAGCTAGAGTTAGTAAATACTAAGTAGTACAGAGCACTACAACTTGTAATGACAATCAATACATAGTATTTTTCTTTACAATGTCGTCATACAGAGCACTACAACTTGTAATGACAATCAATGCATAGTCTTTTTCTTTACAATGTTGTCATTGTTGTACTGATGTTATAACTTAGGAAGGAAGACTTCTGTTCTATGTACTTTTGATTCCATAATGAACTAAATCAAAAAGTTATGTATTAGTATAGGATGATTAAACAAAAATGTAAAATAATTACATGAATTTGAATTATAGTTCTTTTTACATTAGTTAGTTAACATTATATAGTAAAGGGAAGTAACTCACCAAGTTATATTGTTCGGTTTGTTTTTTCTTGAGCATAATTTTCATCAAGTGTTTTTGATTCTCTCTCTTCTATCTAAAGCAAAACAAAAAACAATTGCTTTATAAATAAATTCTATCTAATTGGAAGTATTACTTATATCAGTTAGTTTACATTAAATAAAAAAACACTCACTAGGTTGTGTTGTCTGACTTGCTTTTCTTGAATATAGTTTTCACCAGGGGGTGTTGGTTCTCTCAAAGATGTAGAAGATGTGTTTCCCGCTCCCATTGAAAGCACTAAGACCTTGTTCTCAACAACCTCATCTATAGTAAAGTACTTCATCTGGTTGGAATCATCAAGTTTGTTGGATAGGTTTTGAGCCGTTTCTATCGCTTGTAATGCTGTGAATGTGATTATATCATGTCGATGATAACCAAATCTACTAACTTCACGATTTCTTACAAGTATGACTCCTGTTCCAATTCGTTTGACGTCGCTAGCATGTTTTTCAGGTATATATAGAACTCCCATCATCAAACCATCGTATTGCAAACATCTGTAGTTTACCAGTAGCGCATCCATCACCACTTCTCCATTAGGTAATGTTAACTGAGTTGATATTTGAGGAGATTCAAAACTGATTACACTTCCAACAGCAAATTGAGAGAGTGTTGCGATACGAACCATACTGATCAACTGACTTGGTGTTTTTTTTTTTATTAATCTACTTAGCTGTTTAGCTTCCTCAAGGAAAATATTGGATGGAAAGTTGATAGGGTGAAAGATTGGAAGCTTGTCTGAATCGAATCCCATAAAAACCACCAGTTTTGGAACATCCGGTTGTGTTGGAGCTAATTTGTTATAATCCTCATTTCTCACCATGGACCTCACTTGTCGTCTGTTGCCAAATGTTTCGACATTGTAGCGGATAATGCATAAGTTTTTATACACATCCTCAGCTGGTCTTTCGATGGAGATTATCTCGAGAAGTGATGGTGTTTGATTTAAGTGAAGTGGTTGAAACCTTCCAATCATTACTCTGTCATTGGTATCGCAAGAATTGAGCAAACTAGCAGCATTTTTTGACAAGCAGGAAAGATGAGAAAGAGATGGTGCTTTCAAAGTCCAAGCATAGTCAATCGTTTTATTTCTATCCGAATCCCATGGCTTTGGTCGAACTGTTTTCAGTTTCCTTTTTATTATATGTGAATCAGGAGGGATATTTTCTTTATCATCAGAGTATGGTTCGAATGTTGAGAGAAATGAGGTATTACGGTCTTCATTCATATTCAGAGCGTTCAGTGAAATGTTGGAACTGAAAAGAGAGTAAAAAATATGTAACAGATGGTTGGAATTTGAAAAATATTTGAAAAGAATAAACTAACTAGATATTTATAAAATAAACACATAATCAAAACCAAAATAATTTTTCTGATGTGTTATGGTGAAACTATTTGATCTTTTATTAATATGTTGGAACTGAAAAGAGAGTAAAAAATATGTAACAGATGGTTGGAATTTGAAAAATATTTGAAAAGAATAAACTAACTAGATATTTATAAAATAAACACATAATCAAAACCAAAATAATTTTTCTGATGCGTTATGGTGAAACTATTTGATCTTTTATTAATAAGAACAAAATATTAAAACATAAAATTAACTTTCTGAAGTATTATAGTAAATCTAGTTGAAGTTTTCTATCAATATATGTTAAAGAATTATTTAGCGATTCTCACCTTATTGACTGAAAGTCTTTCTATAGTTTCAAGTAAATGTAGTAGTTGGTGTGTAGATGTTGCTTTCTTGCTAGCTATTGTAGAACTGGATGCTTTCTGTGTGAAAACACTGGTTCTTAAATAGCTAAAGCTCTACTAATTAACCCTATGAAACCTTCTTTATAATATATCTATGACTCAGCAGTTTTTCACGCGATATTCCCGCGAAAGCATTGGTTTTTATTCGTGTGAAAATTATTTTTTTTACTCCCGCGAAAGCAACGGTTTTATCCCTATTGAAATAATTGTTTTATTCCCGCGAAAGCATTGGTTTGTATTCGCGTGAAAATAAAATATTTATTCCCGCGAAAGCAACGGTTTCCATTCGCGTGAAAATAAACTATTTATTCCCGCGAAAACATTGGTTTGTATTCGCGTGAAAATAAAATATTTATTCCCGCGAAAGCAACGGTTTCCATTCGCGTGAAAATAAAGTATTGATTCCCGCGAATACAAACCAATGTATTCGCGGGAAAATAAAATTTCTATTCCCGCGAAAGCAACGGTTTCTATTCGTGTGAAAATAAATTATTTATTCCCGCGAAAACATTGGTTTGTATTCGCGTGAAAATAAATTATTTATTCCGGCGAAAACATTGGTTTGTATTCGCGTGAAAATAAAATATTTATTCCCGCGAAAACATTGGTTTGTATTCGCGTGAAAATAAAATATTTATTCCCGCGAAAGCAACGGTTTCCATTCGCGTGAAAATAAAGTATTTATTCCCGCGAAAGCATTGCTTTGTATTCGCGTGAAAATAAAATTGTTATTCCCGCGAAAGCAACGGTTTCCATTCGTGTGAAAATAAATTATTTATTCCCGCGAAAACATTGGTTTGTATTCGCGTGAAAATAAAATATTTATTCCCGCGAAAGCAACGGTTTCCATTCGCGTGAAAATAAAATGTTTATTCCCGCAAAAGCAATGGTTTGTATTCGCGTGAAAATAAATTATTTATTCCCGCGAAAACATTGGTTTGTATTCGCGTGAAAATAAAATATTTATTCCCGCGAAAGCAACGATTTCCATTCGCGTGAAAATAAAGTATTTATTCCCGCGAAAGCATTGCTTTGTATTCGCATGAAAATAAAATTGTTATTCCCGCGAAAGCAACGGTTTCCATTCGTGTGAAAATAAATTATTTATTCCCGCGAAAACATTGGTTTGTATTCGCGTGAAAATAAAATATTTATTCCCGCGAAAGCAACGGTTTCCATTCGCGTGAAAATAAAATGTTTATTCCCGCGAAAGCAACGATTTCCATTCGCGTGAAAATAAATTATTTATTCCCGCGAAAACAATGGTTTCCATTCGCGTGAAAATATACTAATTATTCCCGCGAAGGATTGGTTTGTATTCGTGTGAAAATAATTTTGTTATTCCCGCGAAAGCAACGGTTTTCCATTCATGTGAAAATAATGCTGATTTATAGCAGTGCAACTTAAGCTATATAAGAAGCACTGTTTTCATACAGAAAGCATTCACTTCATCGTTAGTAACTGAAGAAACAAGATCTACTACATCATCATCTACTACAGCACTCCTTCATCATTTGAGTTACATAGGAAACAGCTGAAGTTCAAACAACTATGTGTATAATTCATCTAATTCAAAGAAAAACAAGTCTTCATTTGTGATGTAAGTATTTATATTTTGTTTTAATTGTAATCAATTTAAACGTGAAGACATTTTCTGAACAAAAAACAAGATTATTCACTATTTAAGATATCAGAAAATGCTGTATGTAAGTTTTAATTATGTTTATTCTTATTATTTCAGGGCTTCAAAATGAAAAAAGTACTCCTTCTTCATCCGAATTTTATAGAAAGCAGCTCTCAAGTTCAAACAACTAGGAATATCATTCATTTTAATTCAAAGAAAGACAAGTCTTCATTTCTGATGTAAGTATTTACATTCTATTACAATAGTTATCAATTCAAGTATATTGAAAAAAATTGAAACCTTAGTCTTTTTTTATTTTTTGCTATAAAGCATTATCATTTTTTTTTTTAGAATAACAACGAACTAGATTAAAGGGAAAGAACTTTCCAACAAAACTTCAACTTGAGTAATAACTGAAGCTACTACTTGTATTATATATAAATAATGTGTCGAGTAACAAACAACAGATATGTAGCAAACACTATTTATAATGAAAAAAAAGAAATGCAAAAAACTCGGAATTGCTTTGAAAATACTAAAGACTGCGCTGAATGGATAGATGATAGTTTACTCGTTACTTCGTCGTTGTTTTTACAACGAACTCTTCCTGATACCACTGCAATAACTTATGTCGTCGCAACTTATCCGGATAATCACTGTAGTCTTTTGTCATTAAAATTACAAAAAACTATTGCGCAACTTTCCCCAACGGACTTTTTCAAGTTCATTTACAATGAACTCTCTTTTTATGAAAGAGAGGCTTTAATGCTTGATGAAAGTTATCGAAGAAAATCATTTCTTACAAATTGGAGACGAGTAGGTAAACATTGTGGTGAAAACATGTCTGGAGCTGGTTTCTATAACCTTGAAAAAGACAACGCTGTTCGATGTGTTTTTTGCCAAGGGGTATTACTAAACTGGAAGGATGAAGATGAACATCCGATGAAAGAACATGCTAAAAGTTTTCCGTTTTGTCGATTTGTTAGAGGATTTAACACTCACAATCGTGTGTATAGACCTAGGAAACTACTTGCAGATGAAATGAAAAACATCTCAATTGTCAAAAGTTATACGATGGAAGAACAAAAGACCAGAAGAGGAGATTTAACTGCAGAAGTATTACCTCTAGGTATATCAATTGATGGTGCTGACACACCACGTTTTGCTACTGAAACATCTAGAGAAGACAGTTTCAAACAATGGAAGGGTAAAGTCTCCATGAAACTCCTTTCCAATGCAGGTTTCTACTATACTAAGTTCGGAGATAGTGTAAAATGCTTCTTTTGCTCAGGTGAACTTAAAGAATGGGAAGAGAGCGATCTACCGTGGGAGGAACACTGTCGATGGTTCCCAGACTGTTATTTTTTACTCGGGAGTAAAGGTGAAGAGTATGTTGAGGATGTTTACATGCGAACGGAAAAAGGCAAAAGATGTAAGCGACGGGTTGAAAAATATCGAGAAAAAGTAAAACAAATAACGCACAACAATGACACCGAAGAAATGAAACTTATTTGCAAAAAACTAGGATACAGTCAAAACGATATCGAACAAGTTTTAGTGTTAAATAGAAAACCTTTTGAGCGAATAGGTTTTATGATTGAAGCCTTACATGCTTTTGAAAATGATTTTACATCTGTTGAGAATTCGTCAACACTGTTAAAAAATGATGCTAAATCAATTGATTCGTTAAAAAAAGATAAAGATCAAACTAAGCAAAGCAAACTCGCTCAATGTGTGTCTGAGACGCATGAAAAAAAAGTAATTGCAAATCATATCTCTCTTCCATGCGGTCATCTCATTTACTGTAGTGAGTGTAAGGAAAAAGCACTTACTGAATGCTCATCAGAAGTAAAACCTTGCCCAATCGATGGTTGTCAGGTTGAAATTAAAGCATTTATGAAGATCTACATGAGCTAGCATAACAATTAACCTCAAAAAAAAGAAAAAGTAATGAATGGTTAAATAGGTATTTCAATTTGAAAACGTATCATTCGCGTTTTGTAATTTAACGGAATAACAACAAATATGTTACGTGTTGAAGACTTTGCTCACCAAGAAGCTTCCGATGCTATAGGACCTAAGACTTTTTTGGCTGAGGTTTCTGATGAAATGTTGAGGATTTATTTTACGGAGGAATGTGTATACTGTGTACTAGGAGGGAGTTTTTACAAGCAAGCAACCAATCTATCGCTACTAAACTGTTACTGTTCACACGTTGATGACAAATGTATCACTTGTAGAAGATATGCTGAAATGGTTGAAGGTGCTACACCTACCAAAAAAGAATTGGGTGATGCTATCGACTGGATTGATAGAAAACAAGTTTTGAAAAATGCTAAAATGGGTTTTTTGGTGCATGACGAATGGATTAATGCTTTTTTGGATCTTTCCACTGATGATTTGAAGTCTCCCTTTTTGTTAACAAATTTGAGAGCACGATTAAATCCCTACCTATTACCTGCTAGTCAGAGCAAACTGGCTTATCAACGTCTAAAGGATAAATTACTTGCGATAGCGGAAGGATATCCATACACTCATACTCTTGATGAAAAAGAAGACTCAGTCAACCCGATAATAACTATTGATTCGACAAATATATCTGAGGACTCATAAAAGAACTGTTACAAAAAAGTTGCTTCATTTATCTCTGAACTACAGCAGAAACATGAGTGGAAAAACTCAAGGATTCAAGTCAATTGGTACATTGGCTGATTTTGTTCCTAAGTTCATAAGGACTCATTTTGAACACATTCCTTTAGAGCGTTCGAATCCTCTTTTTGTTCAACTCATCACCGAAGAAGTATTTTATTTTGTGTTAGGATTCAATCTAGTTCGTAAATCAATACAAAGCATGCTTTTGAGCTGTAATTGTATTTCAAGAGCAAATCCTCTCGAATGCTTAAACTGTTCTAGGAGCTTTGATCCAAAAGTATGCTGTCCGCAAGCCAAGTTGATAGATTTTGAAGATCTCAAAAGAGCGATCGAACTGATTGATATAAAGCAATGTTTGAAAGATGCTGAACTGGGTGATTTGATAGATATTTCGATTTTAAGAGGTTTGACTTCATTTCGCTGGACAGGAACACATGTTCTTTTGTCTCAATCTCGATTGGAACCATACTTACATTTTGGTAATCACTTTGATGAGATTGTTTCACATCTTCAAAATCGGTTGAGAGAGCTGAACAAGCCACTAGCCACTTACGTATAAATAGAAAAAACATCAAGAAAGAAAGTATTCAACGTTCAACACTGAAAGCAAAAACATTTTAAAAAATGAGCTGCGTATTTATCTTGCTACTGGCACTAACATTTCCCAATGTTAGTGGAGTATTCTATACCAACGAAATTGATGAATGTATAGCCGGAGCTATGGATAAAAATGATGTCTTGGTTTTTTCACCTTTCGAAAGGACTATACGATATAAAGATGAAAATGGAAAAAACTGTGTGCGACTCTACCCTCCTGACTTATTATATTGTGGTTTTTTCATCCCTCAAAGCGCTTCTTGGATCTGCAAGGACACAACTTCTACAGATTCTGTGTCTTGTGATACTACAATAAAATACGTTTTGAATCAAGAGGAATGTGAAATGGGTATTACAAATAATACGGAAGGACTTACTCAAAATACAAAAGTATATCGAAATGGGGGTTTATGTGCATTTCAATACAACCGCAGACGTCTGATCTGTCCAATAAGAAGACAGTTTGAGACATTCAAATTTGCATGCATGCAATGCGCTCATTCCAATCATTCGATCAACAAGGAGCCTACAGATACCCCGACCTGCAATACACCAACAAAATACACTCTGAATCAGGAGGAATGCGCAATAGGGGTTAAAAATAATACGGAAGGTCTTACTCAAAATACAAAACTATTTTGGAATGATGAATTATGTGTATTTGAATACAACACCTCACGTTTGATTTGTCCACCAACAGAAGAGTTTGAGACAACCAACTTTGCATGCGTGGAATGCGATCATTTGACCAACGAGAAGCCGAAAATAGCTACTGTCATCACTAACATCAATGGTATTGAAGGTGTAAATTTGTCATTTTCGAGTTTTGAAAGTTTGAAATCTATTCAAAACAAGATTATCATCAGCATCACATGTCAAGGAGATAACAAAGACAAATGCGATCCCAAAGTTATATATATAGAACTTTAGTTGGAGCATATTAACCAAAGTTCACCGACATGCAAGACAGTTAACTCTAGATGATGAAAGCATAAACTAGGTTAAAAGTCTCTCACTCTGAATAAAAATGAGATATCGAATCTATCTCCTATTATTCCCAATCCTAAGCGGTTATTGTCTTGTAACAGAGATTAAACCATTCACTTTATCTCATAGAGCGTCTGGATGTTTTCAGGGAATTCTTAATATGGAAGCGGTTGATTCAGTAACTCGTATTTTAAGAAAAAATTTAAAATATCGTATGCAAAGACTCACATGTTTCATGGAACCTACTCTCCGACGTAGAAGCTGTGACACTTATGATATGTGGCCTCAACACTACTTTGTTTGCAAAACTGATAAAGCTTTAAATTACATCCGTTTATATGATGAGGGATCACTACCTACGATTCGAAGAATAACTTCAATAATCACCATAACTCCGCAGACAACAACAACAAAAACTACAAACAAGCCAGTAGTTCCAGCTTTATCACCATCAATTTCATCTCTTCCACAAGCTCTGGGTTTAGTCGATTTAATTTTGGAACAGCCAAGCCCTACAAACTCTACTATATACAATTCTGAAGAAATCGAAACTACTGCTGATTGTGTGTGTGATAGATACATCATATGCGAAAACAATTCAGTATCAATTACAAATTCAACACCATCGATTTATAGAGTTTTTATTTATAATGATTTGGAGGGTTTTTCAAAACTTTCTCTGTCTATATCGGAAAATAGTAAACTTAAACTTGAAGAAAATCTTCTCATCATCATTGAACCTGAATGTGATGATATTTCTTGTAAAGTCATCAAATACTTTACAAATTAAAAAGTTTTTATAGACTTTAACTCTATATATTCAACTTATTACACTCTATTATGATATCTATTTTATTACATTCTCCAGTATGATGATTTTCTCAAAATTTAAGAATGTCAAAAAAATTAGATATAATGTTTTCTATTGCAATTATTTAACCATCTAGAGAGCTAATTTGATGATGTTTTTTCCAAAATTTTATACAGAAATAGTCATAAATATGCACATAATTATCCATATATTAATGAATGTATAAAAAAAGTCTGTGTATTGGTTGTCATTACAAAACCTAGTGCTTTGTATTACTTACTATTTACTGACTCTAACTATATTATATGGGGCGATTTTTCTTACTTATTATATGGGGAGATTTTTCTTACTTATTATACAATAAATGTGTATAATCATATATTGATTCATTTTTAATCAATGTATTTATTTAATGTAGATATAACTTCCGTCGACATCTTAACTTCCAATAACAATACAATCATATCATGTTTCATTTTTACACAATGTAAAAAACTATCAAAAAAATCAAATGCCATACATTCAAAATCTATATACCATATAAGTTCAAATTAAGTAAAAAAATAATCAAAACTCAAATGCCACTTAAATGCCACTCAAATGCCACTCAAGTGCCCCTCAAATGAAATACAATATTAACTCGGCGAATTCATCCAACGCCGTAACCCATTGCACTCACCCCAGATAATGACCCCACAAAAAACACTTGGTAGGGAGATCTGCTCATGTATTACTACTCATGCCTTTTCTGTGATTCAATCATTAGATCTTCCTTTTTCCATTTCCTAGTAATAGTAATAATTAGGGCTGCTGACAACTCACTTCTTCAAAAAAAACTCAAATCACACCTTTTGTCACACCCCTTTTGTCACACCCGTTTTGTCACACCCCTTTTGTCACACCCCTTTTGTCACACCCCTTTTGTCACACCCCTTTTGTCGCACCCCTTTTGTCGCACCCTTTTTGTCGCACCCCTTTTGTCACACCCCTTTTGTCACACCCCTTTTGTCACACCCCTTTTGTCACACCCATTTCGTCACACCCCTTTTGTCACACCCCTTTTGTCACACCCCTTTTGTCACACCCCTTTTGTCACACTCTTTTTGTCACACTCCTTTTTTCACACCCCTTTTTTCACACCCCTGTACCCCAAAGTTGGTTACAAAATCAGAAACGAGATAGATAACCAATATCTGAATATTTAAACCACAAAACGGAGAAACTTTCAAAAAAGTTATAGGAGTGCTTTTTAAAATATACTGTCGGTACTTTCAAGTCAAGCACTGTTTAGCTCTATGCTTCTTCAACTTCTCATGCTCTGAAAGTCGCAGCTCGCTTGAGAAGTATTGTAAAAGATTTCCTTGTGATTTTGAGAATACCTTCACTGACAACTGTTAGACTGTGCCTGTAATGTATAGCAACAGCAGTACAGTGTATAGCAACACCAGTGACATTTCAGTATACACCAGTGACATTTCAGCATACACCATAAAATTTGATTTCCAATACCATGTTGTTATCTTAGACCTGTAAGCATTAAACACATTATATTTTTCATTGAAATCCTTGACAAACAAGACATAGACTCTCTTATGATGGAAGGTGACAAGCTTACCTGAAGCTCTAGTATTATGAAACAGCAGAGCAATAAATTGTCTCATCTTTGCCTCAGCTTTAACGGTGAATAGCGCATAGCTAAAAGTGCTCTGACAAAATTTAGAAAACCACTAAACATCTTTAAATGATGCAATCAGATCTTACTAGGACGTTTTTTTCTTCTCCAATAATTCTGGCACAATTTTTTTGTGTTTCAGAAACTTTGATTATCATGATGACTATTGCTGGTGTCTGCACTGCAGTAACAGTTTTCATTCTGAGCGGCATTGCTTGGGATTACAAGTCCCTTCCTCCTCCGAAGGGTGAGCTTTAACTTCTTTTAGTAGAAGATAAATGCTAAAAGAATATTTGAATAAATCTTTCAGTTGAAATAGTGCTTGAGCTGTTCGGCTGAAAACTTATAGAAGTGTTAATAAAATGTGAAACACAACAGTTTCCTAAATACTATACAGCTCAGAAACAAACAGTTAGCCCATTGGTATTTTCATCCGCAAATAATTAGCCAGGTTGCTGCTATGCCAACATAAAAACCAAAGTCATGAAGTTATGAAGTAGCCGATCGCCTAGCGACAATTCCAAATGTTGCTTACCATATGTTTTGTGCTACCTGATGAGTCAGCCAACATCGGATTGATTCAGATGTATCTCGACTCTTTTTCAGTTCACAAATTGTTCTCATCAGTCGCATTGATGCATTATTTGACTCACTTCCGCAGTCCCTTGCTGGTAATCTGATGATAAGAGGTCTCTGTAAATTTTAAACTTTTTTTTCCTGGCAATCGATGAAAAATTGTTCAGTTTTCTTCATTGTTTTCACCATTAAAAACTATATTGTAATTTATGCTGGTGCTGGGGAAAACGGAACATCCTTACTTCGACAAATCTCTTGTTCATGTTGTGGTAGAGTTTATTGTATGATTAAACACACATGAAAGGTTATGTATGAAAAGACCAGGTATAACAAGATGGAGAATATGCATAGGCATTGCAAGTTGGCAGGATTTACAACAGTAAAAATATTCATTCAGGAGTTATTGAAAATTAGAATTGTAGACTGAAGCTTTGTGCTGTATGGCGATAGGGTTCACTATTGATTAGGCAAGTTGAAAGCACATCTGCAGCAGTAACTGATAAAATTAACTATTATTAGCGGATGAACAACAACAGGTCAAACCTACACAGCTAAGTCAGTCACTGATTATCAAACAAGCTGTAACACCATATATTGTACAGGAATTTTGTCTGGGTGGTAGCACACCTGTACACCTCCCGAATTATGCTTTCTATTTCAGCCAAGGCAATGCTTATATCACTTGTAACAATTCTGCAATTGTTCTACTAAGTTGTGCGTTTGACAGATTGGGCCAAATTTTGGTTGGAATAATTAGTGTTGTATCTAACGATAATTACTTGGTAATTATCGTCCACTAAATTCCGCTCTAATTCGGGCAAACTGTTTTTTGGCCGAACTATAGTGGCAACAAGGTGCTTCACGTCGTACTTCTTACTAAGAAGAGAATACGCAGCAAGGATCGAATCAACTCTCACTTTCCACCAAGCCTTGTGCGCACCAACAGTTTTGCGGCTGTCCTTCTATCGAGTGTAGATAAAAGTCTTCTGAGAGCTAGGCTAACTCTGATTTTATTATGAACTGACACAAATATTTATATAGGGATAAAACAAGAAAGATATATGTAAGCCACGCCTTACATTCACAGCACCCAAAATGTAGTTTGTTATTTCTTCGTGGAAAATGTTCACACACAATAATAATTAATTATTTAAATATTTATTTATGTTTACAAATAGAATCTCGTAGTTAATACAGGAGTGCAATATACAAAAGAGGAAAATGAAAATAGAAAATTTTCGTAGGTAGTCATGTTGTCAAGGTAAATAATGGCAGCGTAGGTAATGGCATAGTGAGATAATGGCGACCCTCACAATATTCCTAAAACGCCCCTACTCATTTAAATATTAGAAGTTTAATAAATAATTTTTGGTATTTACATTAATAAATGATATTTGTTGTTATCATTATTTGAAGGTTTGCCATTGTTGATATTTATTAATAATTATTATTTGTTTAAAATCAATTTACATATGCATGAACTCAAGTCACTGCTTATATTTTATTCGGTTACTTTTAGGCATGAAAGGTTTGAAGGAAAGTGGGAATTACTTATTTATTATTGTTTTCTTGCCACTGCTACTTATGGTGGCTCATAATGTTAGACGCTTTCGCTTTCAATGCTTTTGAACAGTTTTTAAATAGTCTAAACGGTTTGCAAAGCCTGACCTACATTGAAAATAATTGGGTAGTTGTAGTAAAATAACCTAAGAAACTATAGTTAAAAATGGTCTTGTGGATCATCATAAATAATTTTTTCACCTTAGCAGTTGCGGGGTTTCATGCAAACTGTTTCCTTAAACTTTGAAAAGTGTGTTATGTTGTTTTGTAAGTAATTCAAGTGGTTTAGAAAATTACAAAGCAATATGAACACTTTAGAAAGAGCATGCATTTTGAAATAGTGTGCAGGATTTCACTGTGGGGGGTGTGAGGTGGTAGCTCGGCCTACCTGCACAACCTCCCGAACTTGTAATGGCAACTGTGTCTATTGTGCTAGCGATACAACCCTTCCACAGGTCGACTTAGTAGACTGGAGAATGGTGCATGACCATCTCAGTTACTAGTGAGCTGCCGGTTGCGTTAGCTGTTATCTATGTGTGCAATGGGTTCGAACTTTGAAGGGCGAACTAGTTTAGACTAGGTTCGGCCAGCAGAGGTTCGGCTGTCTTTAGTAGTGCTGTGCAGAGGTCGAACATTGAAGGCGAAGCATAGACAAGCTAAGTTCGGCCAGCAGAGGTTCAGACTGATCTGCCTGTATATTACTACTCGAGTAATGATGCGCAAGTGAAGTTATTTGTATGTACAAAGAAACTTCTGAGAGTGTGCAAGCTGACTCTGACTTTATTCACAGATTACATCGATATTTATGTACATGATTACATAATGGCAAAAGGCAATACAAAAGAGGCCACACCTGGCACTAATGATTGGCCAGCGTGTGCAAATAAAATACAAGAGGTGGCCCTTAACTGATTGCATGACTGGACGCACATGTTGAACATATAATTTATAATGGTAAAGAATAATTACTGATAAAATACATAGAGTGATTTATCCTAAAGCGTGAACATAGAACTAGGACAAGTGGACAGTAAATAAATGCGAGTGACAAGACATAGAACTAGTAAGTGTTTGTACGATTGTACCATAGAACTAACTAATCAGTGTAAGTGTTTGTATACCATAGAGTAAAATGGCGTCGGTCCGTTACACACTCCTCCCCATTGGCGAGGGTAGCCAATTAATCAACGTCGGCGGCATCGGGTATGTAGGTCTCCTTTAATCTCTGAATGGTCGGTTCAGTTCTTTTTTAATCTCTTCGGCTCTGAGCAACAGCTGACATGCGTCGTGGGTGACGGCATGTAGCTCTCTGTCTAGCGCTTCCATACGATGTCTGTACTCTCGTCTCCTTCGGTTCCTTTCGGCCTCGGCCGAACGCTCTCGTTCAGTGCGCCAACTATATGACGGTGGGTGGTGGTCTCTTCTGGGGGAAACCGACCTTCGTGGGGGAGTTGTTCTTCTCTTCTTTACTGGAGGAGGTGACTCCGGTTGTCTTCCCAACCGCTTATGTACTGGTGCCTTTTCTTCTTGAGTCTTTTCTGCTGGTGCCTTCTCTATGATCGGGGTAGGGTTGCCAAAGGGTGGAGGTGATGTCCAGTCCATCGCTTTACAGAACTCTTCATATCTGTCTTTGTCGACCTCGTACAGAGGCTTACCCTTCCCTCCATGCTCTGCTGTGCCTCCCTGTGTCCTGATATGTTTAAGGATAGCGTCTCTGGAGGCACTCTTCTTACCGCACTTACAAAAGAAGTAAGTTAAGTGCTGCCGAACGTGATAGGTGACTCTCTTCTTTACTTGTTGGAAATCGCAGCGGCGACATCTCCATTGGTCACTATCTCCAATCTGTTCGGCCATGCCTTTAATCTCCCATAGTGTGTCGCCACTCAGCCAAATCTCTCTGGCGACGTTTGCAGGCTTTGGTGTAGCGATGTCACTCCTCTCTGAAACAGCAACACGTCGGATATTAATTACTGGTGTGGCTGTAATCTTTTGTAACATGTCCTCCTTGCGGGGGATAGTTACGGCTGGCTTCATCTGCTGATCGAGCGCCCTTGTCAATGAAGTAATAGAAATGTTCGGTAGGGCCTCACCTGTAGTAGTCGACGTTATGTCGATCTTGTCATTCTGTACTTGTGAGGTTCGAGCCATCGTTGGTTGCAGGGAGTTGTCCAGTTGGCCTACACTTCGAGTGGGTAGTGAACACCCTCGCTGCTGACTATGAACTGAGCGTTGGCGGCTCCTACCCCTTTCTTTATTCTGATTGGTTTTGATATTCACGTGGTCTCTTGACGCTACTCCCCACGTGGTTCCGGTTTGACGTAGGGTGGCGGTTGTTTGGTGATGGTAATTTGGCGTTATCTCTCCTTGTTTATTAATTTTTTCTGCGGCGATTTCATCTTCTTTGGGAGTTGTGTTCTCTTGTTCGTTTTTTCTTCCTCGCCCCTCTTGTTGATAACTCGTCTCCTGTTTTTGTAGATCGTTTTGTTTTCTCTTTCTTTTTACAACTATCCAGCCGATTTCGGCCGGGTTTTCTTTTGGTGTGTCCACTGGTGTGGGGGCTGGGGTTGGTGAGGTTACCCTATGGTTCCCTTCTGTCCCAGTGGATGGGTTTCTGGATGGCTGCTGTTCCTCCACTGTTGTGTAACAGTGATAATCGTCTAATTTCTTCGGTTTGTGTCGTTCTCTTTGAGGTCTCTCTAGAGGTGAAGTGGGTGTCCGGTTTTGGCTCAGAGTTGGCCAGTCCTCCTCATTTAGGGGAGGGGGCCTCTGAGGGCTGGGTGCCCTTTGGGTGACCTCCAGGGGTGTGTTGTCTTGTCTTTCTGTACTTTCTCTTGTATCGTCTCTTTCTCTGTTACTTTCCGGCCTTCGCGGAGGGCTAAAGCCGACCGTAGGTGAAGGCGGAGGTGTAGGTACCGGGGTGCGGGGTGACCCGCCCCTCGGGAGGAGGTTTCCGGCCTCCTGAGTGAGTGGTGGCGTCGGCGGCTCTCTGACGAGCGGCGATCTGTCTCGTGGGGGTGACGGCAATGGCAACGGTAACTGCGCTGGTAAAGGCAGCGGCAGTGGTTCCACGACTTCAGTGGGTGCTGGGCGTACTTTGGGGGCCGTCCCCTTCTGGCTCCTTTCATGTTCGGCTGGAGGGCGGGTTCCCGACAGGGGGGTGCCCGGCCGACTGGCTCCTGACAAGTCCTATAGTGCCGTAGTCGCATTCCATTCTGAATCGACCATTGCCCATTTCTTTGTACTTTGTAAGTGTGGTTCGGAAACACCTCTGTTACTTCATACGGGCCCACGAATCGGGGTTGTAGCTTCGGGTTGCTACCCTTTACTCTTCTCTTATTCTCTAATACGACGAGCTCCCCCTTCTGAAATACGGAGGGTTCCTCGTCGTCCTGGCTCCTGATTTCTTGCTGCTGGTGTCGGAGGTATTCATGTGCTCTCTGGAGGTTCTCTTGCACCTCTGCCGTGTGCTCCAGTATGTTGCGGGGGTCCAGGGTAGGAGGTGTACCTGTTAGTTGGTCGGGGAGGCGAACCTCCCGTCCCATCACCAACATGTTGGGTGTCTCTCCTGTTGCTGAGTGGGGGGTGCTGCGGCAGGCCCGCATGATTTGCGGTAGCAGACTGTCCCACTCGTCCTGGCCTTTTGTCAATATTAGAGTACGGAGCGCGTCCCCTAGCGTCCGATTCTGGCGCTCCACCATTCCATTCTCTTGTGGGTGGTAGGGGGTGGTCCTGGTTTTCTTGACACCCCACAGGCTGCACAGTTCCTCCAACAGTACGGACTCAAATTGAGCTCCTTGGTCGGAGTGTAGCTGTTCGGGCAGGCCCCAGTAGGCAAACACTCTTTCGTCCAGTGCGACGGCGACCGTGGGTGCTGTGGCGTCAGGCAGGGCTATCGCGTCCTGCCATCGGGTGAAATGGTCGGTGAGGACTAACGCCCAGCGGTTCTTCCTCTTCGTCAATGGCAAGGGGCCGACCAGGTCGACCGCCAGCTTCTGAAAAGGTCGTCCCGCATACATTCTTTGCCTGTGGGGGTTCTCTGCCTTCTTTCCATTCTTGGCCACTTGGCATACTTCGCAGTCTTTGATTAGTCTCCTGACCAGGGGGGATATGCCTGGCCAGTACCAATCCATCAGGATACGCTGTCTCGTCCGATGAATCCCTGCATGGATCATCCTGTGTGTCTCCCAGACGACCTGGGTCCTCCGGCTTGGTGGGCAGACTACACATTGCTTTGGTCTGGAAGGGTGGTGCAGCGTGATCACGAGCACCCCGTCAGGGCGAATCCTCATCGCCTCCTTCCGGTCATACAGTGTCCTCAACTCGACACTTCCTTCGGCCAGCTCTCTCTCTGTGACGCTTCCCGGTCGTCTCAGCTCGGCATAAATCCGGCCTACCGCATCCTGCCCGTCCCTTTGCTCTTGAGCTAAGGTTTGGGTGGAGTGTACCGGGTTTGTCACAGTGAGGTTGACCCGCTCCTCTTTCTCTCTCCCTTCTGCAGACTCCCTCTCCAACATGCCTCCCGGCCGTCTCAGCTCGGTACAAGCCCGGCCTACCGCATTCCGTCCCTCCGACTGCTTCTGAGTCGAGCTCTGGGGGGAATGTGCCGGGTTCGATGTGTTGAGGTCGTCCCTCACCTCTCTCTGAGGTCTCTGTCCAGCCTCTTGCTGTAGCTCTACGTGGGAAGGTCCTCCATCTCTCTGCTCAATGGAGCTGCATTGCCTACAGTCCGCACAGGGTCCCTGTCGGCTGAGTCCATCAGCATTACCATGGTGAGTTCCAGCCCGGTGTTCGAGCTTATATCGGAACTCAGCCAATATCTCTAGCCAGCGAGCTATCTGGTTTGATGGCTCCTTTCTCCTGCACAGCCAGCGAAGAGAGGCGTGGTCCGTCCGGAGCTTGAATTCCCGCCCATAGAGGTAGGGTCGGAAATGCTTCACTGCCTTGATGACAACGACCAGCTCCTTCCGAGTGACGCAGTAATTCCTCTCTGCCGGGGCCAACGTCTTGCTGAAATACGCAATGACGCGTTCCTTGCCTTCTTGTACTTGGGAGAGCACAGCACCGACTCCTACCGCACTGGCGTCAGTGTCCAGCGTGTATGGCAGGTTGGGGTCGGGGTACCCAAGCACCGGGGCTTGAGTGAGTCTGGCCTTGAGTTGGTCGAAGGCTGCCTGCTCTACTTGTCCCCACTTCCATGGTGTCTCCTTGCCTGTCATCACTGTGAGAGGTTTAGCGATCGTGGCGTAGTCGGGGAGGTACTGGCGATAGTACCCGGCGGTTCCTAGGAACGCCTGTAGCCCCTTTACGTCCGTCGGCGCCTCCCATCTCCTGACGGCCTCCACCTTCCCTGGGTCGGTGGCCACTCCCTTTGCACTCACTACGTGTCCGAGGTACTTGACCTCTTCTTGTAGCAGCTCGCATTTGGAGGGCTTTACCTTCAGGTTTGCCTGGTGGAGTCGTCCTAGCACCTCTCCGAGTCTCTGTAAATGTGTCTGGAAGTCGGGCGCGATGATAATCACATCATCTAGATACAGGAGCAGTGTCTTCCAGTGAAGACCCTTGAGGACCTTTTCCATGAGTCTCTGGAAGGTGGCGGGGGCTGACGTCAACCCGAAGGGCAGCACCTTCCATTTCCATAGGCCGCTTCTTGTGGTGAAGGCCGACTTGTCACTGGCATCTTGGTCCAGGGGTACCTGCCAGTACCCACTAGTGAGATCCAACGTAGTGAAATACTTACTCCCTGCCAGGGCGTCCAGTGATTCGTCGATTCTGGGGATGGGGTAGGCGTCCTGTTTGGTTATGTCATTCAGCCTCCGGTAATCCACACAGAACCTCCATGTGTCGTCCTTCTTCCTTACCAGTACCACAGGGGAGCTCCAAGCTCCGTCGGCCGGCTCAATTAGATCCTTTTCCAAAAGGTCCTTTATCTGGCGTTCCGCCTCTGCCTCCTTCTCTGGTCCCAGGCGGTGTGGTGGGCACCGGATGGGCCGAGCCCCTTCTACCGTGGGGATCGAGTGTTCTGCCAGCGTCGTCCGACCCAGGTCTCCGCTGTGGCTACTAAATACCGTCTGGTATTCGATCAGCAGCTCCTTTACTTGCTGCTCCTGCCATGGGTCCTGGCACCCTCTCTTGGCCTGTTGGAAGAGGTCGTGCAGATGGGGGGGCAACTCTCTTCCTCCCGTCTTGTTCCTTTGTCCGTCTGGTTGGGTCAGCTCTTGGACGCCACCCTCTTCTACTCCCGTAAAGGTACCAATAACCTCTCCTGCGGGTAGCCTTAGGGTGTCCTGCGTCGGGTTCAGACATCTAACTAGCACGTGTCCCTGAGCGTCAGGCCTGTTGACGCTGGTGGCGATGGGTATCCCACCCTGAATACTTTCAATCACTCCCTGAGGGAACGTATCCCTGGAGCTCAAGTGACATGGAATCGTCACTTCTGTCTGTGGTGGAAGCTGGGTGTCCTGTCGGACTTGCACCTTGGACACGAGATTTCTCCCGTGGCGGTCGGTGCAGGCCAGCTCCTTTCCTTGTATCACCAGCACTGGACGGTCGAATCCCATCTGGCATCCTTGGCTTGTCAGGAAGGGCATTCCCAGGATAACGTCTTCGTTGACTTGGCTGACTACAAAGGTCTCCTCAAACTTGACGTGCCGTATCCTCCCCTTCAGTGCGAGCAAGCCGTAGAACGGGAGTCTCGTACCGTCGGCCATGATCCCATGAGAATCGTAGTGCTGCAGGTTGCGCTGTACGTGGTTCGGTAACCGATCAAAGACTCGCTTGGACAACAGGTTAGTGTTGCAGCCCGTCTCTATGAGGTGTGTTACCGCCTCTCCTTCTACCCTTCCAGGTAGGTAATAACTCGAGCGATATGGTCGCTCAATCTGGTTGCTCTGGAGGGTCACAGGCTTTGGGATGAACTCTTCCTTCTTCAGTGGGGGCGTTTGGGTCTGCCTGTCCTTCCGCCTGGGCCTTGGTTCCTGCTGCTCTAGAGTCCCGTCGCCGTCCGTTTCTTCTGCCACTGAGCTGTCGAGTGCCGACAGGCTGGCAAAACGGTTGTGTAGGGCGATAGGGGGACTAGTCAGGAGGTCCAGGGGAGGAGTTGCTCGACGCACTGTTGCCGGTCCACTGGAGGGCGCCTGCGCCCTTTCCTTCTGAGGTGTTGTTGCCCGTGTGCAGCCAGCGGGTCTCCCTACTGCTGCGGGCGGTAGTCGTTTCCCTGGCGGCTAGGCCAAGGGACGGTCCTACATGCCTTCCGGGTGTGGCCTATCTGTTGGCATCCCCAACATCTCTTGGGTGGCTCAGGCTTCTTTTCCGTCTTTAGGCTGGCAATCTCTTTGCTCAACCCTTCTACGGTTTTAAGCAGCTGTGCCAAGGGGTCCTGTGCCTCTTGGTGTCGAGCCGTCTCTCTCTGTGGGGTCATCTCTTCTTCTAGGGGGTCGGCCTCCACTGTCCTGATGTGGGGTCCTCCCAGTGGTTGGTGAGGCACCTGCAGGAACTCATTTCCTGCTAAAATCGCTTCCTCCAGACTCTGAGGGCGTACTGCCAGCAAGTGACGTTGCAGGTACGTGTGTCCTAGAGTGCTGTGGAACGTCTGCATCACCAGTTCGTCCCTATTCTGTCGCGGCAGAGTGCTGTGGGCTGCCGTAATGAGTTGCTCGACCGTGAGGGCATGGTCTCTGAGGCTGTCTCTGGGGTTCCGTCGGTAGCTTAGCAACTTGGCTTGGGCTTCCGAGCGGGTCATACCAAAGGTCGCCTGTAGAGTACGTGTCACCTCTTCAGTGGTCTCACCTCGACCACACCGTTCGGCCTTGCCTGTCAAGGCTTGGCGTAGGTGGATGACTGCTTCTTCCGCCGGCCAATGGTTTGCTCTGGTCACCTCCTGAAACCGTTGTAGAAAGTAGTCCACATCCCCTGTACCATCGTACTGTGGTACCCTGAACCTATCTCTGGCTGTGGCTACTGTCATGCGGTCTAGGATATCGGTGAGCGTCCCCATCATCTGCAGGCTGGAAGGGTCCCTGTCAGTACTCAGTGCTCTTCTTCTGGTCGCCATTCTTCCTCTGGGAGGTGCTGCTTGTGAGTGTCTGTCAATCCCACTGCTGCCACCAATGTGCAGGATTTCACTGTGGGGGGTGTGAGGTGGTAGCTCGGCCTACCTGCACAACCTCCCGAACTTGTAATGGCAACTGTGTCTATTGTGCTAGCGATACAACCCTTCCACAGGTCGACTTAGTAGACTGGAGAATGGTGCATGACCATCTCAGTTACTAGTGAGCTGCCGGTTGCGTTAGCTGTTATCTATGTGTGCAATGGGTTCGAACTTTGAAGGGCGAACTAGTTTAGACTAGGTTCGGCCAGCAGAGGTTCGGCTGTCTTTAGTAGTGCTGTGCAGAGGTCGAACATTGAAGGCGAAGCATAGACAAGCTAAGTTCGGCCAGCAGAGGTTCAGACTGATCTGCCTGTATATTACTACTCGAGTAATGATGCGCAAGTGAAGTTATTTGTATGTACAAAGAAACTTCTGAGAGTGTGCAAGCTGACTCTGACTTTATTCACAGATTACATCGATATTTATGTACATGATTACATAATGGCAAAAGGCAATACAAAAGAGGCCACACCTGGCACTAATGATTGGCCAGCGTGTGCAAATAAAATACAAGAGGTGGCCCTTAACTGATTGCATGACTGGACGCACATGTTGAACATATAATTTATAATGGTAAAGAATAATTACTGATAAAATACATAGAGTGATTTATCCTAAAGCGTGAACATAGAACTAGGACAAGTGGACAGTAAATAAATGCGAGTGACAAGACATAGAACTAGTAAGTGTTTGTACGATTGTACCATAGAACTAACTAATCAGTGTAAGTGTTTGTATACCATAGAGTAAGATGGCGTCGGTCCGTTACAATAGTCTGAATTGTTTTAAAATAATCCAAGCTATTGTGAAATAGTTTGAAAAGTTCGCAAAGCGATGGCTTTTGAACAACAATCGATCGCCATCATTTTCTTTATAGCCTCAATGCAAATTTATCAACATAGATACAGTTTTATAGATATAGTAAAAGTTATTAATTGTATAAACGATTGTTGAACATAAAGTATTTTCGTCGGGTGAACGGCGTGCTGTGAAATGAAACAACAATTTTTTTCAGGCATTTTTAGATGAACCGCATTCAGAAATAACCTGAGTGAGCTACGATCTGCTTAAGTTTTATTTGAATGCCATGGAGTTAGCCGTGTGCATTCAAACAAATGGTCTTAACAGTGAACGGCTAATTTGATTAGTAGTTGACAATGACAACCTTTTGTGAGCCAAGCAATGAAAACTCTGAAGAGGGTAGTATTAAACCACTGTCATTGCAGGATATAAATAAACATATGCATAAATAAACATGGATATGGTCATAGACATAAATGAATATATACACGTACATGAATGGATATGGATATGTAAATGTACATGAATATGGACATGCGTATAAATGGACATGGATTTGTACACGAATGTGGACATGGACATGAACATGGGCATGCACATAAATGGACTTTGACATGGATATGTGTACAAATGGACATGGATATCTACATAGATTCGGACAAGTGCATAAACATAGACATGTACATGTTGCCAAATGGACATGAACATAAATATGAGCATAAATGGCAGACATGAACATCTTGGATTGCACCCCCTATCAAAACCCAGGTGGATTGAACCGCTCATATTAAACAACTATTATATTTCCGAGACGGAGTGGCTTTACAAGCAATGTCAGTTTGTGACAACAACCGTTTTACTTTTCCTTGATTGCGCTGCAATTTGGGCGTTTCGTTGTTTATGATTTGTTTGGTAATTTATAACTAGTCATTGAATAATTATGACGTTCTAAAGTGATATTCCGTTCCACACGTGATGTATTGGCTTGCGAACTCTTACAATTTTTTGTTCTTTGGTCTATGAGCTTATAATGTAACTCTGATTACATATTTTTCTTTTTGTGTTTAGCAAAACATTCTTTGTTTGAAACTTCAGGGGTGTCTTCAGATAGGAGCTCACGCAGGCGCTCTAGTCGAGGCTCCTTTTCACGACATAGCTTTGGTGGAACAGCTAGAAGGCATAGTGCGAGACTGAGTATATCTTTGGCAGAGTCTGCAATACCTGAGAGAACCAGGTAGCCAACCATGACTTTCGCATTAAAGTTTTCTTGTACTTGGTTTGTTGTTTTTCACCTACAGCACTGTATTTTGTGCTTTTAATGTGATTGACCAGTGTTTTACAATTTTATTTCATATTCTTTCAAAATCCTCATAATCTTCCATATTCTGTCTTTTTGAAAACAGTCTTGAATTTTTGAAAGTCCCAAGCAGCTAGTTAAAAATAGTACTTTCTTTCTTCAACTTCTTGTTTTGTTTCTTACAAAATGCAAATCCTTCAAACTCAAGCAATGTTGTGTGCACCAGGGCCATAAATACAGCTCTGGTGTGCACTATTATGTCAGTTTAGATTGGTGCAAGTTCGGAATGATTAAATTTGACATTAGTGCCAACAGAAGCTTTCAATATTTAAATTCTTTTTACTTACTATTCTGAGCTTTGATCGAAAAAGGGCGTTTTCAAAACAAACTACATGCCTACAATAAGCATAACACTTTATTATCTCATCTTCAAGAAAATAAGTCACCGGACGTTTAGTGGGGCTAAACCTGATTATTTCTAGAAAAGTTAAGAAAAAGGAAACAAATTCTGATGCAGTGAGTATGAGGAGAGGAACAGAACATGATAGAATCACCAATCTTACAATCAGTAGAACAACTCTAAGAGAACGTTTAATATTCAGTACACGTATAGAGAGTGCAGAGCTGAATATTGGCGTGCAGGACACACAAAGGTGAGATTATTTAGAAAAAACATTGTGGTGTTTTATAACGCTGGAATTTTTATAATTTTTTCTTTGAAATTTCTTCATGATTTTACATGCCTTTTTATAGCTTATATTCTCCTTAGATTCTATGACAGTGATCTGCTCTCTTATTACTACTCCTGTTTATAGATTTTATTCTGAAAACAAGTTTGGTAGTAGTAAGATAGGAGCGGATTTCCAGGAAAACACAGACCCGCCAACATACCAGGTTGATTACTGACATACTTGGCATGTAGTGGTTGTGTATGTCATGGTGTTGGCAATAGCTGAGGGTATAGTTTTTCATGGTTTTAGTTTCCTGTTTATAGTTTGTATCCTGAAAACTAATTTGGTTTTATGTTTTAGTACTATTAAATAAATCTCCTCAGCTATTCAGTTAAAAACCAGTTTGTTATATTTCAGAAATTTTGCATGTTCCCCATCGATACGGACTCTACCAGGGAGGTAGTAACAATTCTGTACAATGTAGGCTGCTCCATATGGTTTCTATTCAAATTAATAGCAATAACTTGCTTTTATGTTAATTAAATAGCTTTTGGTCTGCATAGATCTAGTATCTACTTAGACTCGACCTAGTGTAGTGGATTTCAGTGTCATCTACTTCTGCTCACACTGTTGTTACAAACTTTAGCACCCTTATACTAACCGCTAGATAGCTAGAACGGTCATAATCAATCATGCAGGATTGACCGACCCTGCGTCTGACTCAGTACCGACCCTGCATAGGACAGTGCCGACCCTGTAGCAAGCTATACTGACCCGGTATGACTCATTACCGACCTTGCAGGGCAGGCAGGAAATGACTCAGCATAGACTGAGAATTACAAAGTAGCCTGGAAGAATCAGCAAGACGTATCTGGGAGATATCCACCCCTAAACTAGATGGAGAGGCAAGAACGAAGGCCGCAGAGACAAGATACCAAGGACAAGAAGTGGCTAGGACTGTGATTGGTTACTTACCTAATAACTCCACCTAACTTTGCTGGCACCATATCTATTTAACCTTATTCTAGCCATTTGATTTGTTACCTATTTATATAAGACTGTTCATTTGTTCATTATACCTTATTCTCATGTGATTGGTTATGTTTAATGATTGATTCCTGTGAAATGCCTATAAAAGGCAGAGCTTGTGCCTTTTATGATCAGTTGTAATGTGCCTTTTACTAAATCGTTTTATTCCTAAGGAATAAATGCATACTTACTCAACAGCACTGAGTTATGCGTCTTAGCCGAGGGCTCCTTATTGGTTGTAGAGTTGGGATTCTCTATCTAATTTCTCGTTGGTACACTACCGACCTTGCTGTTGTAGCAGGTAAAAATAACAACTGGTGGCAGCAAGCTACCAACCTCAGCTAGTGGGTTTACAGCCCCCAAAATCCACTACATTGGTGGCAGCGGTGGGATATGTTGCACACCCTACTCAGCTACGTTACCCTGGCTCTGCACTAAACAGAACCAGCATCCCGATCCTGTATTCACAGTACAGGACGGACACGTACAGTACAGGACAAAACGGACACTCCTGCGAAAGTCGTTGACTTTTCCGACTGCCGCATTACTCCCCTGCCAAGTGAGCAACATAGATTTGCGAAAGGCGTTGACTTTTTCCGCCTGCAACAGTTTGCCACAGCAATTGACATTGAGTCTAAACTCCGTCTTGCGAAACCACACGGACAATATTTTGAGCATCACTAGACAATTTCTTGACAGACCGACCCTGCATACCATTGGTACCGACCCTGCATCAGTCTATACCGACCCTGCATTGTCTATACCGGCCCTGTATAGCATCTATACTGGCCCTGCACTGGTCAATACCGGCCCTGCATCACTCACTACCGACCCTGCGTCCGCTAAGACCGGCGCAGCAACCTGTTTTACAGCCCCACTTGTAGACTATCGAGTCGATTATTCCTCTAGTCGCAGCAATGGCAGCCAACAGAACTCGTAGCACAAAACAATCATCAGCTCTTATGGCTCAGTGTCTTTGACCACTGGCATAGTTGATCTTAGCGCAATTCACCAGCTATTTGTTAGACTAGAGTTGACTTGCTCTTTTATATTGCGGCAATGGCTGATCTGCGAACTCGCAGTGCTAACATAGCACCTGCTGCCAACTTAGAATAAAATGCCGTGGATCGCTTGGTGCAAGCCTTACAAGCTGTCATGCGACCAGCTAATGCTAACGCACATCCAACGTTCAAGGCGCCTAGGTATGAAGGTGAAGGTGCCGTTGAATATTTCATTGCACGCTTTATCGAGGTGGCCGAAGTGAACGAGTGGCGAGAACAGACTGCCATGCTGCACTTGCGTGCATCTTTGAGAGGCAGTGTACTGGAGCGTGGAAAACCCCTACACCTACAAGGGATATTCACCGCATTGAGAGCACGCTTTGGTGTAACTTCCAGAGAAGCTATGTCGAAGTTGACTAGTCTTCACAGGTCTTGTAAGACCACCCTACTGGAGCATGCGAATGAAGTGGAACGTCTGGTTCTTGTAGCTTACGCAGACCTTCCTCCAGAACCCATGAAACGTTTAATGCTGCACAGTTTCAACACCACCATAGAGGATCTATCCCTGCAGAGGCACCTCCTGGCTATGCGGCCAGCAGACCTTGCATATGCAGTGAGAGCAGGCAATGAGTACCTGGAGATAAAGACTGCACACGATGAGCGCCCCATTCACCTGCGAGCAGCAGGAGACGAGACAGATGCAGAGGAAGAATTCGGAGGCGTTGCTCCTCAGGTACTGTTCACTCCAGCTTCCCCCAACTCACCAGTACAGCAAGTTAGCAGTACGCCACCCAGCGCTAGACAGGACCCTCTCCAAGTAATAAAGGAGACCATACAAGCCTTAACGCAGCAGATAAAGTCGCTAAGAGATGACAACTTTCCAACTGTTACACCTTCCATCAAGACCACACCCATGTCGCCATGCTTGGGCTGTGGCAAAAGCGGGCACATGCTGGGAACTTGCCCCAGAACACAGCGGACTACCAAACCTGCTCACCCAAATGTTCTGTTGAAAGATGACAGACAACCACAGAGAGACAGTGTCGGACTGTTACTAGCAGGGTATGATTTCGAGCCTGAAATCAAGCAATACCCTCTTTGTAGGGATGGATTTCCCCCTACAACATCTTCTTTGGCAGAGCAGGCCACTGGGAAAGCCCCCCAGACACTGGAAGATTCCATGTTGAGATCTACCCCTACTATGAAGAATCTCACCCCGATGTTTTCCTGCATGATGCAGCAGAACCCATTCACAACCCAGGCTTGTGAAGAGAAGAGTGTATCTACTACTTCCAGGCCTCTGTCAGTTGTTGATCGACATAGTGCCCTAAGTATAGAAAAAAGGGAGCCATTAACGGATGCTCTGGAACCACCAGCGAGTGGTGAGCATGTCCATACGCGGCAGTCACATGATGGAGAGAGTACAACTCCATGTGATGCGGAAGTGGCAGAGACAAGTGAGAACAGTCTGACCATGACCCCTAAGCCAGGTACTCTTACTCCATTGACAGTGTTATCAATGGAAGAGTCAGGGATCCTACAACCTTCCCCCTGTAAGCCCCGCCCTTACTCATTCCCCAACAGTGAAAGTGACAAAGCATCAGCAACCTTTCTACAGCCATTATCGAGTCATTTATCTGATACTGGTGAGATAACTGCCACCAGTCACTTGGAGCTAAAAGGCGCTGATGATCAGCCACTGTTGGAAGCTAAACTGACACAGTCCGACCCCCCTACACAGGCGCAAGAGGAGCAACTGCTGGATGTGCCAAGCAAGGAGTTGGTGGCAGAACCTCTAAGTGTACCTGACGAAGAGCCTGGCAGCTCCAGAGAACCAATGACTGTGTGTCAGAACCTACCATCAGTTGGGCCTCCTTTTGCAGAGCCAACAATAAAAATGAACTACACCCCTGGTATAGCCATTACCAGCCTCCCAGACAGAAGAAGTTACCAGCACTGTGAAGCTGTCCCTTTACCCCTTTTTGCAGCAGATGCTATGGCAGCACTCTGTGCAACGAAACCTGTTTTCAGGTTTCCCTATGACCCCGGAGGAAGTGCATCGGGAGAAGTCACTCCTCAGTTGGCAGCGATAGCTACCAATCCCTTTACAAGTAAAGGACTGCAGTGGTATCAGCACTGTCAGAACATGTTGTGGATTAAGAATCGTACACTTGGTGTGCAGACGGCCACACATCTTAGTATATATTTATTATTAAAGACATTTGTCATTAATGTCTTTAATGGCGAGAGGTGTGTAGTGGATTTCAGTGTCATCTACTTCTGCGCACACTGTTGTTACAAACTCTAGCACCCTTATACTAACCGCTAGATAGCTAGAACGGTCATAGTCAATCATGCAGGATTGACCGACCCTGCGCCTGACTCTGTGCCGACCCTGCATAGGGCAGTGCCGACCCTGTAGCAAGCTATACCGACCCGGTATGACTCATTACCGACCTTGCAGGGCAGGCAGGAAATGACTCAGCATAGACTGAGAATTACAAAGTAGCCTGGAAGAATCAGTAAGACGTATCTGGGAGACAACCACCCCTAAACTAGATGGAGAGGCAAGAACGAAGGCCGCAGAGACAAGATACCAAGGACAGGAAGTGGCTAGGACTGTGATTGGTTACTTACCTAATAACTCCACCTAACTTTGCTGGCACCATATCTATTTAACGTTATTCTAACCACTTGATTTGTTACCTCTTTATATAAGACTGTTCATTTGTTCATTATACCTTATTCTCATGTGATTGGTTATGTCTAATGATTGCTTCCTGTGAAATGCCTATAAAAGGCAGAGCTTGTGCCTTTTATGATCAGTTGTAATGTGCCTTTTACTAAATCGTTTTATTCTGAAGGAATAAATGCATACTTACTCAACAGCACTGAGTTATGCGTCTTAGCCGAGGGCTCCTTATTGGTTGTAGAGTTGGGATTCTCTATCTAATTTCTCGTTGGTACACTACCGACCTTGCTGTTGTAGCAGGTAAAAATAACAATTGGTGGCAGCAAGCTACCAACCTCAGCTAGTGGGTTTACAGCCCCCAAAATCCACTACACTAGGCTCAACCTTAACTCAACCTAGGCTCCACCCCCCCTAACTCTTCTATCATCCAACCACCAGATGCAACTAGGGGAACCAGCAAATGACAAAATTTGATCATGTTCTAATATGTGTGGAAGCTATAAAAATACAACGTAAGTAGTATAAAAGCAGCAGATCTGCATCAGCATCTGCATCTGCATCAGGGATTTAAGGACAAGAGGGTTATCCCGGGCGGTGTCCTTTTAGTAGCACAAAGTGTATGGTAGAACCCATAGAGTACCTTTTTGTGTGCACCAGGTGTTGATATTCCCAGTTTGTATTGTAGTTTAGCTTTGTATGGTTGCATCAATTTTCTCGTGTGATTCGATTTGGTTTTAATTGTATGATTACCTAAGTATTAATTGTATGATTAACTAAGTATTAATCGTGCAGGGTTTGTTTGTATTGGGGTTTGTATCGTGGTTCAGATTGTGAGGTTAAGTGTATAAAAATGGTATGTAGGGTTTGTTTTTCACCTCGGCTTGTATTGCATTGTGTAATAGTTTGTTCGTACAATAGGTAAAATACAATGAATAAAGTGTATAAAACATTTATTATGAAGTCTGAATTTTGATAAGATGTTAGTATTAGTTGGGGATAATGTATGTAAGAGCTTAATGCAGTATTTGTAGTAGTGAAGATAACTTGATAACAAATAGTAAAAATAGTCTAAAAGTTATCATCAGTGCCGAGTTCTCCTTCGAACTTTACAAATTCCTCATTCGGGAAATCAGCAAATTCCCCCTCTGTATCCGATTTTGACAACTCTTCATTGAATTTTGCTCGAGTATGATTTTGTTCCCAAATCAGCACTGCTGGATGTGGAGAGAATGATAACTCTGTGATATGCGTTTGCATTGACACCCCTTCTTTTCCTTTGTAAATCATCACACCCGGAGCATTGTTGAGCATCTTCAATGTATCTGTTTGATATGAGAAGCATTCTTATCTCTTTTTTTCCCATTTTTTTCCAAGGCGTATCAAATGCAAGCTACAACAGATTATTCTCCAATGAATCAATGTGGTATGAATCTTTCAACTACGTTGATATAAGAAAAACTACGCACTGCTTGAAATTATTCCGATATTCGATGTTGTAGCTGAGCTTGAGTTCATCCTTGGTCATATTTCTCGGTCGCTTGGCTTCAGCAGCAACTTCTCTCTTTCAGGCTAATGCACTTGAGTTCGCAGCAAATACTGTTTTCCTTTTTGGGATTTTGAAGCTCAACCAAGTAGACGACGATGTAAGGTAATCGGTAGTTGGAAAGATTGAATTTTTCAACTATTCTGCTTGGGCAAACTACTCTATGAAATTCTCTAACATCCATCTTGCCATAGTGTGTGAGAGCGAAGTAATAGTCAAATAAACCATTGTTGCTATCGACAACAACAGCTTCCATAATGGTCAGGACATCGATATTTTTTAGCTAATGGTAAGATCCAATTTTTACAATTCACTTGCTTTCCATCCTTCGAGAGTCTTGGTAATCTTTAGAGCTTTATCCACATAGGAGATCACTTCCTTACTCTCCTGCTCTTCACGGATTTGCTTTGTAGACATAATCAATTTGGGAAGAGTTTGATTTTTTGTTGTTGTTTCTATTGCAATAGCATGTTTTCTCTCAGCAATTGTTTTGGTTTTTTTGACTTTGCTCTCTTTTAGAGTTATGCTAATAAGTGATTCAAAAATTTCATACATGGAAATCTAAGAAGTAAACAGCAACAATGTTTGTCTAAATATAAATGATAAATCAATATGTCTAGTTTTTAGAGAAACAATATAATTTACAAAACTACTCAAAATAATGAATAATTAGAACCCGGCAACTCCAAACATGACGAATAAACCGACGAGGCTGAAAAATTGAAATACTTGGCCGCAGATAAAATTCCCGTGGACGGATGCTACTGCTTCCAGCAGGAAATATCATTTCTACCAATTCGGAAGAACCTAAACTACAAGACAAAAATTGTGATCAAAGATTTCAAGACAACTAATTCAACTCGGTGAGTGGTTTTTTTTTCTGTATAATATAATCTATCAATTGTAAATTAATGCTTCATCTCAATTTATTTGCAATCATTTGTTGATTAATTAATTTTTAGTTTTAGATATAAAAAGATAAAGCTGGTAAGGAAATCTAAAAAGAGTATACTATCATCCCAAGTCTCAGTAAAAGTCTACTACAAATAGCAATGCTTTGATTAGTAAAATTTGGCTCAAACTATTGTTTTCCCCCGTGTTAAGAGAGGAATACGGTCACTGGTATTACAAGATGCTATTTATCAATGGCTGACTCTGTGTTTCAGTGGTAGCTGTGGCTACAGAGTGCTAAGGCTGGGAGTCTCTCTGAGGTAGAGAAGGCAGGATGCTGCTCTTTAGCAGACACAACGGTATTTGGCAACCGGCCAAACAGATTCTAATAGATTGAAAGTGCCAGCAATGACTTTATTACTTCACTTTACTCAACACGCACAAAATTGCTACCAAGTTTAACTATAAAGTAGTTGTATTGGTTCTCTGAATCTTGGTGTCTGAGTACTGAATACAGGCGTCTGGCGATATAGTCCTTTGGCTGGGCGTTCCTACAAGAGTTCTAAGCGTCTTCTTCTGATACACTTCTAGGAACCTCTTCTCCATAGTCCTGAACGAATCCTCAGCTGTCTTGGCTATAGCTGGCTAGTATCCCACTAGCTAAGCACGCGCTACTCACTAGACAGTATCTCACAAACACTGAACAATGTCTGAGCAAAACTAAACAATAACTGCCCCGCTGGGCTGAGAGCATGTCTATATAAATAAGGTACAAAATCAAGGATGCGTATAATAATATGATTGGCTAAGAGTATATAAACAAAACAGCATGTGACACATGCCCTGATAAAAATAGTTACTAGAGGCGGGAAAAGTCCTTCCTGCTTGCTGAAGCTAAGCGGCAGTGCAGCTGCCCTGTTGAAGGGGTTCAAGCGTACTCCAGTAGTAGTGGATATATAGATGATCTTGAATAAGTAGATATTTGTTTAGCATATGGGTAGCGCCGGCTGTAGATGCTGGCAACACTGTGCAATTCCATTACACTATTCGGTAACAAACAAACATTTTGTTTAGTCAACACTTTTTCATTATACGCTACTATTAATTACCTTTTATTACTAATATTAACCATTTTACTTAGGCTTTTTACACAATTATTATATACTTTATTACGCTCGGTATTCACGTTTTAATCAAGTAAACATAATACCTAACCCACTACCAAAACAAGAGTAAACAAACAAAGGGCCAGTGTCGACTAATGTCTATCCTGGAGGGAAACCCCTAGCATAATCAAATAACAAATCAATTTGTTATTGTCCAAAATTTTTGAAAAAGCGCATAAACAGTTGTCTCAAATACCATTTGAATCATAACAATTTGTTGCACAATTTACAAACTGGTTTCCGGGAGGGAGTTTCATGTGTTGATACAGTTCACAAAATAGTTGCAGAATGATACTTGATATGGCTAGCAAGTGAAGAGTACAGTTAGTGTGTGATACTAGCTACGCGTGACTGCCCTCAGCTGAACCAGCGTAGATGCATATGCATGCCTACCGCAGTACCTACCAAGGAAGACATTCTAGGATCTCAAGCTAGGAATTCCTGCCTCGCTGGATAAGTTACTGTGCGCATTAGGACTCATCGTTATTGTTAAGTATATGTTGTTATTGCCCCTGCTTGTTTGTATTTATGCCTTCTCATGCTTGTATGGTCTGATGCTTTTTGTACCAATCATGTTTTAGTATTTTCAACTGCTTTATTTACATATCTGCTTGTGTAAATATAGTGACATGTGGCCCAGTGGGCAGAGTTGATTGTGCGCTTGCTGAGAGAACATCTCTGAGTAGCTTTTGTGTCTTGAGCTAATAAAGTATTAATATCTATAACCCGGTGTGTTTAGTTTGGCAGGTTGCCTGATATTGTTAGTATATCTGCACACCGCAGAACCCGGAGTTATCTTGATACACAGATAGTTAGTAAAGAGAGCCATCACTACTTAATCAGTAGGGCTCTATAGCAATTATCGTTATATTGCTGTCTCAGTACACTTCCCTAGTAGCTGTTCGGTGAAGGTGTTACAAAATCCTTTACAATATTATCCCTAATGGAGTTTTGTTAATATATTCAGACCCAAGAGAAAGAGAAAAAAAACCAAGTCTATCGTGGCCGTGGCAAATAAAACATCTCCAGAGAATGATGGTTTGAAACACACCATTAAAGCAAATCATACTAATGCTATTGAACCGGAAGTTAAAAGGTAAGAAACCTGCGATGCAAAGAAATATGAAGTTAAATAAAAAGTGTATGATTTCATTCATTTGATTTGAGCTCCCGAAACTATAACTGCATCAACTTCTACCTCGTTTAAAGTGTCTTACCTCATTTTTTGCTGAGAAAAAAAGGTAACTGCTGAATGACAATAAACAGCTAAATATCAACTGGGCAAAACAAAACCAACTGCTTATCATTATTTTCTGAAGGAAAACACACTGCATTCCTTTCAGCTGAAATTATCTGTTTTCACAACACAAAAACGGAAGAAAGCAGCTCAACAAGCTTAGAGATTCTCATTTAATCTTTTACACCATCTTGGTACTAGTTTTTTGCTTTCATTTAGAAAAAAAGAAAAAGAAAAGCTCAGTCAAGCCTGAAGAGCACATTTTGTAACAGCTGTTTAAACACTCCAGATGCAACAACTGATGTGAAGTAACATTCTGATATCGTACCATGTCAAGCTTGCAGCAATCATACTCAGTACAAACTTGTTTTACGTGTTTAATAATTTAGTGGTAATGAAAGCTTGTTGTGGAAACACTATTGTTGGTTTTGGAAATGTTAATTTCTCTATTAAAGTTGATAAAACTAGGCATACATACGTAGACAGGAAGTTGCAAAATGTTTAATAGCAACAAGCACAGCATCAGGCTGTCTCGCGACATCACCAACAAAAAATGTTAATGATTTATCACAAAACTAACTATGGTGCAACACAATTGGATTGAAACAAAACAATTTATGGCTGCTGATGCTGATAACTATTTCTTTCCAGTGTAGTGGACGTTGCTGAACACCAACAGTGACCACTACCATGCAGAGGTCGCCTGATGGTTATTACCAACTGACATGCCTCCTATATTACAATAGAACAAGCCAGGATTCTATTGCAGTTACCATATTGCTTTAGGGTAAGCAATATTGTCATAATTTATCATACTGGCACAGGGTACTTGTTACCTTGCGTAGCTATCCCGGGCTAGCATCAAGATGGCTGCAATAATCTGAGGGAGCAAATATAACCCAAGAACCTCTAGGACCCTTATCCAGGAGCTTACCATCCTCAGAAGTCGGTAAAGTTGAACCAAAGGCTCTCAAAGACCAAGGACTATTACCAGAAAGAATACCAACCTGTTACTGGTCAAAACAGCTATAGATTCTGCCCCTCACTTCTGGGCACCAGTTCCTTTTAACATATTTATTCATATCTTACTGGACAGTATTACTATACCCATTTTTATTGGCAAACTCTCATGATTTCCATGCTTGATGGAAGTGTTTGGCAAACTAGGCCAAACGCTTCCTGTCACTTCCTGTGACTCTGCCTATAAAAGGCAGAGGTTTCTCATACTTCTGTGCATTACCGCACAGCATTGTATTGGATTGCCACCTTTGTATTCTGCCCTAAAAAAAGGTTATATATCACTCAAAAGCACCGAGTATATAGGTTTGAGCCGAAGGTTCACCACAGTTGGTAAAGCAGATTACTCTCTTTACAAATAGTTGTTTGTGCCATCCTGGCACGCGGTCACCTCTGGGGAGAGGTTGACTGTGTTTTGTCAGGCCTAGAAGGGCTGACTGTTTAGTTGTGCCGGCAGGCAAGCAGTCTGTGTGGTGACAACGCCTAGAAGAAAGTAGTAGGGCGTTAAAATTCGCTACACCTGTAATAAGAAGAATAATAGTGTAATGGAATTGCACAGAGCAGCCTCTCATCATCAGCCGCTGCTATACTTATACATTATATATATATATATGTATATATATATATTCAAGACTATACTAGTGGCTACGCTTGGATGGATACAGAGTGCATCTGGACTATCGCTCACCCCAGCCAAGCTCAGGAAGGACTCTCCCGCCTTTAGTGACACTTATTTACATCTCTATCTATTATGATTCATTATTTATTATTTATTTATTCATCCAGGTCCCTTTCTATGGCACAGTAAAGACTACCCTCCATCTCCGGGACGTGAAAACTCAAGCCACGTTTGTCGTGTGCCACATAACCGAGGATGCCATACTGGGGATAACCTTCCTCACTGACCATGACTGCTGGTTGAGATTCGACGAGTGTGCCATCGTAGTGGCAGGCAAGGAGATGCACTGTACTGACGAAGACGGCACGTTGTTGATGAACAATGTCCAGGTTCTCCACACCGCACAACTACCCCCAGGCATGGAATCCACCATCCTGCGTAAGTTTACCACACAGAATTACCTACCCCTTGGGTTAGTACTGTCCCGACCCGGAGGTCCTCCTATTGCTGCTAGTCTGAACGAACCAGACGAGAAAGGACACGTGCTAGTCAGATGCATGAACCCGACTGCACAGCCAGTGGAACTGAAAGCAGGAATCACGGTAGGCCGCTACAGAGGAGTGAGCCCTGAAGAGATTGAGCAAACCCGGGAGGTGACTGTACCTGTCTCTTCACCCCCTGTGCACTCTTCTTGCACTGCAGTTCCCTCTCACGTCTCCGAGTTGTATACGGCCGCTCTTCCTCAATGCCAGGATAATCGTGAGGCGCAGCAGGTAGCTGGGTTGTTACCTCAGTATGCTGCAGTGTTTAGTTCTGGAGAGCATGACGTCTGCCAGACCACCCTGGTCACTCACAGCATTCCCTTCCTCCCTGGTACCCGGCCTATCCGTCAACCCCCTCACCGACTAGGACCAGAAAAATAAGCAGAGGCAGAGAGACAGGTGGAGCGATTACTGGAGCGTGGTCTCATAGAACCGGCCTCCGGAGCATGGAGCTCCCCCTTGGTCCTGGTGAGAAAGAAGGACGGAGGATAGAGATTCTGCATCGAATACAGGCGATTGAACGCAGTCACCCATCAGGATGCGTACCCTCTCCTCAGCATCGATGAGAGCTTAGACGCCTTGTCAGGCAGCAGGTTCTTTAGCATGTTGGAGTTTGTCAGTGGGTACTGGCAAGTTCCCCTGGACAGAGAGGCCAGTGAACGCTCTACGTTTGCAACCCGAACGGGCCTGTGGAAGTGGAAAGTTCTTCCTTTTTGCCTCACTCCAGCTCCGGAAACTTTCCAGCACCTGATGGAGAAGGTGTTACAGAGCGTCCATTGGAAAACCCTCCTGCTTTACCTGGACGAAATCATTGTCATTGCCTCGGACTTCTCCACTCACATCCAGCGCCTGGCTGAAGTTTTTCAGTGACTACAACAGGCCGGGTTGAAACTCAAACCCAGCAAGTGTGAATTGTTCAAGTCAGAAGTCCGGTACTTGGGGCACGTAGTAAGCAGTGCAGTAGTGGCCACCGACCCAGAAAAGGTCTCCACCATAGAAAGCTGGCAGACCCCCACAGAATTGAAGGGGCTGCAAGCTTTCCTAGGTACAGTGGGGTATCACCGGCAATACATTCCAGACTTCGCCACTGTGGCACGGCCCCTCACACGGCTCACGAGTGAGCACACCCCCTGTGAATGGTCCACCGCCCGAGAGACCGCCTTCCGGCAGTTGAAAATGGCTATTGTCGGCCCTCCTATCCTAGGCTACCCTGACCCAAAGTTGCAGTATACCTTGGACACCGATGCCAGTAATGCCGGCGTAGGCGCTTTACTGCCACAGGTACAGGAGGGTAGAGAGCGAGTGTTTGCTTATTACAGCAAGATGCTCAGCCCACAAGAGCGAAACTACTGTGTGACAAGGAGAGAGTTGCTGGCGGTGGTGAAGGCTGTCAAGCACTTCCGTACCTGTCTCTATGGTCAGCACTTTTGTCTTTGGACCAACCATGCCTTCTTGCTATGGTTGTGTCGCCGCCGGGAACCCACAAGTCAGGTGGCTAGGTGGCTTGAAGCGCTCTCAGAGTTCAAGTATACCATTGAGCATAGGAGCGGCCCCCGACATGGAAATGCAGACGGGCTTAGTTGCAAGTGCCCCTCAGAGTGCAGGCAATGTGAATGCATTCAAGAAAGAGACGGCAAACTCTCCAAGGCAAAAGTCCAACAGGAGTTGAACACTACCTCCCAGTCTCGACTCCCCCTTACTGCTGTGCTGGCTCAAGATGAGTCTTCGCCTCCCACTCCTCACCCAGCTACCCGCTCTGCCCCTCAAACCACCCCCCATGCAGTTCACCGTGTCCAGCCAGACGTCGACCTTATCCAGGCTCAGAGTGAAGGTGACCATGCTGTGGCTGTCATTTACTAGGCAGTGTCCGGACAGCGCCCCTCACTAAGGAGCAGTTGGAGCTCGGCAGCTGGGAGCTGAGACGGCTGAGCCATTGTATGGGGGCTATGAGACTCAGGGCAGATGGTTTGTTGGAGATACAGGTTCCTCCTAACCGTCGTTCTCGTTGGTGTGCAGTCTGCCAAGCAGGTTTACGTGGCAACACAGTCTGGCAGACCCAATCTCTTGCACACCAAGGAGTAGACAGGACTCTGAAACTGATCCAGCTTACTTGGTACTGGCCGAGTATGATGGCTGACATACGGCGTATGGCCAAGAGTTGTGAGGTTTGCCAAAGGGCCAAGAGTGGTGGCACGAAAGTTAGCCCCGGTCGCCGATGCATGTATGCTGGCCACCCCTGGCAAAAGTTAGCCATGGACTTGGTGGGCCCCTTTCCTGAGACGGAATGCGGCAACGCCTGAATTCTCATACTAACGGATCACTTTACCAGATGGTAAGACGCCCTGGCCCTCCCAAACGCCACAGCCCCGGTGGTAGCCAGTACCCTAAATGTAAGGGTTTTCTGTTACCTGGGAATACCCTAGCAGATGCATACCGATCAAGGAGCCCAATTCGAATTTCACCTAATGCAGGAGCTGTGCACCCTGTGGGGTATCGAGAAGACCCGTACTACCCCCTATCACCCTCAGGCCAACGGAGTTGTTGAAAGGAACAACCGGGTGTTAGGCGATGCCCTGCGGTCCTTGCTTTTAAAGAGGAGTTCCGGTGACTGGGACCTGCTGCTTCCCCAATTAGTAAGAGCCTTCAGAGCCACACCTCACACCACTACGGGGAGATAAGATTACCCGATCAAATCTCCTATCATCCTCCTCTAACTGACTGCTCACCCGTACACCAGTACGCCCAAGGCCTCAAGCTAAGACTAGAAGTGGTGCATGAGACTCTGAGGCAACAGCAGATGGCGGTCAGGACCGAAGGAGAGGAGCCCGGTCTCTATGCAGTTGGAGATCGAGTCCGGCTGGAAAACCGGTGTCGGCGCCGTGGCGAAAATCCTAAGCTGCAAGCCAAGTTTCTGGAACCCTTCGAAATAGAGGCATATGACAATCATACCTACCTTATCAGCAAACATGGCCAACAGTCTGTAAAAAATGAATGTCGCATCAAGCCTTACTACCCCAGCGTGGACCCTCGGGGACAAGCGCCGGCCGCCATCGAGCCAAGAAGGCGTCCCAACATGTGTGGAACTCGCACAAGAAAGAGGCCAACAGCCTCCTTGCCTGATCCAATGCTACAGGAGCTAGAACCACTCTTTCCACCTATGAGGAGAGAAGCCAGTTTGGAGCGGCCGGACGAGTTACCCCTTGCCGGCGTACTAGCTGCCTACACTGAGCGGGATACGGATCTGCCGGATGACACGGCTGGAGACAGCCAGGCTGCACCAGAGGTATGTCCCCCAGCTACAGAGGTACCCCCCGGCATCCTTCCCAATGGAAATCCACCCATTGACCCACCAATACAGCGGCCGCGCAGGAATGTTGGTCCACCTAACCGATATGGACAGCCCATGTGCCACTCGGTTGCTACCACACTCAGTGGATGGTCCCAGGCCATACTCCGTCTGTGCCTCTTGGGATACGAATTTTGTAGTCGGCAGTCTCTTTGAGACTCTTGGTATTCTACTCTTCGCACATGGTTTTGTGCTATGGGCCATACTCTGTATGTGTCTATTGGACTGCAGGTCTTGCTGTCCACGGTCTCTTTTAGGCTCTTGGTATTGTACTCTCCGCACACTGTCTTGTGCTATGGGCCATACTCTGTATGTGTCTTTTGGAGCTGTACTCTCTCTGCACATGATTTTTGCTATGAGCCATACTCCGTATGTGTCTCTTGGACTACTGGTTTGTAGTCGACGGTCTCTTTGAGGCTCTTGGAACCTATTTAATCCCCTACTGCCAGTTGGTAGGTTTTAACCCTGTTTACCCTCTTTGCACATTGTCTTGTGCCTCAGGACATACTCTGTATGTACCTCCCATACTACAGGTTGTAGTTGAGAGTCTCTCTGGGACTTTTCCGTATATATTTATATTTATTCCATATTTATCCCCGGCCTCCTATTATATGGCCACCCTGTGCCTGGTTAACTATCAGTACGGAAGTATTTGATCGTTGAAGCGGCCTGTGTAATGTAATTGCACAGTGCGGCCTCTCATCATCAGCCATATATATACTCAAGACTATACTAGTGGCTACGCTTGGATGGATACAGAGTGCAGCTGAACTATCGCTCACCCCAGCTAAGCTCAGGAAGGACTCTCCCGCCTTTAGTGACACTTATTTACATCTCTATCTATTACGATTCATTATTTAGTGTGCCAGCTATTGTATTGCTTTTTTTCCTCGCTGGGGGTAGCTATTTTATCCAATCATATATTTATACGCTTGCTTGATTTGCCGACTTGTATAAATAGACCTGCATGAAGCTCAGCAGCTCAGTTTTAGTTCAGTTCTTGGTAAGCGCTAGAGGAAGACGCTTGAACACACAGAGACTAAAGAGAGACTAGCAAGTGGACTGTTTATACCTGCCTATAGTCATATTGTTTATTCTCTACTTGTGCAAGTATTCATTTATGTGCGTATCGTTGACGTTATTGTATTGTGAAAGTAACAATAAAACTATTGTTACCCTCATGTTGTGAGATCTGTGTGGCCGGTTGCCTTATACACAGTTGTGCCTGCTTTAGTAGCAGCATCCGATTCTATCCCGTATCAGGATAGACCAAACTGCCTTGTCATTTCTGTTGCCACGCTACCACATAAAGCAGAATCATGTCAGCCCAGATAAGCACTCTTACAAGTACCTGTGACCGTTAACCCTAGATGCGGGGAAAATCGTTACAATAGTATCATTCCCTGAAGTTGATTCATCCACTGTTTTGCCGAAGTGTCTCTTGTACAAGTAAGGAAAGGACAACTTTTGAGTTTGACTTTCATGGATATTCACTGCGAATAGATTATTACTGCACAGCTTTATTTCAGTAACAGGTAAATGCTGCTTTAGTAATACGCTTAATTAACCATTAATAATATGTTTACCAAATTAGGTGCTCGGAGTATGACTAGCTAGTCAATAAACTAAATCATAAAAAATTTGGAAATTTATTAATCTCCTTAAATAAAAAAATAATCGAGTAAAATCAATTGATATTGTAAGCAGATCCTAAATGAAACTGTTTATAGAACTATCTATGACAATCAATCTGCTATTTACTGTTAGGCAGATGAAATTACCCCCTACAATTTTTTGTATTTTGTTTCAAAACAAGACACAGGCAGTTTCAATGACGCTATAACTATGATATGAAATAACCTAGGGAAACCTTCATGAATCAACAAGGTTGACTGCTCTGATTGTAGACAAAGAAAGAGCAATGTGTGTCAGATGGCCAAATTTTGTTAAGATATTTATAAACATACTTGAACAGTCATTAGTTGTTTTTTTTAAATCACCCCCATGTCTGGTTTTTATACAACTTCAACATCCTGACTTGAGTCACTATCACAGCCAAACCTTATGATATGTATTGCATTATACTTAATTATTACGTTTATATGTCTGTGCCTTTTCTCTTCTACTACTACTCTCCCTACTGTCACTTGTATACCAGCTCTACTGAACAAAATATCTCAGCTTTCAGGATTTTATGATTAGAAACTCGCAAAAGTGTTTTTTCAAAGCTAGAAATATCTGGAATGAAAATGAAATGATCGCATTAAAGGCGGAGCACACTGGTTCAAGGTTGATCAAGTGAACTTATTCTATGTAGTAAAGATAGCAGTAGTATTATGAGAGCAGAACTCTCCAAAAGAGATGTCCTCTGGTTTTACCACTGATAGGATGATTGGATCTTATCAATCTCGCTCGTTGAACAGAGTCACTTGAGTCTCCTGAGTATATAACATGTTGCCTGCCTTCAGGTTATGCAACTTCAGACACAGAAGTTCAATAAAAATAAGGTTTGACTCTCTCGTTGCTGATAGAAATTTTTTTTCGTAGTCAACAATTTTTGATGTATCCTGTTTTTAATTCTTGTTAATTAACTTTAGTTCAGCTAGAGCATTCACTTTTTATAAGAGTTTTTCAGAAAACTTAGCAGTCTCCACAACTTCCTATCAATAGTTACGATAAACAGCTGGCTAACAGTTATTGGTTTGAAATAATCTTGTAGTCTATAATGCTAGAAGTCTGCAAGGAGAACATGATATTTCATTTTGCAGGATGTATATCAGCTGACTTACGGGATTCATTACTGCAGTGGCATTGCAAGAATGCAACAATGGCATATAGATAACCTCTTTTGATAAAGGTGCCAACAGGTAGATGTGAGTTGCAGCAGTCTGGTTATCAACTCTAAATGCTGACAAATGCATTACCTTAGCTTGTTGTTTGTCAGCTCCTACCTGAGTGCAATTTCTTACATCTCTGCAGCTGGCTTCAACTCTTTTATAATAGTTGAAGATCCTGGTAGGTTACATAGAACTAAGGCTTGATGATTGTACTGGTTAAACCTTAACTTACAATAACCTTGGCATGTTTTGTGCAAGTGAATTACATAAAGCAACTACATGCAGTTAAAACTCTCTGTCCCTCTTCCAAATTGAATCAAGCAAATGGTTCTGGCAAGTTGGGCACCATGTGCAATTCTATTCTAAGACTTGCAATGAAAGCGATTACTTCTTCAACGGTGTAGCAGTGATACACTAATCACTGTTATATATTTGCTACAGGTGGCAACATTGTTGGTCCTCATTTAGAGTTGAACTCAACAGTATTAGAGGAAGGTGATGCAATTAAGTATGTATGCAGAGAAGGCACTGAACTTGATAGAAATGCTTTATTAAAGGTCAATACTGAGGGAGGAGCAGATATACCAGTTGGTAAGTGTAATATTGTAATGGATTCCCATAGGTAACCCATTAGCAGGCAGTAGTAGAAGAGGATTTTCCCATTCATTGATTGGTGAATGATCTAGACCACACAAAAGTGTGTGGAAGTGAGTTGCAGGCAAAAGAGGTAGTGGTTGAAATATGGGTCAGCTTACAAGTCCTTGTGGGCCAGATTATCTCCAGGAGTACGAGGATGACTCAAGCTGCTGCACAAATGAGATATGAGTTCTTTTCTTCCTTAGTTATAATGTGCCTGCTCATTCTTAAGGAGCGGCTGCACTGCATCATTGTTCTGGTGTCAGTGTACAAATACGATGGATTGCGGCGACACAGACCGATGTAGCATGCCGTTGTACTAGAGCACATCGGTGAGCTGCTGCTAAACTAGCCAATCATATGGTACAAAGCGTGAGTCCGTGCATGTTTCATTTCCGACAACGAAATGTTGTAATAGATTTCTACATGTGGATGCTCATTTCATTTGTTTTAAGCAAATAAACTAGCTGAGCACTAGCATATCATTCACCTTTGATGCATCTTGGGATGTACCAGCAAGACAAGCATGAACTTGCCCAGTCGACAGCTCTAGCCTTGCGCCTAGTAGATGAGTCAATCCACCTGTACTCTTATGGACTTATTGGTAAACTTTCCATGATGTAATATGCTTTTGAATTCTAGCGGTAACTAGTTCTGTTGTGCCAGCCTGTGCTTGCGAACATTTCATGAGTGTTCTGTTGTGCCAGCTATGTATTGGCCAATCAAGAGCAATCATTTTCAACTGCTTTTTCAACCATGCATGTTTAGTTTAAATAGAGAGACTTTGCTCCCAACCGTCTGTCCATCGCAGAAATGGAACGGCCTTACCGTGCAAGCTACTTCCTACCAGAAAAAATAGAGGGCAAGCCTGTCACCCTCCTCGTTGATACGGGCTGCACCACGAACCTCCTGGACAAGCACGTCTTTAACCAATTACCAGAGTCGGTAAGACAATTAGTACAAGAGAGTGAGTCCCACGGCATCATGGCAGACGGCAGACAGATTCCCTTCTACGGCAAGGTGAAAACTGCCCTTTGTCTTTGTGATGTGAAGACAGAAGCCACCTTCGCTGACAGCCACATATATGAAGGGCCATCTTGGGCATGCCTTTCCAAACCGACCATGACTGTTGGTTGAAATTTAGTGAATGTGCCATTGCTGTATCTGGCAATGAGATGCGCTGCACTGACAAAGACGGCACACTACTGATGAACAATGTCCAGGTTCTTCGTAACACCCATCTACCTCCCGGCATGGAATCCACAATCCTTTGTAAAGTTGCCACACAAAATTACCTACCCCTCAGATTAGTAGAGTCCTCCGCAGAAAGGTCTCGTTGCTGCTAGGTTGAACACACCGGATAAGAAATGACACGTACTAGTGAGGTGCATGAACCCGACTGCCCAGCCGGTGGAGCTGAGGTCAGGCAGCACGAAAGGCCACTACAGGGGAGTGAGCCCCAAAGAAGTGCAGCCAACGGGAACCACTGCAATGCCTCCACCTATCCCCTCAGTCACTCCCCCGATCCCCGTTATGTCATGGGCTGTACACAGCTGCCCTTCCCAAGTTCTGGGGCAAGTACAAAGCACAGCAATTAGCTGGATTGCTACGTCAATACGCTGCCGTGTTCAGTGCTGGATACCATGGCGTCGGCCGAACCAACCTGATTAGCCACAGTATTCCCTTCCTTCCCGGTACTAGACCCATCCGGCAAGCCCGCACCGCCTGAGCCCTAAGAAAAAAGCGGAAGCAGAGAGACAGGTAGCGCAGTTGCTGGAGTGTGGACGAATAGAACCGGCCTCAGGCGCCTGGAGCTCCCCCGTGGTTCTGGTACATAAAAATGATGGTGCTTGGAGATTTTGCATAAACTACAGGCGTTTGAGCGTTTGGATTTTTTTCTGAGAAATCTCGAAGAATTCCTGAGGATTTAATTTCTAGAAATTGTGGTATGACTTACCATATTTATTTTATAGTTTTAAAACGATTAAAATTTTATGTTTATTAAACTATTAAATAATTTTTTTGCTGTTATTAAACAAATAAATTTAATTAAGTTTATGTGACAGTTGATCAATGATAACTATAAAATCTTACGGATTCCCAGGACTTCAAGACCAATTGATGTCATCCCAGTACCAGTTATTGAAAAAAAAACTTTAAAAAAATTTAAATACCTACTTTCTATTTAAAAAATTGTTTTCTTCAAGGCCCATGGATTTGAAGATAAAGTTGTACAAAAATTTTAAGCTCAAAGTGTAGTTAGTAGCTTAAAAAACGAATTCTAGTAACTATTCTGTTTCTATTACAAGATGCTGGGCTGGCATCTATCAGTCCTGAAGTCCAGAGAAATTGTTAAAGTTTCCTAATTATCTCTAATTAACTCTCACGTAAACTTAATTTTACTTAATTGTTTTGCAATAATAAAAATGGTTAAATGATAAGTAAATAAATATAAAACTTTTATTGTTTTAAAATTTTCAAATGAAAATGGTGAAAGAAAAATCCTCAGAGCTTTTTTGTTTCCCAGAAAATTTTAGGACTGATAGATCATAATGGATCGTGCCGGTAGGGCTCCCACTACCGTCCACTAACAAACAATCGTCCACAAAGCGCAGCTCATAGAATAGCCAAACGACACCTATCTCCAAGATATAACGCAGGGTCGGTCAGACCTGCAGGAGGCAATGGAAAAGTTGGTAACAACCTCACTACTAGTGAGCCCTCGGTTCAGACAAACTAGGGACAGTTTAAGTAATAAATACATTTATTCGCCCACATATCTTGCTCTAGTGAGGCAATCGCCTAGAGTAGTCAACAGCAGTAGCAGTAAGTGATAAGTGGCAATGAACATAAGAGAATCCAGCCTTTTATAAGCTGGTGGCAGGAAGTGGTTTTGCATCACGCTAAGGCTAACGAATAAAATACAACAGGAAATCAATTAGCCAATCAGGCTCATAATGTAATAGATTTCTGTCCTCCCTCACCAACACAACAGAATCCTCTCCTTCTCTCCTCACACTTCGGGGTCTATCCCGAATAGACTTTAACAACTTGCACTGGTCCATGACCCAAACACACTACAAGAGATTTATCAAGTAAATACTTTATTCCATAACCTATTTAGCAACACAATAAAATAGTATTTAGCAAACTCCTTAAGACTTCTAACTCTCACCATGCACAGCTGCTCCTTTTATAGGAGATAAGGGGCAAACTCATTACCTTATTAGGCGTAGACAATAACATAATATGATATAAAAGATTCACAAATGATATGACATGGTACAAAGTTCAATAACAAAACAAACCAATAGGTATACATGCACATGGTAAAACAGCACTGGCCTATGCTTCCCGCTCCTTTTAGTGTGGTGGTACTCTTCCACTTCTTATTAGGAAGCACCACTTCCTAGTCTCTGCTCCCGGTAAGTGCGAGGCTCCGGCCTCCATTCAGTTAAGGTTTTCGGACTCCTAGGGACACAGTCTTTCTGAATCAGTCAGCTTGGATACTGGGCCGGGGTCAGGATCCGGGGTAGATCCAGGGTAGACCCGGGGTTGTCACTATACGTTTGTATGGAGTGGTACAGGGTTGATACAGCCCGGGGTACCAGGTATCCCTTTTTAGGGGGATTTATGTAACTAGCGAGGGGGGGGGAGTTCTGATGGGACTACAAGCTCTGCTACTGAGGGTGCAAGGGGTGTAGGGTGTTCTTAGGGTGGGGAAAGATGGGGAAGGGGTCCGACATCACTCGATCATCATGCAAATCTCCCACAATAATGCATATAACACCACACAACAATAAATGTACAAGGTTCCTAGTGGCAAGGGATAATGCTATAATATAAAGTCCTCGTCTTTGTCAGCCTTAGATCCAAGATAGATGGGATGTAGAGATAGATAGGTCTTGGATACGTCCTTGTGTGTTGATGTAGGCTACTTTGGGATCTCTGGCTACAGCAGCCATCTTGTTGCTGGCACCGTATGTCACTGCAGGGCCGGTAGGTAAAGCTGCAGGGCCGGTATAGTATCTGCAGGGCCGGTAAGGTACTCCATTCCTTCTAATGAGGTGATTGCTCTCTGACTCATCACTTTGGGAGGTCTGTCTAACTGATTACTTCAGTCAGAGCCATCTCTAGGTTAATATCAGTGCACAGGACCAAGTGTACTACTAAAACTCACCACAAGATGACATCCCCACACCTATTACGGCTCTCTGCTTCTACTGAATATCAGTAAAAATTTTTGGTAAATTTGTTGGCAAGTTGTTTTGAGCAGCATTTATATTATTTTTAATGGCAGCAAAATGATAGTTATGTAAGGTGTATTTTCAAAATAAGTTTTGTAGCATTTTTACAATTTTCTTTAACCTTCAAACTTGTTTATTCTTTAAATACTTCTTGCTGCGAAAAGTGCTAGATAATCAATCCCAATTAACCTGAAAATTTGGTGTTGGGATGACATCTATCTGTCCTGAAAATTTCCAGAAATTCCTTTGAGGAAGTTTTGATGATTTCCTTTTTAGAATTTGTGTCATGACTTACAATAATCATTTTGAAATTTAAAACGATTAAAGTTTTATGTTTGTTTAACTATTACTTAACATTTTATGTTTTTATTAAACAATTAAATACAATTAAGTTTACATAACGGTTAATTAAAGATTTTAAGTCCTCAGGATTTCATGACCGATAGATGTCATTCCAGCACCGAAAAGTTTATTATTCAACCTATGATCATATTTTGATACTTAGTTCGCAAATAGCTATTTATACACGGAGTAAATTTTTCCTGCCGACAAAAACCTTCGATGAAGCTTATTTTTTCATTCTTGCTGAACATTACAGATTTGGAAACGCAATTACCAACTACCATTTTTGTCTAAAAGAAGTTCTTTTTCTACCATTTTCTTATCTGGACTATATTAGTGTGAATGCTTAATGGAGGAGCATGCTTGGCTTGTACTATTGGGGAGCAAATAGTTTACCTCTTCCTGCTCCGCTCGCTACAGCCCAAAGCAGGCAATTAGCTGCAGCTAAATAGTCATACACATTCCTTCTTTATCATAACGGCATTTATTCTGTTGTATAATTCTTAAAATAATGTATCATTTTAGGTTTATTCACAGGACATTATAGCGGGCAGCGAGTATGTAATTCTCGTATTGATATAATTTATTGGTGCACTATTGTCGAAGGTGGGTTTAATTGGAAGCTGAGTTACGCTGGACAATATTACTGCGATGCTTACCCAGAGAATAAATACCTCATTCATGGAATTGTGCCAGGTAATAGCTCTGTGATTGAATATAAAAAGTTGCTAGCCATTGGATTAATGTGGATGTCATTGTATGCTTCGAACTTACACAGGTGAATCCATTTTTACTAAAACGACGGCCTTGTATCGTGCAAATTTATAGAAGAGAATTAAAGGAACGTTAGACATTTGTTTCTTCAACATTAGGTGAAGACTTTATTCAATCAACTGCGATGGCATTAATTTAAATATTAATTTAGGGCTGGAAGTATCTGAGAACCAAGACTTCGATATACCAATTCGAGATAAAATCTCTGCGCAACTGTCATGTAAGGCCACTATAACCCCGGCAGACATTTCTTACAAAGATCTCTTTCAAGTCACTTGGTATGATTACACTTTCTGGGTTGTTCTTAATCAGTTTTCATTTAAGTAATTGATCTGGCTTCACAAGCTACCTGCGAATGCCTGATAGATGGTTTTGTTGAACAATATTTGTTCATAAGGATGACAAATCAATGCAGTATTCAGAGAAAACAAACTACTTTTTAATCCAATGTTAACTTGAAGAGGTAGTGACGTTGGTTTCTGATGGTTACTTTACACACTCAATAAACTGTCTTCATCGAGTTTTATTTATCACATCAAATAGTTTTTTGCTCACATCGACAGGGAACACAGAAATGCAAGCGGTAAATGGAAAGGGATAAATCTTTCAGGAGCGTTCAGTTCTACTACAGCTGAAAGGGGACCAACTTTTATATTAGACATCTACTTTCATCCAATAAAATATGGTGGAGATTACAAATGTAAAGTTGTTGCTGGGGACTACTCAATGATCAGCCCAATTGTCACCATCAACAGTAAGTCTGCGCATAATGGAGTGGTCAATTTTTTTTAAACCTTTAGCAATTTATATGCTGAATAATATTTTTGTTTCATCAATGACGAGTTATCCTATTTACTGTTAAAGCTTTTTGCGTTTCTTGGAAAATGAATGTACTTATGAAGCTATCCGTTGAGCAATGCTAATTCACTCTCAATTACGTAGTTCATCTAGCCAACCCACTGGTCTGAGACATCTGCAATGAGCAGGTTAAACAAAGCTCAGGCACATCATTGTTCAACCTACCATTGGTTTTCTGTTTGCAAGAGCCAACTCACCCTTTCACTCGACGACTCACTAGGTTCTTACATCAAATTTTTTTTTCTAACGACTCACAAAGTTTAATTTTTTGCGTTAGGATTTTAATCATAGAAATGCTACTGTAGCAGCATACAATGTGAATCAATTTAATAAAAACATACATTGCTAGTAGAGTTTATAGGTCGAACTAAAGCTAAGAGAAAAAAAATCGAATCACTGATGAGTGACAGTAATGCCTGAATAAACTAGTAAGTCGACTTGCATTTCCCTTCTCCCTTGTAACTGCACAAGCCTCCCACTTCCCTGTCATATTTATCTTTCCTAGCCTCCCTCCTCTTCAAGTGTTACCCTAGTGGATTAATGCTAGTCTTTGTTGCTCTCTCCAATTGTCATCATCATCAGCTGTCATTCGTATCCGAAGATGACCTCCAGTGAACCACACTTTTCCACTAGCTTTGGTTTTTGCTGAGAGATTGCCAGCTTCCAACCAGGATCTTCTTGTCCTTGAGATTCCGTTTTACAGTGTCTTTGAATCTCAGTCTCGGTCTGCCAATACCTCAGACCCTTCTTTGAGGTGTGAATAAAGGATCTGCTCTCTAGTCTAGTGTTCTCTATTCTGTGGACATGTCCAACCCATCTCAGGTTTCTTTGAATGAGGAGTGGGTATTGGTGAAATGCACAGCTGGTGTTCACTGCAGACTGAGAGCAGAAGCTCTCCATTGGAATTTAGCTTCCCACAACCATACTTGCCTATCACACCGGGCCAAGTTGCATAATCTTGTCCAACTCTGGCATTGAAATCACCCATGAGCATGATCTTATCAGGTGCAGGGACTGATATCACAGTCTGGTTTAGCTGGTGGTTAAAATGGTTGATGTTATTTTGGCTTTTTATCATCGTGGGAGCATAGTCGGCTGTTACGATACTCCACAGCTCATCGAACAGAGTTACCCTGAGTGACATCAGCCTGCAACTTATTGCCTTAGGCTCTTCTAACAATTTTGAAATGAGTTCATTATTGACAGCGAGAGCCACACCGGATTAACTGCATTCACTTGCAGTCACGCGACTCCAGTAGATAGTGCAGCCCGTTTCTTCTCTGATGTTACTTGTGTCTCGGAATCTGACTTCACCCAGGGCTGCAATGTCCATGTCATACTTCTGTAGTTCATATGAAATGATTGCACTTCTTCTCTCAGGTCTTTCTGCACCCTGCCGGTCTAGCATTGTTCTGATGCTCTATGATGCGAAGTTGAGTTTAAAAGTGTGGACCTTTTTATCCTGGGCGACATCCTGCCAGTATGAGTTCAATTTCTTGGTAATTTTCATGGTTGAATCAGATTTTCTTACAAAAGTTTTAGGGATACTAAGAGTTTTGTCAGTTGCCAAAATACCAGTAGTATTATATGAGCAGATCTCCCTACCAAGTGTTTTTTTGTGAGGTTAATACGGGTGAATGCAATGGGTTACGGCGTTGACTAGAGTCGCCGAGTTAATATTGTATGGCATTTAAGTTTTGATAATTTTTTTACATAATTCTAACTCATATGGCATCTAGATTTTGAATGTATGGCATTTAAGTTTTGATAATTTTTTGATTTTGAACACTCATGTACATATACATAGCTATATGCATATTTATGTTTATATTCATGTCTACATTAAATAGAAATAAAACATTGTATGATTGTATATATTTATTAAATGTTGAGTATATATTAAAGATTATATACTTGATAAAGTTCTAACATAGCTTCAAACGAAAAAATAGATGAAGTTATACATTAGGTTTGTTTGAATATACCTTAAAATGTCTGTCTTAAAATTATATAGTAACTCTTCACTCCATTGAACTTTAATTAAACTTTGAGTGAGAGCTTTATCAGATGCCTTTCTTTTAATTTTCTTCAAAAAATCTTTATATTTACGGACATTTTTAAAACTGTCTTAAAATTGTTTTGAATCGTGAGTCTTAATATTCTTTCATGATTGTCAGCATATCTATGTGTTGTACGTGGTTGGTATTGTATTTGTGAAAGTTCTCCATATAATGAGGCTAAAGTTAACAAATGCTGCGCTATACATAATGCTATAGCTTGTAATGTCAAGCGATATCGGGCCTTTTCCTGTACGATGACATTTTATTTAATGTGCTTATGATATATCTCCAGGAGGAAGTCCTTTACTGTGTATGTTTTTAAACTCATAATGAACTAAAATAAAAAAGTTATGTATTAGTATAGGATGATTAAACAGTGTTGTAAAATAATTACATTTTAACTTCTATTAAATAGTGCTTTTATTAATTCTTACCTTATCACCAAGAAATCAGCTGTGCTAGTTGATGCTTCGGAGGTTATTGCTGGAGAGAATGATTTCTATGCAGAGAGAGCTGTTCTTATATACTATAAGCCACACCTACTCATTTAGCTTATAACCATTAAAAACACTCACGCGAAAACCCTATCATAATAGTGTTATTCGCGTGAAATATTCCTGTTTTATTCGAGTGAAGACAATTATGTTATTCCCGCGAAAGAATTATTTGTCTTTTCGCGTGAAAGTATGTTTTTTTAGTATTTTTTGATTCGCGTGAGAAAAGAGACTTTTATTTACTGTTATTCGCGTGAAAAATTGGATTGTTTTCCATGTTTTAGTCCCGCGAAAACATTGTTTTTTATTCGTGTGAAAATAAATTTTTTATTCCCGCGAAAACAACGGTTTCTACTCGTGTGAAAATAAGTTTTTTATTCCTGCGAAAGCATTGTTTTTTATTCAAGCGGAAATAAACTTTTCATTCCCGCGAAAGCATTGTTTTTTATTCGCATGAAAATAAATGTTTTATTCCCGCGAGAACATTGGTTTTGATTCACGAGGAAATATTTTTTTTAGTCCCGCCAAAACATTGGTTTTCCTTCGCGTGAGAAAATGCTGATTCATAGATATGTTATAAAGAAGGTTGACACGAGATGGTATTCATAGGGTTTAATCAGTGCATCTTTAGCTATTTAAGAGCCACTGTTTTCACACAGAAAGCATCCAGTTCTACAACAGCAAGCAGAGAAGCAACATCTACTAAACCTTCCATTGCAACTACTAGGAGCTCTCCCTCCTCATAAAAGTAAGAGAAAAGAACATTTATTTTCTGTTAGCTAACAAAACTAGCTGAAGGTTTATGACCTATCTATCTTTAAAATCAATTACAAAGAATTAAACAAAATCTTTGCTTTTTTCAGTATGAATACTCAAGACGAAGGAAGCCAACCGATGAATGTAGAAGCGGAATCCCAGCAAACCCTTTCTCCACCACCTTCTCCTATCTTTCATATGCCAGAAAGTCAATTGGTTGTTGATGAACCGGAATCCCAACAAGACTTTACTCCAGTCACATCTCCTACTAACAAGCTGTCTTCAAAAAGAACACCTGTGATGAAACGAACTTTCATTGATTTGACAAAAGATGATATTGAAAATCACTCGAACTACAAAAAACGAGTTTTGATGGATGTTGGAGACGGCACACTTTTTTTCTCTCACTAGAATACCCTTTCAAGATGCCAGAAGTAATGAACTAACCACTCTCACCTACAAGAGCCTACCAGATAGTCTAGAAAAACTTGAAGAATCCATGGAAATCTGCGAACTACCAATACCAACCGTTATGGAGGTGTTATCTGTTGAATTTTGTGATGAATCAAAGTGTACCATCATTTACAACTATCGAAAGGATAAAAAGAGAACTCAAGTGAAGAGTGATGTTTAAACCGAAAAGGGACTGCTTGTTAATAAAGCTAAGCAAACACGTCCAATTGTTTTAATTTATATGGGAGAAGGAAAGACAGGAGGTGCGATTTTTTGTTCCGCTGATTGCCACAGATGTAATCGAAAGATCAACGATCCATTCAACTCATTATACGGCAAGAGTATGAGACAAATACAGGCTTATTTCAGCGTTGCTCACCTACATGATTTTCCATCAGGAAGTGTTATAGCTTATGAGAATCCTGGAATGCTAAGGAAATGTGATACTCGTTGGAACAAGACTGCTGATATTCTAGTGGCTAATTACAGATGTATGGTGAATGGAGAGCTACTGATTGGAGATATTAACATCCCTGCTCAAATAGCTTCAGCTGTGGTGTCGGAAAAAAGCGGTGTTATCGTATTCAAAGGACTAAGACAAACTACGAACAGCACGATTTTCTACGATGTCATTCTACTCTCGGCTCTCCAAGCTTTCATTCAAGACTCCGAACTGTTTGATACTTTGCTACAACGCAATTTCCTCTCCTACTTTGATGAAAATGAAAAAGAGAATTGTCCAGAACAACACATCGAAACCTTAATCGATAATACAAGGGACATATCTCGTCTTCTATGATGGTAAGTTTCATATCTATTTACAGTAGGTTCCAAAGTATTTTTTAAATTAATTCATATAAATATGTATGATAGAGTCATTATTTAGTATGTCTTTTAGACATAACTAAAGAGTGCTCCTGAGGAAGAAAATGAGAAGATCTTATTTACATCTTGCAAGAAATGAATTTCTCAACATTAGCTTTGAACATTACAAAATAATAGTTTTTGTAGATTCTGTAGTATTTAGCACAAATACTGAGATAAGTTGTATTTCATTCATTTTATTTGTTATAACAAATAAAATTCATTTATAACAACTTATTTTAACAATTTATTTAGTAAATTAGTTCCTTGTATATGCACCCCATCTATTCCTTCTACTGTTTTATCTTGTATGAATTCGAAGTTAGGATAAGTCTGTATGATAAATCTCCGTATTGAGTGATCTCTCATCTCATTATCTCCTATATCTCGTTAACTTCTAACAGTTTCATCCATACTCCAACCTCTACTTCTCAGTAAACAAAAGTATACACAATAATTGCCACATACAGTTGACAAAAGCGTTTGTAGTTGTGTTTCATTACTTTGTATTGTTTCATACCCTCCGTGAATACTTAGTATTTCATTTAAATCTGGGTGGAAGGAAACAGAACGTTCAAATGAGTCGAAAAAATCCACCTCTGAATCATTAGCGTACACAGCCAACCAATGCTCTCCAGGTTGGTGAGAATAATGGGTGTTGAATACGAAACATTCTGTTGGAAAATTGCAAATTTGCTTCCAAAACTGATCTCTAGCTTGAACGTGAATCCCTACACTTTGACATAAATCGTCTGAAGATAAGATCGAACGAATTTGCATGGTATTCATCTCTAACTTTCTGTTTAAAGCACTGCGTCTCCCGCGATAGTTAATTGAAGAATGCTGTCCATCTCCAACACACCGTCTTTTACAAAGTATGCTACCAGGGATAAGCCATCGGTCGTGTTAGTGCTAAAACGAATTTCCACACTTGTGACATTTTTCATAGAGTGAAATCCTTCTTTAAGAAAATCGCCAGTCAAATCAAATCCATAAAGTGTAGTACCATCAAGGTATTGTTCTTTCGTAATACCAAGACTATCACCATCGAGCAAAGTTCCAGTAGCGTGTAGAAATTGATGATATTCTCTTCCAAAAACCTCTCTCTAGCATAATCTGGCTCAAATCTCCTTCCAATTGGACAATCACCAACTCTCAACACAATGCTATCAACATTGGCATGTTGCATTCTATACGGATTCAATGCGAAACGTCCGTTCATAGCGTTGTGATCAATTAAACCTAAATAAATTTGTTTAGGTTTTTGTTTGTTTTCTTCCAAAGTGATGTCAATCTGCGCAACACCAGCGTGGATTCCATATAGCTTATCCGTTTTCGATCAACTGGATAAATGTAGTTGTGACCTTCCAATGCCAAACTGAGTTGGGAGTTTAGTATTGTAGGATTCACCTTAAATTTACAAAGATGAAGTTCAAATTTATCAATTCTAGTCTTCGCTCCTCCTGCAGGCGATTCATCTGCAGCAAACAAGGCTAGTTTGCTGGAGGCGCGCACAAACTCTAGCTGCATACTAGGTCCAGGGATTATTAGTTTTTTTTGCTGAAATAACGCGAGATGACGTTTTCCAGTTAATTCTATTACCTTTCCACCTTTGATTAGAGCTCTCCTCATTTTCTTATCTGCAGTTTTGTGATTAGCAACGTCTTTGCTAGTTGAATCATCATACAACCATCCTTCTATCTTACCTTGATATTTCTTTCTGTCTGCACTGTTTTCGAGTAGTTGTGAAAAGTAGGAGCGTAAACCGTAATTGTTAGCGTATTCAACAGTAGTTCCTTCTATCGAGATTTTCAACTCGCTGAATAATGCATGCATTGAATCCCCCATCCACACAGCTGCATTATCATCAATACCAGCAATATTGGTTCCATCATCTTGAACAACTGTGGCTTCAACTTACAAGAACGAGTTGTAGAGATCTGTGTAATGTTCAGTGCTCCCTGACAAGGTTAACTCAATACTACCATAAGGATCTAACCTATCAGGTCTGATGACAACGTATTCCGATCTCTCTACTGATATGTTTGTTGGCTCCGTAGCAAACACATCCAATGACGGATTTATGTTGTAGGAAGAACCTTCCAACTTATTACCTGTTGTTCCATTTAGACTAGCCATCTTTTGCGAGTGATGATTGCTTGAAGCGTTATCACTTAATGAAAATAAATGTCAAGCTTTGGTGTCTTTATACCAGATTCTGTCACCGGATTCTGTTAGTATTAAAATATGGAACGTTTACCAACACCTCTCCTGCTCTTTCCACCTTTTGTTTTTCTCCTTTTCACACGATCTGGGCGAGCTGCAGCGAGCACATCTCCCCCAAGATCATTCAACTCTTCCAATCCCCTCTTCTTTGCCGATGCTGCAAAGCTATGTCCATCGATGACATCTCGCGCTACATTACTACCTACAGAGAATGCTCTCTATCCTAGTCTAATTGCTCCTCTTTTCAGCATTGGTGCTGCGGATTTGAGTATACTTGAAAATATACTACCAAGTCCATTTCCTCTCATCACCCGTCGTCCGCTATACACTTCAACTCCATTTCCAGCTTGCATCTTGTAGTACTCATCAAAATTTTTTTTCGAGTCCTCAGGGTTTTATTGTACCAAACTCATTATAATTGCTTTTCTCTAAAGTAAACCGTCAACACGACCTTTCCACCATCAAATGGTATTCGCTGGCCATCGTCACTCGTTATAAGTACTTGAATCAGATCACTATTTAGTGATGAAGCGTTGACATAGTGAGCATTTTTAAATTCTTGATGCAAAACGCCATTCTTCTTTCCTTGAACCGGAACTACTCTCAGTAAAGGTACATTCGTATCTCCTACCATTCTATTATCAACAATGTTGGAATAGACATACAGAGATGTTAGTCCGGAATTTATATCAGGAGGTGAAACATTATTGTATCTACCACGAGGATACGTAGTTTTTGGTTCAAATCCAAAAATATATGCTAGATCTCTGGAACAGCTTATGGTTGTATCAGGTTCGCTGTTAGTTAGTAAACTGGTGTTGGTGACCTTGTTGTAGGAGATGGTGAATTTTTTGTCTAAATCCATTTCACTCATTCTCTTTCGTATAATCTCCCCCAACTCCTCCAAACTATCATATCTTCCATTACCGATTAAGATGAAGGACTTTTCGCTTTTACCAGAGACATTAGTCTTTTCTAGATTTATCTTTCCTTCGATAACGTTCTTCCAGTTATTAGAATAACACATATCTAGCAGAGCTACCTCCCATTTACCACCGTTGATAAACAAATATTTATACAGTCTCACTGTAAAATCGGAATTGCTGTTATCAGGAAACTCTTCAGCGCTAGAGTTCGAGGGTAAAGTTATCAGCATCGACATTTTCCCAACGTATGATGATTATATCGAACGTTCTTTCCTTATAAACTATTCATCTACCCACTCGTTGAACTTTTCTCCGTACCCTAACCACTTAACCGGATCCTGTCTTTTACCTCTTCTCGTTCTTCTTCCCAATATCTTTTCAATTCTGAAACTCGTGGGTTTTTTTACTTTTTGCAACTGTTTTTCGTAAAAAGTACCATTGATCATCTCCTCAGCCAAATCTTTCACCCTATATACAACAGGTTTTTCATCGATAAGTACATCAGTGATTATAAAAATCTCAATCGTCCAATTCGGGCTGTATCCTCTTTCAAACGCTCCTCTTGCTTTACTTGTTCTCACATAATCCCCAATCTTTAGTCTTGCTTCTTGAGTTAAACTGTGTTCACCTCTTTCATACACACGATTCCATACAAGTTCCTGATTTTGAAAATTCACATCACTTGGTCTCATACCTATAACACCATGAATTGTGTTGTTTTATGCATTAACCATTTCTGGTAAAACATCAATGTATCTGTCATCATCTTTATACGTCAAATATCTGTATATCTTTTCTTTTAAAGTTCTGTTAAAACGCTCCACCACTGATGCCTTTATCGTCTCATTTTCGGTTGTAAAGCGTTTGATTTTCTTTCCCGCCAGGAGAGTCTTGACATTGACATTGTCAAACTCTTTACCTTTATCGGATTGCAAAGCTTTATAGTTTTCCCCTTCTAGTATTCTTCTCAATCCTCTTGCTACAACCTGTCCTGATTTGGAGATGAGTGGTACGGCCCATCCTTTTCTAGATAGAGAATCAACAGCAGTCAGTAAAAATGCTGTATTATCATTTTCTTCTTTTCGAGATCGAACATCCATCAAATCTACCTGTATCTGTTCCCCTATTCCGGCTACAATTGTAGGCCGACGCTTAAACTTAGTTACAGCTCTTTTATGTAACGTGTAGGCATCCTCTCCACCCAACCATTCACGGATTTTCTTTTCTATCTCTCGTTTTCTACTACCTTTCAGTAAAGTTCTAGCTCCTCGTAGAGATGTATGTAATGCAGGATTGTAATACAGCTCTTTTAGCGCGTCGATGTCCATGAATTAGTACCGTGAATGGCCAACTTTTTCTTCTGGCTCTCACGTGTTTGACGTGGGGATTTCCTGACAGTTGTGATTCTTTCATCAACTAGCAAGCTTTTAAATTTACTGTAATTGGTATTTCCCGATTGTATTTTACGTCCTTCGGTTAGAACATCTCGTAGTAAAGTTTTGGAAATCTTAGGATTCAACCAACATTCTCCAATTTTCAGTCTGCTATTCTCCGAGTCGAATCTACCAATTTTACTCAGATTATTCAACATTCTGGCAGCAATCGTTTGATCTCTCTTTTGTTGTTAAATCAGTTGCTTTTTTTTTCAAACTCTTTTAAACGTTTGCTTTCACTATCATACTCATCTTATTCATCAGTGACCAATGTATTTCCAAGTAGGGTTGAGTCTTCACTATCAAACAACCTCGTTTTTACTGATTCTACCCCGATGTCATCATCATTCGTTTTTGCTGATTCTAACCCAATTTCATCATCAACATTTGGTGAATAGGTGTTAGGCTTATCATCAATAACCGTGCTATTGGCCAAAGGAGAAGTAGACTCCATCTTTTTTTTCTTAATGGGGCTCCAACCAACCACTTGGGCCTGATTTTGATTATTTTTAATCTTTTTGACATCGGACAAATACCTACGCAGGTTTTGAGCATTTTCATCTAACTTTTTCGTGTGAGGATAAGTCTGAATCATAAGCTGTTTCCAGTAGAGCATTTCGCTTTCTCTTCATATCTCTCACTGTTATAGCTTCCATAGGATTATAATACAATGGAGGTCTGGTCTTCTCTACTTTTACCACTGTTTTATTCTCATTCTTTTCCATTAATCTATAGTATTCGTTTTCAGGGAGTATAAAAATACTTCTGGAGAATGTTAAAGGCTGACGATTCATCTTTTTATTGATGATAAAACAGATACAATAGGGGTTATAATAGCGTCCAAAAGATTCCCTCTACCACTCTGAATCAAAATTTTACGCTTATCATTAACTGTCCTTCTAGCACTTAGTTTATGTAGTTCCTTCTTGTAACGCTGCAACTCAATAAACTGCTCAGAATCAAGAGGAACATTACCTAATATAATATTTTTAACACTTTCTATCAATGGTTGAAACAAATCTGAGTTGGCCTTTTCGACTATAGCGATTTTTCCTTTCTTACTCAGATCATCCAGAGCTAAAATCGCCATTCTATTCCGCATCATTCGTGTTGAGACTTTCATCTTTATCTTCTCGCTCCTCCTAGTCCTCCTAGCACACTTTTCAATATCCCAGGAACTACAGTGCTGATAATAGGTACTAGTAGAGCAGATAAAAATCCTCCTTTTTGCAATACAAATTTCTTATCATCTAACATTGATCTTCTTACTAAAGTGCTAATATCCTCCGTGTTCCGCTGCAACTGATTATACTGAGATGTTGTCAATGGTATCGTTCCATTTATAATACCTTTAGCGCATTCCATTAGAGTCATAATAAGCTCCTTTTTGGCTTTGGCTATAACAGACTTCTGAATAGCAGAGGTTGCGTTGTTGAGTGATAACAACACAGCAGCATTTCTTTTTAATTTTTTCTCCAAAGCTTTAGTCATTATAAGGCTTTCGTGTTGCGTCGTTGAATAACAAAATATGTATGAGGTGAAACGAATAGTAATTGTATTTATATCCTCTTACTTGGGTACATGTAATATCATAGGAAGATCTGCTGTAAAGTTTCCCAATAGTCTGTGTTGATCATTCGTTTGCTGAGTCATATCTATTCGTAGATAAGAGTATGGTTTCTTTGTTGCGTCTTCAAAAGCCTCTTGTACATATTTTACTCTTGAGGGAAAACATTGTCGAGCCAAATAGGAAATAGAAGAAGCATCTCTAGGGTTTTGAAAAAGAAAAAAACTAATGACTGTTCAAGGAAATTGTACGATTTCCTTTTGAAAATAGATTCTGAACAATAAAAAACGCACTTAAGTTCAAATGATGACTATGTTTTGTATACAGAGCATTGGCATCGGCTTTACCAAAAACTTCATCCATGAAATCATCAATTATCAACCATCGATTTTGTCCACCTCTGGGAAAACTCACTGTTATATCTATCATGCTTTCATGAAAAATCACTCCTGGTACATCATCAAAGGCTTTTTGATAGGCTCCATAACAGTAGTGAATTTCTGTTGGTGGAGGGTGAGCTATAGTCTGACTAGCTTCAATCATTCGAAAAATCCCTTGCGTCTTTCCCGATCCAGTTGGTCCTGCAATCATTGCCGTAAAAGGAGAACGCATCCTTGGGTCATAATCTTCAGGTTACCCATTCATCATAAAAAGACGTTCATCAACCAACAGTTGTTTCATTAATGATTCCAACAGGAGAGTTTCTCGCTTTTTGTATTTCTTGCATAGCTTCTTCGTACATACTAAACTCAGTAACACCTCCAAAAGTAGAAAATCCTACGACAAATACCAAAATCATCATAACTATCAACGCTTTACGCTTCATACTTGGTAAAACATCTAGCATATCGCTTGTAGTACCATCAACAGTGTCAATTTCATTCATCGGTCTCATCTCAACATCATCCTCTGTCGACATCTTAGCTTCCAATAACAATACAATCATAACACGTTTCATTTTTATACGATGTAAAAAACTCTCAAAAAATCAAATGCCATACAATTCTCTCAAGATGCCATATGAGTTCGAATTATGTAAAAAAAGTATCAAAACTTCAATGCCATACAATATTAACTCGTCAACTCTAGTCAACGCCGTAACCCATTGCATCAACTCCGGAATTCAACCCCACAAAAAACACTGAGATTTGAGATCTGCTCATATATCACTACTAATACCCCTCTCCACTAAAGAAGTTCACTGTGCTGGCAAGAATTGACCAGGACGAGCCCAGCAGTTCAGTAGTCGCAGTGACTGGCCGAGTAGATTCGCCTTCTCAGGACGTCACAACCCTGGATTGATTGATGTCTGGATAATCGTCCCATAGATCCTCGTGTAGCTAGCCTGGATGCTTCCAGTTTCCGGTGGTGACCGCTTGGAGGTTAGCATGAAGTCTTGTTTAATGGGAGCTCCAATTGTAATAATCTGAAAACAGTAGATAATCAACAAGTACCTATAGTGGACCCTTCCTATCCGTCCCCCACACCCGAGCACCTCCATATTTCCCTATTCTATTTTTTGTTCTTTCTTTCCATACACTGCAAATTTCAAGAACTTAACTCGATTAGATGGCTCCAGTCCAATATAGGTGATATTTCGACATATAATGATACAAATCCTTTAGTCCATGTAACTAAATGAGCAAGAACTGAGACCGAAAAATTAATATTAGTATCCAAGGTTTTACAATTTGCCTGCTTGTATTGAACCGATAGAAACGCTGCATTTTAACTGCCCTCATTCATCATATAAGTAGGGACAATATTGCACATGGTTAGTCTTTGGTTAACTGTTCAAATGAAAATGTATATTCTACCCTTTTTGTTACAAACAATTAAAGTTTGGTGAACTTTACTTCTGGTGTAGTGCATCTCATCGATTGCCATAATCCACTTCTGCTAATGTTTGGTGTGAGGGCTCATAAGTAGGTCAAGGTTGAGTCACTCGGTTGTTGGTCGAGTGAACTAGGAAGCTGGATGAATGGCTTGAAACTTGAACAAGCAAGTTCAGACTTTCGACAACTGGTCCAAAAGCATGGAAATAGCATTTTGTAACTGCAGACATGGTGTTTTTTCGTAATAGGCATATCCTGTACAATATTGGCCTCCTCTACTTACTGCGATTGGGAAACCAGGTGTAGAAGATACCAAAATTATCTGCAGAGTGTTTATGCATGATCATGGTTGGGTTTTATGATAGCTTTTAATGAAACAAAACTTGCTGCACTGGTTACCACTCCAACTAGGATAGCAGGTTTTAGCAAAATCTATGAAAAAGCAAATATCCTGGTGATGAGTTTTAGTGTAAATAGACTCTTGCAATCGACAAATCACTCGCATTTATTACTACAGGTGCTCTCAAAAATTTGTGAGAATCAGGCAGACCTTATAAATGCTGGCACAAGATGATTGGCAAGCAAATAATCAAATATCTACATTTTCATTACAATACAGATAACAAATAGTTATTACCACTACAGGCAATGGTATGATATGGTATTTCGGCCCTGGGAGTTACCCCAAACTGACATAGCCAGATATCTAACCATAGCCCGAGAGGCTTCTATGCCACCTACTTTCAGCCTTACTACAAGCAAATGTATAAAGGCGGTATATAAAGGCTGAACCAGTCTGAATGCATGATGCAGCTACATACCAAACCTATATTGAATACAAACATCAGCAGTAGTAATATATGAGCAGATCTCCCTAGCAAGTGTTTTTTTGTGGATTACACTTCGGGGTGAATGCAATGGGTTACGGCGTTGAATGAATTCGCCGAGTTTATATTGTATTTTATTTGAGGGGCATTTGAGTGGCATTTAAGTGGCATTTGAGTTTTGATTATTTTTTTACTCAATTTGAACTTATACGGTATTTAGATTTTAAACGTATGGCATCTAAATTTTGAATGGATGGAATTTAAGTTTTGATCTTTTTACATAATTCGAACTCATATGATGACATTTTGATGAAGATGGAGTGGTAATTGCCACTGAATTGTTTTTGTATATGATATAACTATCTACAACACTATAGTTATTGTTATAGTTTTATTATTACATAATAAGTATTACATTATTTGCTTACTGGTGAATGTAATAAAATAGATATCAAAATAAAGTGTAATAAGTTGAATATATAGTGTTAAAGTCTATAAAAACTTTTTAATTTGTAAAGTATTTGATGACTTTACAAGAAATATCATCACATCCAGGTTCAATGATGATGAGAAGATTTTCTTCAAGTTTAAGTTTACTATCTTCCGACACAGACAGAGAAAGTTTTGAAAAATCCTCCAAATCATTATAACTAAAAACTCTATAAATTGGTGGTGTTGAATTTGTAATTGCTACTGAATTGGTTTCGCATATGATGTATCTATCACACACGCAATCAGTAGTAGTTTCGGTTTCTTTATAATTGTATATAGTAGAGTTTGTAGGGCTTGGGTGTTCCAAAATTAAATCGACTAAACCCAGAGCTTGTGGAAGAGATGGAATTGATGGTGATAAAGCTTGAACTACTGACTTGTTTGTAGTTTTTGTCGTCGTTGTAGTGGTTGTCGTCGGGGTTGTTGTCGTCGTTGTCTGTGGAGTTGTGGTGGTTGTTGTCTGCGGAGTTGTGGTGATTGTTGTCGTTGTATGTGGAGTTGCAGTGGTTGTTGTTGGAGTTGTTCTTCGAGTCGTAGTTAGTAATCCCTCATCGTGTAAACGGATGTAATTTAAAGCTTCAGCGGTTTTGCAAACAAAGTAGTGTTGAGGCCACATATCACGAGTGTCACAGCTGCTACATAGGTGAGCAGGTTCCATGAAACATACGAGTCCACGCATACGATATTTTAAGTTTTTTCTTAAAATACGAGTTACTGAATCAACCGCTCCCATATTAAGAATTCCCCAATAACATCCGGAAGTTGTATGAGATAAAGTGAATGATTGAATCTCTGTTGCAAGACAATAACTGCTTAGGATTGGGAATAATAGAAGATAGATTCGGTATTTCATTTTTATTCAGAGAGAGAGACTTTTAACCTAGTTTATGCTTTCATCATCTAGAGTTAACTGTCTTGCATTTCGGTGGACTTTGGTTAATATGCTTCAACTAAAGCTCTATATATATAACCTTGGGATTGCATTTGTCTTTGTTATTTCCTTGACTTGTGACACTGATGATAATCTTGTTTTGAATAGACTTCAAACTTTCAAAACTCGAAAATGACAAATTTACACCTTCAATACCATTGATGTTAGTGATGATAGTGGCTATTTTCGGCTTCTCGTTGGTCAAATGATTGCATTCCACGCATGCAAAGTTGGCTGTCTCAAACTCTTCTGTTAGTGGACACATCAAACGTGAGGTGTTGTATTCAAATACACATAATTCCCCATTCCAAAATAGTTTTGTATTTTGAGTACGACCTTCCGTATTATTTTTAACTCCTATTGCACATTCCTCCTGATTCAGAGTGTATTTTGTTGGAGTATTACAGGCCAGGGTATCTGTAGAAGTTTTGCTTTTGCAGATCCAAGAAGCGTTTTGAGGGATAAAAAAACTGCAATGTAAATAGTTGGAAGGATAGAGTCTCACACAGTTTGTTCCATTTTCATCTTTTTATCGAATACTCCTTTCAAAAGGTGAAAAAAATAAGACATCATTTTTTTCCATAACTCCATCTATACATTCATCGATTTCGTCGACATAAAATACTTCGCTGGCATTGAAACTGTCGAAACTCGAAAATGATGAATTCACACCTTTGATGTCATCGATGTTAGTGATGTTAGCTGGATTTGATTCCTCATTTACACCTTTGATATCATTGATGTTAGTGATGTTAGCTGGATTTGATTCCTCATTTACCCCTTCGATATCATTGATGATAGTGATGTTAGCTGGAATTGATTCCTCGTTGATCGAATGATTGCATTGCAAGCATGCAAATTTGAATGTCTCAAACTATTTTCTTAGTGGACAGATCAAACGTGAGGTGATGTATTCAAGTGCACATAATTGCCCATTTCGAAATAGTTTTGTATTTTGAGTAAGTCCTTTCGTATTATTTTTAATACCTATTTCACATTCCTCTTGATCCAAAGTGTATTTTGTTTGAGTATTACAAGACACAGTATCTGTAGAATTTTTACTCTTACAGATCCAAGAAGCGTTTCGAGGGATGAAAAAACCGCAATATGTATAGTCGGAAGGGTAGAGTCTCACACAGTTTTCCCCATTTTCATCTTTATATCGTATAGTCCTTTCAAAAGGTGAAAAAACCGAGACATCGTTTTTTTCCATAGCTCCAGCTAGACATTTATCAATTTTGTTGCTATAAAACACTCTACTAGTTTTGAAACTGTCAAAACTCGAAGGTGATGAATCTTTGATGTTAGTGATGTTAGCCGGTTTTGGTTCCTTGTTGATCGAACGATTGCATCGCACGCATGCAAATTTGAATGTCTCAAACTCTTCTGTTATTGGGCAGAACAAATGTGAGGTGTTGTATTCAAATGCACATAATTCCCCATTCCGAAATAATTTTGTATTTTGAGTAAGTCCTTTTGTATCATTTTTAACTCCTATTACACATTCCTCCTGATTCAGAGTGTATTTTGTTGGAGTATTACAAGACACAACATCTGTAGAAGTTGTATCCTTGCAGATCCAAAAAGCGCTTCGAGGGATGAAAAAACCACAATATAATAAGTCAGGAGGGTAGAGTCGCACACAGTTTTTTCCATTTTTATCTTTATATCGTATAGTCCTTTCGAAAGGTGAAAAAACCAAAACATCGTTCTTATCCATAGCTCCGGCTATACATTCATCAATTTTGTTGGTATAGAATACTCCACTAACATTGGAAAATGTTAGTGTCAGTAGCAAGATAAATACGCAGCTCATTTTTTAAAATGTTTTTGCTTTCAGTGTTGGAAGTTGAATACCTTCTTTCTTGATGTTCTTTCTATTTATACGTAAGGGGCTATTGGCTTATTCAGCTCTCTCAGCTGATTTTGAAGATGTGAAACAATCCCATCAAAGTGGTTACCAAAATGTAAGTATGGTTCCAATCGAGATTGAGACAAAAGAACATGTGTTCCTGTCCAGCGAAATGAAGTCAAACCTCTTAAAATTGAAATATCTATCAAATCACCTAGTTCAGCCTCTTTCAAACATTGCTTTATATCAATCAGTTCGATCGCTCTTTTGAGATCTTCAAATCTATCAACTTGTCTTGCGGACAGCATACTTTTGGATCAAAGCTCCTAGAACAGTTTAAGCATTCGAGAGGATTTGCTCTTGAAATACAATTACAGCTCAAAAGCATGCTTTGTATTGATTTACGAACTAGATTGAATCCTAACACAAAATAAAATACTTCTTCGATGATGAGTTGAACAAAAAGAGGATTTGAACGCTCTAAAGGAATGTGTTCAAAATGAGTCCTTATGAACTTAGGAACAAAATCAGCCAATGTAGCAATTGACTTGAATCCTTCAGTTTTTCCACTCATGTTTCTTCTGTAGTTCAGAGATAAATGAAGCAACATTTTTTGTAGCAGTTCTTTTATGAGTCCTCAGATATACTTGTCGAATCAATAGTTATTATCGGGTTGACTGAGTCTTCTTTTTCATCAGGAGTATGAGCATATGGATATCCTTCCGCTATCGCAAGCAATTTATCCTATAGACGTTGATAAGCCAGTTTGCTCTGACTAGCAGGTAATAGGTAGGGATTTAATCGTGCTCTCAAATTTGTTAACATAAAAGGAGACTTCAAATGATCGGAGGAAAGATCCAAAAAAGCATTAATCCATTCATCATGCACCAAAAAACCCATTTTAGCGTTTTTCAATACTTGTCTTCTATCAATCCAGTCGATAGCATCACCCAATTCTTTTTTGGTAGGTGTAGCACCTTCAACCATTTCAGCATATCTTTTACAAGTGATGCATTGGTCATCAACGTGTGAACAGTAACAGTTTAGTAGTGATAGATTGGTTGCTTGCTTGTAAAAACTTCCTCCTAGTACACAGTATACACATTCTTCCGTGAAATAAATCCTCAACATTTTATCAGAAACCTCAGCCTAAAAAGTCTTAGGTCCTGTAGCATCGGAAGCTTCTTGGTGAGCAAAGTCTTCAACACGTAACATATTAAATGTTGTTATTCCGTTGAATTACAAAACGAGAATGATTCGTTCTCAAATTGAAATACCTATTTAATCATTCATTACTTTTTTCTTTTTTTTTGAGGTTAATTGTTATGCTAGCTCATGTAGATCTCCATAAATGCTTTAATTTCAACCTGACAACCATCGATCGGGCAAGGTTTTACTTCTGATGAGCATTCAGTAAGTGCTTTTTCCTTACACTCACTACAGTAAATGAGATGACCGCATGGAAGAGAGATATGCTTTGCGAATACTTTTTTTTCATGTGACTCAGACACACATTGAGCGAGTTTGCTTTGCTTCATCTGATCTTTATCTTTTTTAACGATTCAATTGATTTAGCATCATTTTTTAACAGTGTTGGCGAATTCTCAACAGATGTAAAATCATTTTCAAAAGCATGTAAGGCTTCAATCATAAAACCTATTCGCTCAAAAGGTTTTCCATTTAACACTAAAACTTGTTCGATATCGTTTTGACTATATCCCAGTTTTTTGCAGATAAGTTTCATTTCTTCAGTGTCATTGTTTTGTGTTATTCGTTTCACTTTTTCTCGATATTTTTCAACCAGTCGCTCACACCTTTTGCCTTTTTCCGTTCAAGCGTAAACATCCTCAACATACTCTTCGCCTTTACTCCCGAGTAAAAAAGAACAGTCTGGAAACCATCGACAGTGTTCCTCCCATGGTAGATCACTCTCTTTCCATTCTTAAGTTCACCCGAGCAAAAGAAGCATTTTACACTTTTTCCGAACTTAGTATAGAAAAAACCTGCATTGGAAAGGAGTTTCATGGAAACTTTACCCTTCCATTGTTTGAAACTGTCTTCTCTAGATGTTTCAGTAGCAAAACGAGGTGTACCAGCACAATCAATCGATATACCTAGAGGTAATACTTCTGCAGTTAAATCTCCTCTTCTAGTTTTTTGTTCTTCCATGGTATAACTTTTGACAATTGAGATGTTTTTCATTTCATCTGCAAGTAGTTTCCTAGGTCTATACACACGATTGTGAGTGTTAAATCCTCTAACAAATCGACAAAACGGAAAACTTTTAGCATGTTCTTTCATCGGATGTTCATCTCCATCCTTCCAGTTTAGTAATACCCCTTGGCAAAAAACACATCGAGCAGCGTTGTCCTTTTCAAGGTTATAGAAACCAGCTCCAGCCATGTTTTCACCACAATGTCTACCTACTCGTCTCCAGTTTGTAAGAAATGATTTTCTTCGATAACTTTCATCAAGCATTAAAGTCTCTCTTTCATAAAAAGAGAGTTCATTGTAAATGAACTTAAAAAAGTCCGTTGGGGAAAGTTCCGCAATAGTTTTTTGTAATTTTATTGACAAAAGACTACAGTGGTTATCCGGATAAGTTGCGACGACATAAGTTATTGTAGTGGTATCAGGAAAAGTTTGTTGTAAAAACAACGAGGAAGTAACGAGTAAACTATCATCTATCCATCCGATGGAGTCTTTAGTATTTTCAAAGCAATTCCGATTTTTTTTCTTCTCTTTTTTTTCATTATAAATAGTGTTTGTTACATATCTGTTGTTTGTTACTCGACACATTATTTATATACAATATAAGTACTTCAGTTATTACTCAAGTTGAAGTTTTGTTGGAAAGTTCTTTCCCTCTGACCTAGTTCGTTGTTATTCTAAAAAGAAAATGATTATGCTTTGTAGCAAAAAGTAAAAAAAGACTAAGGTTTCAAGTTTTTTCAATATACATCTGTACTTGAATTGATTACTATTGTAATAGAATGTGAATACTTACATCAGAAATGAAGACTTGTCTTTCGTTGAATTAGATGAATGATATTCATAGTTATATGTAATATATGCTTCATATAAAATTCGGATGGAGAGGGAGTACTTTTTTCATTTTGATGTCCTGAAATAATAATAATAATAAATCATAATTAAAACTTACATACAACATTTCTGATGACTTAAATAGTAAATTATCATGTTTTTTTTCAGAAAATGTCTTCACGTTTAAATTGATTACAATTAAGACAAAATGTAAATACATCACAAATTAAGGCTTGTTTTTCTTTGAATTAGATGAATTATACGCATAGTTGTTTGAACTTCAGCTGTTTCCTATGTAATTCAGATGATGAAGAAGGAGTACTGTAGTAGATGATGATGTAGTAGATCTTGTTCCTTCAGTTACTAACGATGAAGTGAATGCTTTCTGTATGAAAACAGTGCTTCTTATATAGCTAAAGTTGCACTGATTAAACTCTATGAATACCATCACGAACCAACCTTTATTATAATATATCTATGAATCAGCATTTTTTCACGCGAAGGAAAGCCAATGCTTTCGCGGGAATAAAAATTTTATTTTCACGCGAATACAAACCAATGCTTTTGTGGGAATAAATAATTTATTTTCACGCGAATGGAAACTGTTGCTTTCTGGGGAATAAATAATTTATTTTCACGCGAATAGAAACCAATGCTTTTGCGGGAATAAAACAATTATTTCCATGGGGATAAAGACCGTTGCTTTCGCGGGAGTAAAAAAATAATTTTCACGCGAATAAAAACCAATGCTTTCGCGGGAATATCGCGTGAAAAACTGCTGAATCGTAGATATATTATAAAGAAGGTGTCACGAGATGGTTTTCATAGGGTTAATCAGTGCAGCTTTAGCTATTTAAGAACCAGTGTTTTCACACAGAAAGCATCCAGTTCTACAATAGCTAGCGAAGAAGCAACATCTACACACCGACTACTACATTTACTTGAAACTATAGAAAGACTTTCAGTCAATAAAGTGAGAATCACTAAATAATTCTTTAACATATATTGATAGAAAAGTTCAACTAGATTTGCTATAATGCTTCAGAAACTTAATTTTATGTTTTAATAATTTGTTCTTATTAATAAAAGATCAAATAGTTTCACCATAACGCATCAGAAAAATTATTTAGGTTTTGATTATGTGTTTATTTTATAAATATCTAGTTAGTTTATTCTTTTCAAATATTTTTCAAATTCCAAACATCTGTTACATATTTTTTACTCTCTTTTCAGTTCAACTGCTCACTGAGGGCTCTGAATATGAATGAAGACCGCAATACCTCATTTCTCTCAACATTCGAACCTTACTCTGATGATAAAGAAAATATCCCTCCTGATTCACATATAATAAGGAGGAAACTGAAAACAGTTCGACCAAAGCCATGGGATTCGGATAGAAATAAAACGATTGACTATGCTTGGACTTTGAAAGCACCATCTCTTTCTCATCTTTCCTGCTTGTCAAAAAATGCTGCTAGTTTGCTCAATTCTTGCGATACCAATGAAAGAGTAATGATTGGAAGGTTTCAACCACTTCACCTAAATCAAACACCGTAGCTTCTCGAGATAATCTCCATCGAAAGACCGACTGAGGATGTATATAAAAACTTATGTATTGTCCGCTACAATGTCGAAACATTTGGCAACAGACGTCAAGTGAGGTCCATGGTGAGAAATGAGGATTACAACAAATTAGCTCCAACACAACCGGATGTTCCAAAACTGGTGGTTTTTATGGGATTCGATTCAGACAAGTATCCAATCTTTCACCGTATCAACTTCCCCTCCAATATTTCCCTTGAAGAAGCTAAACAGCTAAGTAGATTAATAAAAAACAAACATCTAGCCAGTTGATCAGTATGGTTCGTATCGCAACACTCTTTCAATTCGCTGTTGGAAGTGTAATCAGTTTTGAATCTCCTCAAATATCAACTCAGTTAACATTACCTAATGGAGAAGTGGTGATGGATGCGCTACTGGTAAACTACAGATGTTTACAATACGATGGTTTGATGATGGGAGTTCTATATATACCTGAAAAACATGCTAGCGAGGTCAAACAGATTGGAACAGGAGTCATACTTGTAAGAAATCGTGAAGTTAGTAGATTTGGTTATCATCGACATGATATAATCACGTTCACAGCATTACAAGCGATAGAAACAGCTCAAAACCTATCCAACAAACTTGATGATTCCAACCAGATGAAGTACTTTACTACAGATGAGGTTGTTGAGAACAAGGTCTTAGTGCTTTCAATGGGAGCGGGAAACACACCTTCTACGTCTTTGAGAGAACCAACACCCCCTGGTGAAAACTATACTCAAGAAGAGCAAGTCAATACAAATCAGTGAGTGTTTTTTTTTATTTAATGTAAACTAACTGATATAAGTAATACTTCCAATTAGATAAACATTATTTATAAAGCAAGTATTTTTTTTGTTTTGCTTTAGATAGAAGAGAGAGAATCAAAAACACTTGATGAAAATTATGCTCAAGAAAAAACAAACTGAACAATATAACTTGGTGAGTTACTTCCCTTTTCTATATAATGTTAACTAACCAATGTAAAACAAACTATAATTTAAATTCATGTAATTATTTTACATTTTTGTTTAATCATCCTATACTAATACATAACTTTTTATTTTAGTTCATTACGGAATCAAAAGTACATAGAACAGAAGTCTTCCTTCCTAAGATATAACATCAGTACATCAATGACGTCATTGTAAAGAAAAAGACTATGCATTGATTGTCATTACAAGTTGTAGTGCTTTGTATTACTTAGTATTTACTAACTCTAGCTATATTATACAAGGATATTTTCCTACTTATTATGTAATAAATGTATATAATCATATATTGATTCAATGTAGTTATATCTCCTCGTTCTTCTCTCCTCTCTCTCAAAATGTCATATGAGTTCGAGTTATGTAGAAAACTTATCAAAACTGAAATGCCATACATTCAAAATCTATATGCCATATAAGTTCACATTAAGTAAAAAAATAATCAAAACTCAAATGGCACTTAAATGCCACTCAAATGCCACTCAAATGCCCCTCAAATGAAATACAATATAAACTCGGCGAATTCATTCAACGCCGTAACCCATTGCATAACCCCCGAGCACTCATTCACAAAAAAATACTTGGTAGGGAGATCTGCTCATATAATACTACTATCAGCCATTGGCTGGTAGATTTTATCCATTTCCAACCAATTACAAATGGTAAAAAGCACCAAACCTACATAAAGCAACAATTTTGTGTACATTCCATCAATGAGAATGTTCACCTTGTGCCTTAAACAGCTTCAAACAGTATTGATAAACACAGCATACCATAAAATTTTAATTATAAAAACACAATTTAATCAGCTTGCCTTTGGTTTAAATTAAATTTATGGCCATGTATGAGCAGTACTTATTAGCCTAGTGAAATTATAATGAAAAATAACCTTCACCATTTTTTTCAATTTTATAGGCGCACTCATTTTTTTAAAATTTTTCAAGGATTTACAAAGCAATCGACTATGTTTTATTTATATCTGACTTTTGCAAAAAAAAGAGGTTGTATACATTTTAAATTTTCAACTTGCTGGTAGACTAAAAACTTCAGATCATTACTCTACGGATTTTTCATATTGATCAGTGCAAGTTTTTAGCTTGTTCGAAAGTTTACTGTTTTCAAGCCAAAATTTTATGACGGTGAAAATTAAAAACAGCCAAACTTCCTGAAAACTGTTTTTCTATATTTTGCTTAAACTTTTCTACTTCATGGGCTAATAACAAAAAATACTAGACCCTCAACATCTGTTTGTGTAAATAATTTAATTATCAGTCACTCATTGACTTCGCAGGTTTTTGCTTGGTCGGAAAAAAAATTGTAGTTCAGCCGTTGAGGTTCCATTGAAACATGATGTTGCATGAACTAATCCGTGTTGTTCTTAATCCTGGTCTTAAAGTTTCACTGCACGTAGCGATTTTGTCACCTAAAATATAAAAACAGCTGTTTATTTTTTTTGAAATATTGCAGTATAATCTTCAATAATTTCAAATAAAGTTTATCAAGTCGATACACTCTTCTCTTTCAGGTAAACTAAAGGTATTGTTAGTGAATAACCTGAATGAGAACTTTGTCTTCAAGCCATACGAAAGAGTAAAATTTACCTGCAAAGCTCATTCCTACCCATATCCCAGCAAACTGACACTACTGAAAAGAGATTCAAACGGGAATGAAGTGCCTATTGTCACCGCTACTCCACATGGTGTAAACGCTACTCAAGGAGTTTCACGCCACCAAGCTGATATTACTTCCAGCTTTATAGATCATCATTATGTTACATTTACCGCATCCGCAGTTTCTGGTAAGGCTGGAATGACTTGAATAAAACTGTTACAGTATGATGCTTGAGATCTTAGGAACCTTCAGTTCAAAATTATTTAGATACTGTGAAGTGTTGGCATTTCTCCAAGAGTTTACTGACACAACAATTGTTTTGCTCCTTACTTACTGCCTGCCAATTTTTCCATCATCTCACTTGACCACAAACAATCTCTACTGTCCAGCAATTGTTCTGATCAAGCAACCTTTTGGTAGCACACTCTAACTGGCAGTTTAAACATTAGATATTTACTGCTTGTAGAGATATTTAATGATAGTGAACAGCTACTGTGCCGGGGCACAAGAGTCTTGAATGGAGCTGATCAATCAGATAGAGCCACTAAAGTGATAACTATAATAGGTGCAAGTAGAACCACCAAAACAGTTGCTACACCACCAACTACTTATGTTAATAAGTCTGTAAATGAAACTGGAAATACCATAAGTTCTGACCCTGACAACAATGAAAAGAATATGGAAATAGATGAACCAATTCTCAGTGATACTGGTAATGTGATATAGCATACGCATACAGATGTTTGAAAATATGACGTTTTTCCTCTGAGGGAAAAGTTTTTATCTGGAAGAAAGGGGCTGTATTACATTGTGCTCAACAATTGATCGTTTCTCCACTGACCAATATCAGAGTTGTGCGCTATTTCAGATGTAATTAGAGTTGTGTGCAGTGTTGTGTATTGTAGATATATTGTCACATGCGGTGACTTGCCCATACTTTTAATTATACTTTACCACAAACCATAATCATATAAGAGTTCTTTCTTTATTTTTAGAACTGTCATAGGCTCGGTTCCTTCCGTTTTCCTTCCCTGTCCACAACTGTAGGTAGCTAGAGCCCTCAACCTGTCTTACAGTGACAGCTATCACTTTATTACAAATAATGCATTCTTGTAACCATTATTGTCAAGGTATACTACATTATGTTGATGCGTTGGAGAGTTCGCAAAAGTTTACAATCTACTACTGAAAAAATATGAATTTTGATCGATTTTCTTGTGACCACCATTGGCTTGACTTTGGGCTGTACTGTCAAAATCACTCGGAGTTAGTTTAACCCCAGCTTATCCATAGCGTTGGTCGTCCTCCTCTTGTAGGAAGAAAACTTTCAATTGCTGATCAAAACCCAGAAGGCCATCTTTTGCTTTGGACACAAATAAAACATGTTGAATCATCTCTTGTAATAGAAAACTTTGTTGTAAGAGTTTGCTCAGTAAATACAACATTCAATGTTACAAGTATATCAACGACCTACATGTTTAACAATATTGTAAAAAAATTATATATCACCACGTGTGCACACTTGCCAACAAACAGTCCGGTCATCAATAGTTTAGCAATTAGATTGACAATACCTAATGGCCGACCCTGCGTCGGTAGGATACTGACCCTACATCAGTCCACTACTGACCCTACATCAGTCCACTACCGACCCTGCATTAGTCCACTACCGACCCTACATCAGTCCACTACCGACCCTGCATTAGTCCACTACCGACCCTACATCAGTCCACTACCGCTACATCAGTCCACTACCCACCCTACATCAGTCCACTACCGACCCTACATCAGTCCACTACCGACCCTACATCAGTCCACTACCGACCCTACATCAGTCCACTACCGACCCTGCATTAGTCCACTACCGACCCTGCATCAGTCCACTACCGCTACATCAGTCCACTACCCACCCTACATTAGTCCACTACTGACCCTACATCAGTCCACTACCGACCCTACATCAGTCCACTACCAACCCTACATCAGTCCACTACCGCTACATCAGTCCACTACCCACCCTACATCAGTCCACTACCGCTACATCAGTCCACTACCGCTACATCAGTCCACTACCCACCCTGCATTAGTCATTACCGACCCTGTGAGGGCCATAACGGACCGGCTGCAAGATGGCCGCTGTAACCTGTGAGGTCAAAATAACCTCAGATGACTCAGGAGCCAAGATCCACAAGATGTCTAACAATATACTAAAGGAATCTAAGGATCAAAGCCTAAAAAGCCTGATATACCTATCAAAAGAAATAAAGAGCTTAGGATTGGCCAGTGGGCCTAAGTCTCCGCCCACCACTTCTGGGCCCCTATATGCCTTATTTCATTCATTTGTATATATATATATGTATGTATGCTCATTTGCCACATTATGTTCCACTTTTATACTATTGTTTGTTTACTTGTTTTACTTTTTGTGCTCCGCCTATAAAAGGCAGAGCTCTTGCCCCAATTTTCAGTGTTGTATTGGATCTTATACTTGCTTGTATTCTTTGGATAAGAATAAATGCATTTTACTCTAAAGCACTGAGTAATGCATCTGAGCTGAGGGTTCTTTACTGGTTGTGGAGTTGAGATTGCTCCTTCACTTCAGATTTGGTGTTATACCAACCTAGGAGTACCTCTAGGAGAGAGGGTAATTGGTGGCCGCAGGTCATCGGACGCTAACGACCTGGTTGTGCCAGTGAATGACGAGTTCACCTGGTGACAGTTTTTAGTCCGTGGATTAAAGGGCCCCCCGAAATCCACTACAATATTGCTCTGTTTTGTTGAAGAAGCTATACTAGTTGGTTGTGGAGCTGTAGTTGGGGCAGTAATTCTACTTCTGTTTGGTGCTGCCTTACACAAGAAACTGAAATCTAAACCAAGTAAGTTTTGCTGCCTTCTAGGCGCTCTATGTGCATATTATATAAACTTTTGTCATCAAAAATGCAATAATGGACTTTGATTAATGTTGTCGGAGCCCATATAATGTACTGCACTTAAAATAACCTGATACAGGATAATGGTTTGTATCCTCGTATCACATTTTTAAAACCATTATTTGGTCTACAACAAGTTTTGAAAGGATTCAAAATTTCTGCCTAAAGTCTTATAGCATATAATTTACAGGGACACATAGTTTCAGCCGTTTTGCTTATTTTGTTCTATTGAAATGTCAAGCTCCAGTTATTATTAGTTTGACGATTAAACTTGAAGATGCTCCAAATTAGTTGTTTTAAAATTTCATTTCATTGAAATTTTTATTAGAGAAAATGTGAGTAAGTATAAATAGCACTTCCTGTATTCTACAGTATCTAAGTTTGCTAACCTCTAAGCAAACACCTACCTTCAGTTATTTGCAAAAAAGTGAGCTGTAATAATTAAGTGGCATAAATTTTTCTTCACGCACTTTCCTGAGCTATTTATTTGATTATGGTTTCAGAGGTAGAGCCTGAAAAGGATACTGCTAAGTAAGTACAACACTTGCCGTACTTTATTACTGCATCAGGTTAATAATTAATTTTTGTATCCATTTCTTACACCTTCTATGGAGACTGAAAATTATTTTTTGTAAAGACCATTTGAGAACATTTTTAAGAGCATTCAAATGTCAAATAATTTCTCATCCCATGACAATCAAACCTGTACAACTTTTCGTACTCCCTTACACTTACATATGCCTCAACTTGGATGATACTACCTGTATTACTGTGGTAGATTTTGTTGAAAGATAATAGTAAACAGAGAGTTTGCTACACCACTTCTCCACTCTATGCGCTGGCAATACGCCTACAGCCATCGGTATGATGCTGTGCCGGTAGCAAAGCCATACTGCGCCGGTAGCACAGTACACAGGGCCGGTACCGGGCCAGTAGTGACCTCTACAGGGCCGGTAGTGACCTCTGCAGGGCCGGTAGTGACCTCTGCAGGGCCGGTATGCTGACACAGGGCCGGTATAAGATGGCTGCCATAGCTTAGGAACTTCGAAACTAGCTAGGACTTACCACCAAGCCAGAAACCGAAGCTACTTACCTTAACATCTGCGGTGACCAGGACCACAAGCTAACTAGAGCCTTGGGGCCCTATAGGACAGCCTGATTGGCCAGCAGGAGACAGGACTTCGCCCTTAGCCACTTGGCACCTCCCTTATTCAACCTTATTGCATTGTTTGATTGGTTCCCTATTTATATAACTGTATGTATTGGTTAGTTTACTTCCTGTGCTCTAGCTGTTATATGTTTTATACCTGTGAGCTCTCCTATAAAAGGAGAAACTTTTTATATATCCATCGCATTCATTCTCATGTCTTGCCACAAATACCCTAGAAGAATAATTACCCTCAGGACTTTGTCATTGAGAATATAGCCACTTATACAAGCACTATGCTGTACTGTTTGTTTGAGCCATGGGCTCTTGCTATACCGGGTAATTCGGTTACCCTGAACACAGTTGTCACTGTCATTCAGCACAGTGTCCCCTCTGGAGAGAGGTACAGTACTCGAGACTAGTGGATGTCCGTGGTTAGCAGACCGGAATCCATTACAATATCCATTAGCTACACTAAGTTCAAGCCCACAGCACATTCCAATGTGCTAGCAAAATTAGCAAAAACAGTTATCAAATCAATGATTTGTCTCTCCTCAAAATTTCGCACTCGTCCCTGCAATGAGCACTTTAGCTAGTATTTAGACAGCATCTTTTTCTCCTGCAGTCATGGAAAATCTTTAAACCTTTTTTGTTGAATAATGTGATTATCACAGATAGAAGAATTATATTGAGAACTTTCCCTAAAAAATTAATCTCAATCTATAAAATACTTATGTTTCTATTAGCTAAAGAATTGCTGTATTTTTGAGTGATTGGCATTGTGTGTGAAGTAAGCTTCTACTATGTTTTCCAGGATTATCTATTTTCATGATGTTTGTTCATTTTCATTGAACTAGTGAAACGCTTCATTGCATTTGATTAGCTTAGTGTACAGTCAGAACCCAAACCATTTGCAAAGTCAACACCTGAAAGTGAGTTTTTGAGCTGTAATCTTATGGTTGTTTCTAAATATGGACATTTTTACAACTAACTGAAGGAACCAGCTGAGAGCCTCCAGGCATGGCAACATTGGGTAGTTTGTTTCGCCTGCAAATTAGAAGCTTTAACTGTTTAGGTGTAGGCTTAGTAATGTCTGCATAAAAAAATAAACAAAATTATTGGGAAATCTTAAACACTTTCCACAACTTATGTTCATAGATCTCCTCCCAAAACCTGAAATCTCGATACTGTATTTAACTAGACCAACTACATAGTATCAGCTCATACTAAACTACAACTACTCACATGTATAATCACAGCAGTTTTCACCTGCAAACGCTTTCTCTTCTGGCAGCTCTGTATTCCGGTGATATTTTGGCCATAGTTCCATGAATTACATTTCATAACAATGACTATTTTGGAGGGGAGATTCACATTTGAATAGGCTGAGATTAAAATGTTTTCATCAACTTCAAGCTATTTAAGAACTGGCTTTGCAGTTTGATTGAAAATAACTTTCATTCTAATAGTTTCATGGTTATCAAAAAATATAAACCATCTAAAACAGAAAAAAAAACAAAAAAATGTAAGCATGTATTATAAAATTAACTTCTCAAAAACAACCATGTAGTTAAGGATCTATTTTTAAGGAGGCTCCAGTGTAGCACTTTTCTATGGAATAATTTACTAGAACCTGGAGCCAAACTTGCCAGAACATAGAGCTAGACCCATCTCCAGCTCTCTTATTGCCCCACCAAAATGATTCTGCATATTTGACAGTTGAACAAAGTATAACTACAGCTTTTTTATATATAAATTGATGAGGCAAGTCTCATTGATTAATCTTTGTTATCCAGAGGGATAAGAACCAAAAGCAGAGCTGAAAGTAAAGAAATTGAGCTGGAAGCCCAAATCAATCAAGGTTTGGATGCTCCAACCAAAGCTGTGCCAGTCAAGGCAGTAGAACTAGAAAACAAAAAGTATTAAATATTGATAGAAACTGTTCTGATTATAGGAATGACTGTAAGTATATTAACACTAATGGAGTTTTGTTAATATATTCAGGCCCAAGAGAAAGACAAAAAGAGCTAAGTCTACCGTGGCAAACAAAACATCTCCAGAGAATGATGGCTTGAAACACACCATTGAAGCAAACCACACTAATGTTATTGAACAGGAAGTTACAGGGTAAGAAACTTGCGATGTAAAGAAATATGAAGTTTAATAAAAAGTGTATGACTTCATTCATTTGATTTGAGTACACAAAGCTATAACTGCATCAACTTCTACCTTGTTTAAAATGTCTTACCTCATTTTTTTGCTGAGAAGAAAAGGTAACTGCTGAATGGCAATAAACAGCTAAATATCATCCATGCAAAACAAAACCAGCTGCTTATCATTATTTTCTGAAGGAAAACACACTGCATTCCTTTCAGCTGGAATAATCTGTTTTCAGAACACAAAAACAAAAGAAACCAGCTCAACAAACTTGAAGGTTTTCATTTAATCTTTTACACCATTTTGGTACTAGTTTTTTGCTTTCATTTAGAAAAAAGAGAAAGAAGAGGTCAGTCAAACCTGAAGTGCACATTTTGTAACAGCCGTTTGAACACTCCAGATGCAACAAATGGTGTGAAGTAACATTCTGATATCAAACAACGTCAAGCTTGTAGCAATCATACTCAGTACTCTCTATTAAAGTTGATAAAACTAGGCATACATACGTAGACAGGAAGTTGCAAAATGTTTAATAGCAACAAGCACAGCATCAGGCTGTCTCGCTATATCACCAACAAAAATTGTTAATGGCTTATGACAACACTAACTATTGTGCAACACAATTGGATTGAAACAAAGCAATTTATGGCTGCTGATAACTATTTCTTTCCAGTAATAAGAAGAGTAATAGTATTGTTCAGCAACAGCTTGAATGAGTTTTCATTAATATTTATTGGTGTTATCTGCTACTATTAACTTCATCATTCACTGAAGTTGATTCGTACACCGTTTTGCCAAAATCCCTTTTGTCCAGGTAAGAAAAGGGTAATTTTTGACTTTGGCTTTCATAGATATTCACTGTGAGTAGATTATTACTTCTCAAATTCATTTCAGTAAAAGGTAAATGCTAAAAAGTTGATTAAACAAGACACAAGCAGTTTCGATTTTTATGAATGGCCGTGGTAAACTGGTTGTTTATCCCTCCTATGGGCACACCAGTGTGCTAAGGTTTCACCCGCCGCCATTGGAAAGATGCTGTGTCAGTGGAAAACCTTTTAGAGCCGGTAGCACAGCATGCAGGGTCGGTAGCACAGCATGGAGGGCCGGTAGCACAGCATGCAGGGCCGGTAGCACAGAATGCAGGGCCGGTATTGACCCCCGCAGGGCCGGTATCGCTCCTCTTATCAGCCCGATATGGTGACACATTTAACCCTTATTCACTGCATGATTTGCCTACTATTTATATATGTAATCTCATTGGTCTAATTACTTCCTGCGCCTTTATATAATAATATGCTAACAACTTCCTACCAGCTACCTATAAAAGTGCTGGAATTGTATATACTCATTGCATTCGTTCACTCATATCCTGCCAATCACCCTAGTGGATAGCCACCCTAGGACTTTGTTGTTGAGGAATATAAAGCCATTATTCAAACCACACTCCGTGTATTTTTTTGAGCCGTGGACTCTGTGTATGCCGAATGATCCAGCAGTGCTAAAACATAGTTGTCACTGTCGTTCAACACAGTGTCTCCTCTGGAGAGAGGTATGAGACTTGAGACTAGTGGAATTTCGTGGCAAAAAGACCGAAATCCATTGCATTATGTGTTGTATTTAACATAAGCCAGCCATGGGATAGCAGCTTAATTTTCAGCTAGTTTTACATAGCTGTGTAATTACCTTGTTGATCTGTATCTGCATTGCTAACCAGTTGTGTTCTGATTACAATACAAGCAACCTGCTATAAGATATAACACTATGATGTGTAATTATCTAGGGGAAACTTTCATGAATCAATGGGGTTGACCGCTCTGATTGTAGACAAAAAAAGAGCAATGTGTGTCAGATGGCCAACTTTTGTTTAGTTATTTATAAACAATCCTGAACAGTCATTAGTTTTTTTTAAATTACCACCATGGGTGCTCGTTATACAACTTCAACATCCTGACTTGAGTCACTATCACAGCCAAACCTGATGGTATGTACTACATTCTAATTAATTACTGTGTCTACGTGTCTGTGTTTTTTTTCTCTTCTACTACTATTACTACTCTCCCTACTGTCTACGGTATATCAGCTCTACCAAACAAAATATTTCAGCTTTCAGGATTTTATGATTAGAAACTTACAAAAGTGTATTTTCGAAGCTAGATATAACTGGAATGAAAATTAAACAATCACATTAAAGGCAGAGCACACTGGTTCGAGGTTGGATTGATCCAATGAACTTATGCTATATGTAGTAGAAATAGCAGTAGTATTATGAGAGCAGAACTCTCCAAAAGAGAGATAATCTTGTTTTACCACTGATAGGATGATTGAATCTTATAGTGAGGCATTTATCAATCTTGGGCGTTGAACAGAGTCACTTGAGTCTCCTGAGTATATAACATGTTGCCTGCCTTCGGGTTATGCAACTTCAGACACAGAAGTTCAATAAAAATAAGGTTTGATTCTCTCGTTGCTGATAGAATTTTTCTTTTGTAGTCAACAATTTTTGATGTATCTTGTTTTTAATTCTTGTTAATTGACTTTAGTTCAGCTAGAGCATTCACTTTTTTATAAGAGTTTTCTGTAAGCTTAGCAATCTCCACAATTTCCTTTCAATAGTAGCGATAAACAGCTGGCAAACAGTTATTGGTTTGAAATAATCTTGTAGTCTATAATGCGATGAGTCTGCAAGGAGAACATGATATTTTATTTCACAGGATGTAAATCAGCTGACTTACGGAATTCATTACTGCAATGGCATTGCAAGAATGCAACAATGGCTTATAGAGATAACTTCTTTTGATCAAAGGTGCAACAGGTAGATGTGAGTTGCAGCAGTCTGATTATCAACTCTAAATGCTGATAAATGCATTACCTTAGCTTGTTGTTTGTCAGCTCTTACCTGAGTGCAGTCTCTTACATCTCTGCAGCTGGCTTCAACTCTAATATAATAGTGAGAGATACTGGTAAGTTACATAGAACTAAGGCTTGATGATTGTACAACTGATTAAACCTTAACTTACAATGACCTTGTAGCTAGTGCAGAACTCATGCGAGCGTAGCGTATATAAGACAAAAGGATTTATATGTAAATTCGTCCCCACGGTTTTTTTAATTTTTGAAATATTTCTGCGTGGCTAAATTTTTAATAACTTGGGACCACAAAATGCTAGAAACAAAATTTAAAAAGTTATCAAATGGACACACTAAACCGCACAGGTTTAGGCAATAATTGCATGGTTATCATAGCTGTAGACCTCAAAAATAACGGGTGGAAAGTACTTCAGAAATTTGCAATTTCCTATTGCGCCATGGGCCACTAAGACTGCAGTATATGTCATTCAGATTCTCTGTTATTTTACCGACCCTGTGGTATACTATTTATCATGGAGCAATCACGTGATGTAGACAAAACAATTTATTTACTGGAGAGTCACATTCAAATAATTAAAAAAAATTATATAACGTACCATTAGCTAATTAGCGTGACGGATGGTCATGCGTCACTGATTTTGCATCACCGCAACAATACCATTGTCATCAATGCTTAATTATGGGGACCACAAACCATTGTTTTTTTAAGCAAAAGTGCTTTTTCTCAATTACTTTTCTGAGACAACCACTGGTGTGACACAAATAATTTTAGCACCATTGGATGGACAACATATTTTTGTAAATGCTGATGCTCTATTTGAGAAAAGAAAAAATTGTCAAAATAAAAATTGCACTTGTGCTAGCTAGACCTTGGTATGTTTTGTGCACGTTAATTACATAAAGCAATTACATGCAGTTAAAACTTTCTGTCTCTCTTCCAAATTGAATCAAGCAAATTGTTCTGGCAAGTTGAACAACATGTGCAATTCTATCCTAAAACTAATAATCCAAGTGATTAGTGTATCACTGCTACACCATTGAATAAGTATACTTATTCAATGGTGTAGCAGTGACACACTAATCACTGTTATATTTCTGCTACAGGTGGCAACATTGTTGGTCCTCATTTAGAGTTGAATTCAACAGTGTTAGAGGAAGGTGATGCAATTAAGTATGTATGCAGAGAAAGCACTGAAATTGATAGAAATACTTTATTAAAGGTCAATACTGAGGGAGGAGCAGATATACCAGTTAGTAAGTGTAGTATTGTTATTGATTCTCATAGGTGACCCATTAGCAGGCAGTAGTAGAAGAGGATTTCCCCATTCATTGATTGGATAGCTAGACCACACAAGCGTGTGGGAGTGAGTTGCAGGCAAAAGAGGTAGTGGTCGAAATACGGGCCAGCTTACAGGTCCTTGTGGGCCAGCTTACAGGTCCATATGGGCCAGCTTACAGGTCCTTGTGGGCCAGCTTACGGGTCCTTGTGGGCCAGCTTACAGGTCCTTGTGGGCCAGCTTACAGGTCCTTGTGGGCCAGCTTACAGGTCCTTGTGGGCCAGCTTATCTCCAGGAGTACGAGGATGACTCAAGCTGCTGCGCAAGTCAGAAATGAGTGAATTCTTTCTTCCTTAGTTACAACGCGCTTGCTCATTTTTTAGGAGCGGCTACACTACATCATTGATCTGGTGCCTGTGTACAAATACGATGGATTGCGGCGACACAGGCTGATGTAGCATGCCGATGTACTGGAGCATATCGGTGAGCTACCTCTAAACTAGCCAATCATATGGTACAAAGTGCGGGTCTATGCATGTTTCATTTCCAACAATGAAATGTTGTAATAGATTTCTACGTGTGGATGCTCATTTCATTTATCCTAAGCAAATGGACTAGCTGAGCACTAGCATGCCAATCATCAACAATGCATCTTGGGATGTACCAGCAAGACAAGCATGAACTTGCCCAATCGACAGCTCTAGCCTTACGCCTAGTCGATGAGTCAAGCCACCTGTACTCTTATGGACTTAGGTTAATTTTCCATGATGCAATGTGCTTTTGAATTCTAGCGGTAACTAGTTCTGTTGTGCCAGCCTGTGCTTGCGGACATGTCATAATTGTTCTGTTGTGCCAGCTACCAATCAAAAGCAAGAATTTTCAACAGCTTCTTCAACCATGCATGTTTAGTTTAAATAGAGAGACCTTGCTCCCACTTGGTAGACCTGTTTGTACGCTTGGCCAGAGAGTTAGCTCCTGCAAGCCTTTGTGTATTTTTACAATAAACGTTATAACTTCAACTTATCCTAGTAAGTTTGGCAGGTTGCCGGCTTATTTGTTGTTTTTCCGTGCCCAGTTGAACGGTGGTGTATCTATATACACGGGTAGTCAGAATCAAGGAGCCATTCCTACCCGTCTCGGTAGCGCTCCCGACCCGGTGCTACTGTCACAGTTGCTACCGTGTGTCTCTATAAAGTACTGTTGACAAAATAGGTTTGTTCAAGTTGTGGGACCCTTCTGTACGATGAACCTCTCTCTAGCAGGCGTCGGTAAAGCCAAACATAACAACAGAAGAAGCTTTTACACTGGTGGCAGCGTTGGGCTCCTCTATGAACGAGAGACTCTGCTAGTGACGTTACCAATGGCCAAACTTCACCCTTTCTCTTCTCCTTTGCCCGAGTAATGGTGAAACCCCCTGCCACATATGTCTGGTAACCTTCCCAATTACCTCCCCGGACACTGTTACACCCCTTCCCCCTTTTTCCCTCTGTACCTTTCCCCCTCCCCCAACGGTACTTATACAAGTATACCATACGGACAAGCTACCTCGCTTCCGTGTATCCACCCTTCTGTCCCCCTCCTCCCGCCTTTTCCCCCAGAACCCTCCTTCCACATACTGACAAACGGCCTGCTGATCAAGACTATCCCCTGCTTGATGGCGGCTCAGAGAGCCAGGAGCGCTGGAAGATTACAGGCAGGCACTGCGGAAGCTGCCCCCTGGACAGATTGTCACAGGCACTAAAAGGAGTGTTGAACTCCCCGCCCCTCTCCCCGTCCCCGTACAAAACTTCAAACTGCCTAAGTGTAACGGCCAAGTTGATGTAGAGTATTTCGTCACACGGTTCCTGGAAGTTGCTGATACAAATGAGTGAAATGCTTTTACCGCCCTGCTTCATATCAGAGAGTCGCTCCGTGAAGAACCACTTGATTGTGGCAAACCCAATACCCTGCAAGCCATATTCACAGCGCTTCACGCTCATTTTTGCCTCACCCGCCATGAAGCCCTACAGTGAATAACACACCCGAAGAAGGCACCAAAGACTTTCCTCCAAGAACACGCAAGTGAAGTGGAAAGACTAGTCCGAGTGGCCTATGAAGACTTGCCAGATAGACATAGAGAATGCATAGTATAAGAGACTTTCTCATCCACTCTGGGCCACCCGTACCTACAACAGCACCTGTTAGCAGTAGATCCACATACCTTTGAAGAAGTATTCTGATCAGAAGGAGAGTTCTTCCACATAAAGACAATCCCTGACCCTAAGCCTGCTAGAATTTGGGCAATAGACGGAGATGGAGAGGAAGAGACCTCCTGCAAATCTTCTTTGACCCGTTCCCGTCACCCTCAGACCGCCGCTATAGTGTCCCCATACCCCAAAGAAACAACCCATCTGTATGCCCCTAGTGCGCTACTCCCTTCCTCCACATTTCCAGCCAGTGACTACATCATAAGATGCAATCACTCATATGCTCCAGACTATACGGAACATGGCAGAAGAGATGCAGCAGATGAAACAGTGGCAACAAGTAGTGCACACACCCCACGGAGCGCCACCAAGCCCTACTCTGGAAATCAGTAGCCGTACCATGGCATGTATTCGCCTCCTGTTGGCACATTACCTGTTTTCGCAAGAATACAGCCTTCTAACTATGCCCCTCCCAGGACATCTCCCACTCTCCCTGCTATGCCTACTTCCCCTTTTGCCAAAAAAACCCCCACACGTGGCGCCCCCTCAGTGTTGGAACTGCGGACAACCAGGCCACTACAGTAGAGGTTGTCCCTCAAGACCAAAGGCTACCACGATGCCTAGAGCTACACCCGTGCCGGGAGACGACAACCGCCCACAGCAGTAACCCCTCGGACTATTTGCACAAGGGCACAGAGATGGAAAAGAGAACAAACAAGGCTAGAGGAGCACAACCCTGCAACTTCAGTTCCTCCTGCCAAGGTTTCTGAACCCCCTCCAGACAAGAAGGTGCTGTCAGCCGTACCTAAGAGACAGCTCCAAACTTCTGAGGATACAGAGCTTTGCCAAACTTCTACCGCCGTACCTTCCTTGCTTGACCTACCCTCCATACAACCGGTAAGGCCCCTGAAAAACCAGCTTGTCCCAGCTTACCACCGCCAGGCAGCAGTTGCACCAATCAGCCCCCCAGATGAGCCCCCGTCCCGCCCTAAAAGTAGAATGCCACCTCTTCCTTTCCGAGCTGTAAAGATGCAACCCACCAGTCTGTTCTACACAGAAATGGAACGGCCTTATCGTGCAAGCTACTTCCTATCAGGAAAAATAGAGGGCTGCACCAAGAACCTCCTGTACAACCAATTACCTGAGTCGGTAAGACAATCAGTACAAGAAAGCGAGTCCCATGGCAGACGGCAGACAGCCGTCTGACAGACAGTTTCGTTCTACGGCATGGTGAAAAATTCCCTTTGTCTTCATGATGTGAAGACAAAAGCTACCTTTGCTGTCAGCCACATATATGAAGATCCCATCTTGGGCATGCCTTTCCTCACCGCCCATGACTGTTGGTTGAAATTTAGTGAATGCGCCATTGTTGTATCTGGCAATGAGATGCACTGCACTGACAAAGACGGCACACTATTGATGAGCAATGCCCAGGTTATCCGTATCATCCAGCTGCCTCCCAGCATGGAATCCACAATCCTTTGTAAATTTGCCACACAAAGTTACCTACCCCTTGGATAAGTAGAGTCTTGTGCAGAAGGGCCTCCCGTTGCTGCTAGGTTGAACACACCGGATAAGAATGGACACGTACTAGTGAGATGCATGAACCCGACTGCCCAGCTAGTGGAGTTGAGGACAGGCAGCACTGTAGGCCACTATAGGAGAGTGAGCCCCGAATAAGTGTAGCCAACGGGAACCACCGCAATGCCTCCACCCATCCTCCCCCAGTCACTCCCCCATTCCTCCTAACGTCTCCGGACTGTACACAGCTGCCCTTCCCAAGTGCCTGGGCAAGTACGAAGCACAGCAGTTAGCCGGATTGCTACGTCAATACGCTGCCGTGTTCAGTGCTGGAGACCATGATGTCAGCCGAACCACCCTGGTTAGCCACAGTATTCCCCTCCTTTTTGGTACCAGACCCATCTGGCAAGCCCCCACCGCCTAGTCCCTGAGAAAGAAGCAGAAGCAGAGAAACAGGTAGTGCAGTTGACGGAGTGTGAACTGATAGAGCCAGCCTCAGGCGCCTGGAGCTCCCCCGTGGTTCCGGTGCAGAAAAATGATGGTGCGTGGATATTTTGCATAGACTAAAGGTGTTTGAATGCAGTCACCAATCAGGACGAGTATCCCCTCCCTCGAATTGACGAGAGCTTAGAAGCCCTAGCAGGGAGTAAGTTATTTAGCAACCTGGATTTGGTTACTGGTTACTGGCAGGTCCCCTCAATGAAGAGGCCAGCGAACGTTCTGCGTTTGCCACTCGTACAGGGCTGTGGAAGTGGAAGGTCCTCCCTTTCAGCCTCACTTCAGCCCCGGCCACTTTCTGATGCTTGATGGAGAAGGTGTTGCACAGTCTCCACTGGAAAACACTCCTACTCTACCATCACGACATTATTGTAATCTCCCATGACTTTCCCACACACATCCAGCGCCTGGCTGAAGTTTTCCAGCGTTTGCAGCAGGCCGGACTGGAACTCGAGCCCAGCAGTTGTGAGCTACCCAAGCCCAAAGTAGGGTATTTAGGACATGTGGTGAGAATTGCAGGAGTGGCCACTGACCCGGAGAAGGTCACCGCTATAGAAGACTGGCAAATACCCACCGAGTTGAAGAGCCCCCAGGCTTTCCTAGGTACCTTAGGATACTACAAGCAGTACATTCCTAACTGTGGAACGCCCCTCACTCAGCTTATAAACAACCAGGTACCCTGGGAATGGTCCGCAGCCCAAGAGATCGCCTTCCAACAGCTGAAAACTGCTATGACCAATGCCCCCATCCTTGGCTACCCCGAGCCAAAGTCACAATACACCTTGGACACTGATGCTAGTAATACATGTGTCAGTGGTGTGTTATCACAAGTGCAGCAAGGTAGCAAACGAGTAATTGTGTACTACTGCAAGATGCTCAAGAAACGTTAGCGCAACTATTGTGTGACATGGAGCATTTTCGGCTCTACCTCTATGGCCAGCACTTCCATCTGCGAACAGATTATCCCTCTCTTTTGTGGCTGTGCTGCCTTCAAGAACCCACCTGTCAAGTAGCCAGGTGGCTTGAGTCCCTCTCAGAGTTCACATACACCATCAAACACAGGAGCTTCCCCCTACACACCAACCAGACAGTTTGAGCCAAAGATGTCCTCCAGAATGCAAGCAGTGTGGCCACATCCAAACAAAGGACGGAGAACCCACCGTGGTTGATGTTCAACAGTAACAAATCCCCCTCCCCTTCCAGCACGGACCTCCCTTATCCAACCCAATTATCTCCACTGCCCACCAGATATTCCCCAGTGCCGTCCAGCCTGTCCAACCAGATCTCGACTCAGTCCAGGTGCACAGAGAAGGTAATCACGCCGTAGCTGTCATCTACTGGGCAGTGTGCACACAGCTCCCTCTCACCAAGGAACAGATGGACCTTGGCAGTCAAGAACTGAGGCAACTAAACAACTGCATTGGAGCTATGAGACTAAGGTCGGATGGTGCGTTAGCACTCCAGGTTTCCCCTAACCGCTGCTCTCGGAGGTGTGCAGTCTCTCCGACAAGTCTAAGTGGCAACGCGATCTGGCAGACCCATTCCCTTGCACACCAGGGAGTGAATGTTGAAGTGCCTCCAACTCATGTGGTACTGGCCAGGTATGACGGCAGGCGTATGTCAAATGGTCAGGAGTTGTGAAGTTTGACAGCGAGCCAAGAGTGGATATGGGCATCCCGGAATAAATGCACACGGACCAGGGAGCGCAGTTTGAGTCCCACCTGATGCAAGAACTTTGTGCCCTATGGAGAGTAGTAAAGACCCGTACCACCCCCTATCATCCCTAAGCCAACGGAATAGTTGAGAGGAACAACAGAGTGCTATGAGATTCCCTATGCTCCTTACTCTTGAAGCGTGGCCCAGGTGACTGGGACTTGTTACTCCCCCAACTGATGAGAGCCTTCAGAGCCACTCCTCACTCCACTATGGGAGAGACGGCCAACTACATGTTGCTGGGCAGGGAATTGCGGCTGCCAGATCAAGTATGATCAAGTATCCTACAACCACCCCCCCCCCCCTCCCCCCTGACAGATTGTATGCCAGTACATGAGTACGCCCAAAACCTCAAGCTGAGACTGGACAAAGTATATGAGACCCTGAGAGAACAGCAGATGGAGGTTAGAGCAGAAGATGGAGAAGAACCCGGTTTATACACGGTTGGAAACCAGGTATGGTTAGAGAACAGTTGTAGATGCAGTGGAGAAAACCCGAAGCTACAGGCCAAATTCATTGGTCCCTTTGAGATTGAAGAATGCTATAACAATCACATCTACCTCATAAGTAGGCATTGCCAGATCTCAGTACAAAATTAGTGCCACCTTAAGCCGTACTACCGCAGTATGGACCCCAGAGGAAAGCACCAGCTATCGTGGAGCCCAAGAGACCACCTAACATGAGTGGTATGCGCGCAAGACCAAGGCCATCCTACCTGTCACCACCATTACCCGTTCCTCACTTGACTCCTTGCCACCTGAGACAGATCAACATTGCCCTCTCATTCAGGATGAGCCAATTTTGGAGCGGCCAGAGAGACAAGAACCTACAACCCCCGTACCCTCCTTAGTCAGGTTGGTGCAAATTGGCCAAACAGTTCAACAAGAAATGACCAAAGAAGGCATGAGTTACTTTCCTCGGTAACTGAGACACCCCCACCCCCACACAGACTAAGAACCAGCCACCCCGTATGACATCCCAACGCCCACGCAGGAATGTCGGCCCACCCATGCGCTGTGGACAGCCACTATGTCATTCAGTGGTAGCTAGAGAAGGAGTGGATAATTCAGTTAGAAAAGACAACAAGCATGAAATTCGAATGAGACACTAGACCAGTATTCCCACAGAACTGCCTGCAAACCAGATGCTAACCGCAAAACCAAAGTCTAGCAATGTTGTTTGCAAAAATTCAGTTCCCTGGCAAAAACCCACCAAGTGCTGAAGTTACAAAGATAGATCAATTCCACCTTAAGGGTGATAATTTGTTCAAACCGTTGAAGCCACCCGGCAAGATGAATATTTCCCCTAGAGATGTAGCCAACCCTCCTTTCTGGGTATTGGAAAAAAAATAATCCCCTGACGACGATCCTCACAAGAAATCAAGTGTTACATTCCCCTCACCCAAGAGATATGGTCTCCCAAAGCCTTAGGCTACCCCCTCCAGAAGTGTACCCACTTCGATCTGTCTTGTAGGAGGCTGCTCAAGTAGTACAAGGAAACTTGTTCTAAGACCCTACCTCCTCCCTGCCGGCCGCGCTGGTTGTGTGTGCCTCACCTTCTAGTCAAAGATGCACAATATGTGCACCCTCTTTTCAGCCTACTGGTTGTGGGCCCCATTTCCACTCTTCCTACCACTACTACAAGGCGCCACCCCTCTCCCTCTCTATGTGCATGGTCTTATGCAAACGGGGTGCGGATGTTACTATACTTCCTCTTACGGCACCAGATGTGCTGTCCGAGATCAAGATTTTGGTTTGGACGGTCCCTTCCCAACTACGCACTCTACCAGTAGTCGGATGCCCCCTTCCCTCGAAAAGACTCTCCGTCCTGTTCTATTCTGCCTGGATTCCCGTCCACCCTTTGTTGTGAAATATCAGCACTACAGCACTCATAGTTGAAGCGGCCTGTGTAATAGATTTCTAAGTGTGAATGTTCATTTTATTTATCCTAAGCAAATAAACTAGCCGAGCACTGGCATGTCATTCACCTACAATGCATCTTGGGATGTACCAGCAAGACAATCAGAAACTTGCCCAGTCAACAGCTCTAGCCTTACGCCTAGTAAATGAGTCAAGCCTTACGCCTAGTAGATGAGCCAAGTCACACATACTCTTTTGGACCTTTTGGTAATTTTCCAAGATGTTATGTGCTTTTGAATTCTAGCAGTAACTAGTTTTGTTGTGCCAGTCTGTGCTTGCGAACATGTCATAAGTGTTCTGTTGTACCAGCTATGTATTGACCAATCAAAAGCAAGCATTTTCAACTGCTTTTTCAACCATGCATGTTTAGTTTAAATAGAGAGACTTGATCCCACTGGGCAAACCTGTTTGTGCGCTTGGCTGGAGAGTTAGCTCATGCAAGCCTTTGTGCATTCTTACAATAACCGTTATAACTTCAAACTGTCGTAGTAAGTTTGGCAGGTTGCCGGCTTATTGGTTGTTGTTCCGTGCTCAGTTGAACCGTGGTGTATCTATATGTGTGGGTAGTCAGAATCGAGGAGCCATTCCTAGCCGTCTCGGTAGCGCTCCCGACCCGGTGCTACTGTCACAGTTGCTACAGTGTGTCTCTATAAAGTAAATTTGATAAGATAGTCTTGTTAAAGTTGTCGGAATCCTCTGTACAGTGAAACTCTCTCTAGCAGGCGTCGGTAAAGGCAAATATAACATTAGAAGAAGCCTTTCCACTGGTGGCAGCAGTGGGACCCTGTATGAATGAGAGACCCTGCTAGAGACGTTACCAATGACCAAAATTCACCCCTACTCTCTCCCCTAACCCTTGCCCTTGGTCCATGGTCATACAAGTTCTAAAATCAAATTCCTTTGGAATTTGAAAGTGATAACATAATATTATATGAATAATCGGTGTAGATAAAGAACATTCTGGCAGAAATACGTTGTAAATGGTTAAAGCCGTGGCTACACACACCTACGTTTCGTAGGAATATTGTAGTAGAATTCGTAGTGTGGCCGTTACATTCCAATCGATGTATATAGTAAACAGACTCAGCTCAACTGAGCGCTAGTGTGTTGTGCACACGCTATGCACCCTGGGAAGCGTCAGCTAAGACAAGCATGGGCTTGCATGGCTGAAAGCACTGAGTAGCAGCGGAAGATGTGAGTTAAGCCTATAGCCTACGGATGAGCCAAGTTTGCCTGTGCTCTTGAGGACTGGTAGTTTTCCATGATGCCATTGTGTATTTTGAATAGTAAGCATAACTAGTTTCTTTTGTGCCAGCCTGTGATGGAAATTTGTCATAATTATTATTTTGTTCCAGCTTGGAAGTAGCATATCACATGTCTTATATTCCTACTGCATTTTCAACTGTGCATGCTCCTATAAATAGAGGAGCTTGTCACCTTATCTGTTTGAGCGCTTGGACAGAGAGTTAGCTCCTGCAAGCTTTTGTGACATTCATACAATAAAGTGTATCACGCTTTAACACTGCGTATTAAGTCTGGCCCGTTGCAGACTTATTAGTTGTTCTTCCGTGTCGGTTGATCGTAGCCCGTAGGCTGTATACCATCCAGGCTGTGGGTCCGGAGCCAATATACAACCGCACCTGTAGTGCTCCCGACCCTGTACTACAATTACAGCTACACGGCGCAGTGTAGGTTTGAGTGACAGGACAGTACAGTATACTGTTACAGAGCATCACACGGCCAACTCTTTTAGGTAGTGTTCAGTAAAGGCGTAACCATTAGCACATGGCACACACAAACCCTTTACAATATGACAAGAAATACGTTTCATAGCGTTGCTCCGGCGGCTACACACACAGATGATTGATCACCACAACGCTACGGAGTGTCCAGTGAGGCAAAGAGGGTATAAGGGCCAAATCTGTTTGTGCTCTGAGACAGAGAGTTAGCTCCTGCGAGCTTTTGTGACATTCATACAATAAAGTGTATCAGGCTTTAACACTGCGTATTAAGTCTGGCCGGTTGCTGACTTGTTACTTGTCTCTCCGTGTCGGTGGATCATAGCGTGTAGGCTGTATACCATCCACGCAGCTTGTCCGGAGCCAATATACTACCTCATCGGTAGCCCTTTACAATATGACAAGAAATGCGTTTCATTGAGTCGTTCTAGCGGCTGCACACACAGATAGTTGATCACCACAATGCTACGGAGTGTCCAGTGAGGCAAGGAGGACATAATTATTGAAAATGGTCATTATAATAACTGTTACAAATATAAATTATAATAATTAATGAATTATCATGTTTGTTTATAATACTAGATAAGCAATTTATTACCCGTAATAAATAATTAACGTTTATAAATAATAATAAGTTGTTTATCAATAAAAATAAGCCTCCTTGATAGAAGTAACGAATGGTCTGTCGGCCAATTAGTCATGACTAGGTCAAGGTTGAATTACAAAAAAGTTCACTGGAGTCGTCAAATTTCGTCCAAATATTTTGTCCAACCGAGAGTGGTTATTTAATAATAAATGTCCAATCACCAAAGCGTCAGGCAAAAATATTTTTCGTAGTCCAACATGTTGGTCTACGAAATTGAGCGCCTTTTTGTAAAAAAAAACCTCGCTTGCAAAGAAAAAAAAACGCGTTTTCACCGCATACTGATAAATCATAGGTGTGTGTAGCCACCCCTACAGTTGTTGAGCTTGTAAACATATTTTGAATTTAACCAATAACAGGAGGCCGATGTGCCTTTTGCATTCAGCATAGACCAGCATGTTGATTTTGCCTAAAAACAAGCCACAGGATGTACAGATGTATCGGCCATGATTATTGTAAAGCCTTTTGATGGTAAACATCATCGTGTTTAGCCCCCCCCCCCCCCCCCCCTTAGCTTATGACTACATCTAATCTTCAACTACTCATTTACATAATTTTGCACATAAATGTAGCTACTCTTGTCATTGTATACAATTCTTGGTTAGTTCTTCCTATTAACTTGTACAGTACTGTGACATTGTGTGTGTCTCTTTGTACCTATGGTAAACCCTAGCCAGCCATGTATAGCAAAATATGTTTGTGATTTCAACACGTCACTTTATTGGTTTTGACCCGGTGCTTTTCTGATACTTGCTAAAGATTCCTAAACAGGGAATTCTTTCAACACTATCAACTAGCACTTTGGGGTTGATAGAAAGGTGAACACTTTTCTTCATCACCACTTCCCAGTTATGTTCGGTAAAGGTGCAGCAGCAAAATCCTTTGCAATATACCACTAGCAACATACTACTAGCCGTTCTCTTTGGCAAGTTCTTTGGACTTTTTGTATTTCCTTTTGTTTAATATGGAGTAGAATTAAATAAAGTTTAATGGTGTTGAGATGAAATCTATCAGTTTGGAATTTTCTGGGAAATCTCGAAGAAATCCTGAGGATTTAATTTCTAGAATTTGTGTTATGACTCACCATATTAATTTTATAATTTTAAAACGATTAAAATGTTATGTTTATTTACCTATTAAATAAAAAAATTTTGTTTTTATTAAACAAATAAATTGAATTAAGTTTCTGTGACAGTTGATCAATGATAACTATAAAATTTTAAGGATTCCCAGGACTTCAGGACCAATTGATGTCATCCCAGCACAAGTTTAACAAATATTATTGAAAAAAAACTTCAAAAGAAATTTAAAACCCACTTTCTATTTGTGGGAAAAATCGTTTTCTTCAAGGCCCATGGATTTGAAGAGAGAGTCTTACAAAAATTTTAAGCACAAAGTGTAGTTAGTGGCACAAAAAATGAACTGTAGTAAACATTCTGTTTCTATTCTAGGGTGCTGAGATGACATCTATCAGTCCTGAAGTCCAGAGAAATTTTTAAAATTCCTTAATTATCTTTAATCAACTCTCATGTAAACTGAATTTTACTCAATTGTTTAGCAATAACAAAAAGGTTATATGATAATTAAATAAATATAAAACTTTAATTGTTTTAAAGTTTTCAAATGAAAATGGTAAGTAATAACACAAGTTCTATAAGGAAAATCCTCAGAGCTTTTTTGTTTCCCAGACAATTTTCGGACTGCTAGATTGTAGTGGATTGTGTCAGTAGGGCTCCCACTACTGTTCACTAACAAACAGCCGTCCACAGGGCCCAACTGGTGGAACACAAAACAACACCTTTCTCCAAGAGGTAATGCAGGGTCGGTCAGACCTGCAGAATGCAATAGAAAAGTCGGTAACAACTTCACTACTAGTGAGCCCTCGGTTCAGACAAACTAGGGATATTTTGAGTAATAAATACATTTATTTGCCCACATATCATGCTCTCAGGAGGCAATCACCTAGAGTACTCAACAGCAGAAGCAGTAAGTGATAAGTGGCAATGAACACAACAGAATCCAGCTTTTTGTCGGCTAGTGGCAGGTAGTGACCCTGTAGTGAGAGATACGCCAATCATTGCGCAGTAAAAAACGCACATGCAACGACTGTTGGGTTACAAACAAAACTGTTTCCGGTCAAAGTTTTATATAAAATATTATTACGCCAAAATACTAGGGTTTAGAAAATAAATCATAACTTTTTACTGCAGAATCATATCTCAATAATTCATTGGGGAAAATAAAGAAGACATTCTGCTACAAGCAGTGATATTTTTTTTGTATGACAAAGTGGCTCTAAATCTGGACTAATGAAGGGTCAAAGTCCAGGGATCCAGATTGACACCATTATTATTACCATAACTTTTGTACCGAATTTGCTACGATAAATCTGATTATTCTCCATTGTAAAGTTTTATGATCAGAAATGCTTATAAAACACCTGGAATGTAATAAATAATAATTGAAGCTCCTTAATAAAATGATGGTTGTTGTTGATTATAATTAAAAACTAAAATAATAAATGTGTAAAGCTGACCAATAATAATAATTAATAATTATTATCCCATCTTGTATAGTAACATGTAATACTATGTAATATTGTGCAGGATTTCACTGTGGGGGTGTGAGTTGGTAGCTCGGCCTACCTGCACAACCTCCCGAACTGTGATGGCAACTTGTGTCTATCGCTTCAGCAATACAACCCGCCCACAGGTCGACTAGTATCCTTGGGAGTGGTGCATTACCATCCTAGTCTACTATCTAACTGTCGGTTGCGTTAGCTATCTCAGTGCAAGCCAGGGGCCGAACTTTGAAGGGCGAACTAGTCAAAGCTAGGTTCGGTCAGCAGAGGTTCGGTTGACTTGCTTAGTGCAAGGCAGAGGTCGAACATTGAAGGCGAACTAGGCAAGGCTAGGTTCGGCCAGCAGAGGTTCGGTTGACTGTTTCAGTGCAAGGCAGAGGTCGAACATTGAAGGCGAACTAGGCAAGGCTAGGTTCGGCCAGCAGAGGTTCAGGCTGATCTGCTTGTATATTACTACTCGAGTAATGGTGCTTCTGTTGTACGAGCATGTACTTAGCGCAGTGAAGTTATTGTTAGAGAACAAAGAAACTTCTGAGAGTGTGCAAGCTGACTCTGACTTTATTGACTAGAACATTCACATTTATACAAACTGTTACATAACATAAATTGACATGACAATAGAAACCACACCTAGCACAAGGGATTGGCTAGCGTGTGCCAACAAAATGTAAGAGGCTGTGCTAGAGTAACTGCCTGACTGAATCCACATGGCAAACATATAATATTGAATGGTAAGGTAAGGTAGAATAAATGTGCATAGAACTAATGTCGCTAGAGTGTATACATAGAACTGTTCACGTAGCTGGAATAATGATGTGTTAATAGAAAGTAGTGTTGGTGCTGACGCCGTCCGTCACAATATGACCTATACTTTAAAACAATTTTAATATTATTTGCATTATTTATCTAATAATAAATAATTACATTTTTATTAGATTGCAGTTTTTTGTTATTATTATTATTATCATTATCATTATTCAGCACAAACAATTAATACAAATGTTCCAAGTTATAATTATTATTATTTAAAAAATTGAAATTTACCAGGCAAATCAATTTTTCTAGTATAGTATCTATTTATTATAACAATAATATTGAATAACGACAATAAACAAATATCTGCTACTAGATTTCGCGGTTTTATTTATTATCGTAAACAAAGCTATATTCTGTATATAAACAATAAAGCTGCGCTGCCAAAAGATATTACGATCAATTAATCAGGTTATCAAAAATACCTAAACCAAGTTGATTTGTGACGTTTTTATTATTTTTCCTGGTAGATAAAAAGGTTTTCTCTCATTTTCCCATAATTTTTTTCAAGGTTAACAATGCTGAGAGAAATGAAAAAATGATTTTTTGGAGCATGTACTTCAACCGCAATGATAGCATATATAAGCGTGATCGCGTTAATTCAATGTTTGGATCCCTAGCCGATTGCATGTGGCTCAATAGCGTATCTCTCCCTACAGGGTCACTAGTGGCAGGAAGTGCATTGCATCACGCTAAGGCTAACCAATAAAATACAACAAGAAATAAATTAGCCAATCAGGATAATATTGCATATAATACCGCACAACAATGAATATACAAGGTTCCTAGTGGCGAGGGATAATGCTATAATATAAAGTCCTCATCTTTGTCAGCCTTAGATCCAAGATAGATGGGATGTAGAGGTAGATAGGTCCTGGATACGTCCTTGTGTATTGACTCAGGCTAGTTTAGGATCCCTGGCTACAGCGGTCATTTTGCTGCCGGCCCGGTATGTCACTGCTGGGCTGGTAGAGGTTACTCCTGGGTCGGTAAAGGTCACTGCAGGGCCGGTAGGTAAAGCTGCAGGGTTGGTATAGCATTGTAGTAGATTTTTGTCCTCTACCACCGACACAATGGAATCCTTTCTCTATCTCTCTCCAACACTTCAGGGTCTATCCCGAATAGACTGTAACGACTCCGCAGGGTCCACGACCCAGACACAAAATAACAGAGTTTTCACTGATAAATATTTTATTCCATGATCTACTTAGCAAGATCCACTAGACTTCTGCCCTTCCAATGAAACACTTTCTCTTTATATAGGAGAGGGCAGCAACTGATCATCCCCTTATTAGGGGTGAGCCAATAAAATACATCATAACAATATATTTACAAATCACAAGGCAAGACACAACGTGCAATAACAACATGAACCAATTGGATTCGCTAGCACATGGTAAGTTGGCTGGGCGCTCTGACAACTGTCTCTCCTTATAAGGTAACTTCCTGTAGCATCTGTCACTCCTTATTAGGTAGGCCTGTGGTAGCATCTGTCACTCCTTATTAGGTAGGCTTACTTCCTATACTTAGCTCCACTGGTGTGGGTGGAGGAGGTACAATTTCTCCTCATTATACTTCAGGACCACTCAACCATGACTCATAGCCAAAGGCTTATGATCATTTACTGCAGAGCAAGTGAGTGGGGTTTGCAGTCCAGGGGTGGAGAGAGGAAGGGGGTAATACTCTGTTAAAATCTTCCACAGTATCTGTAGGGCCGGTAAGGTACTCCCTCCTTCTTCTGAGGTGATTGCTCTCTGACTCCTCACCTTGGGAGGTCTGTCTAACTTACTGCATTCAGTAAGTTACTGCATTCAGAGTCGTCTCTAGGTTAATGTAAGTGCACAGGACCAAGTGTGCTACCAAAACTCACCACAAGATGACATCCCCACACCTATTACGGTTGTCTGCCTCTACTGAATAGCAGTAATTTTATTGGTAAATTTGTTGGCTAGTTGTTTTGAGCACCATTTTTAATGGCAACAAAATGATAGTTATGTAAGGTGTATTGTTAAAATAGGTTTTGTAGCATTTTTACAAAATTCTTTAACTTTCAAACTTGTTTCTTCTTTAAATACTTCTTGCTGCCAAAAGTGCTAGATAATCAATCCCAATTAACCTGAAAATTTGGTGTTGGGATGACATCTATCTGTCCTGAACGTTTCCGGGAAATCTTGAGCAAGTTTTGACGATTTCTTTTTTAGAATTTGTGTCATGACTTGCAATATTCATTTGGAAATTTAAAACGATTAAAGTTTTACATTTATTTAACTATTACTTAACATTTTATGTTATTATTAAACAATTAAATACAATTAAGTTTACATAACGGTTAATTAAAGATTTTAAGTCCTCAGGATTTCATGACCGATAGATGTCATTCCAGCACCGAAAAGTTTATTATTCAACCTATGATCATATTTTGATACTTAGTTCGCAAATAGCTATTTATACACGGAGTGAATTTTTCCTGTCAAAAATTTTTGATCAGGCTTATTTTTTCATTTTTGCTGAACATTACAGATTCGGAAGTGTAATTACCAACTACCATTTTTGTCTAAAAGAAGTTCTTCTTCTAACATTTTCTTATCTGGACTATATTAGTGTAAATGCTTAATGGAGGAGCATGCTTGGCTTGTACTATTCTGCCCTGAGCTGGCAAAACACAATATCTGACCATTTTTTCAAAACGCATTTTTTTGCATTTTTTTGTCATCGGGGTATTTTACATCACCCCAAAAAAATTTATTGCTGAATTCCCACCCAAACCCCTGTTTTCCGGACAAGCAAAACACCATATCTGCATTATTACTTTCTGATTAGGCAGCCAAAACACCGTATCTGCTGATATTGTGTTCTGCTTGACCAATAGCATTGTCTTCTGGGGATTAGTGCAACAGCACAATGCAATACAGTGCCGAAATGAGGTTATTTAATGCATCGTAGCAATTGAAAGTCATACTATTCATGCTAGTTGCATCCTTGGAAGCAAACAACGAACAAACAGTACACACTTGGCTCTTAAATTAAATCATAGTTGATTTTTTATATTATTATTCCGCGTCACTTACTATTATTATGGAAGCTGACAGATCAAGGTCATTGACTGACATATAAAGATGGAAATAAAATTTCTTCTTGTCATCAGTATTTACTCCAATGCTAGTCTTTTTATTTTCTAAATGTTTCATTTTTCTTCGTCTTGGTTGTCAAACCAGTGGTGTGGTACAGTTGTGACATTCTTTTTCCACAGACTATCTCGTAATCAACTCTCAACGATAATAAATTGGTTAGATATTCCTATCAGAATTCGTTTAAATTCTTCTTGAATACAAAGTAGTTAAATGATGAGAACGTGTGATCACAACATTTAATCTAGTCAATTTCACCATCAAGTCACGAGATAGGCAGATTTTAATCCCCTCACCAGAACCTGTTACCTAGAATTTACAAGTTGTCTCAACTTCATCTGTTTTCTGCAAGCGTAATCCCCTAGATCACAGATCGTAGGACTGCTGAGCCCAAAATCAATGAGATAATTAGGCAAACAAAACACAACATCTCCAGATATTGTGTTTTTGTTGCCTAGGCTCAGCATTAATAATATGCGAGAATAGGCAGGCAAAACAATTTATCTCAATTTACGTGTAAAATATAAATATTAGACAAAAATGGTCTTCACAGATGGAAAGAGCATGTCTGACTACCTACTACTGCACTATTAATTTAATGTTGCAATCATCTGTACGAGATGGCTGACACTTGAAAGTTTTTGATCGATACTCGACAATTTCAAAATGTGTTTTGCCTCAGGACAGTATTGGGGAGCAAAGAGTTTACCTCTTGCTGCTCTGCTCGCTACAGCCCAAAGCAGGCAATGAGCTGCAGCTAAGTATTGTGGTAGATTTTAATGCACACTAGCAGTGAACAGGTCGTTTACTCTAGAACCTTGCGAGACAATGCGCTAGACTTTGACCCACAGCGTTCGGTTAACAGCTGTTTGGGTGGAAAGTCCTACTGTGCCAGTGGCATAGTGAACAGGGCCGGTAGTGACCCCTGCAGGGCCGGTAGTGACCCCTACCGACCCGGTATAGCTGTACCGGGCTGGCACAAGATGGCCGACATAGATGAGGATCTTCAAAAGTATGTAGGAGCTCAGTCAAGGTCAAGAACAGGAAGTACCTACCCTTAGATTACAAACTTCATTGACCCTACTCTATATACAGCCTGGGAGCCTTGCAGGACTACTGATTGGACAATGAGGAGATAGGGCTCCGCCCTTAGCCACTTGGCACCTCCCTTATTTAACCGTACTGCATTGTTGATTGGCTACTTATTTGTATAATCAGTTGTATTGGCTAATCTGTTTCCTGTGCTATGATTGTTATATGTTTTATGCTTGTTAGCTCTCCTATAAAAGGAGAGCACACTGTCTTACTCCTTGTATTCATTCTTATGTTGCCATGCATTCATTCTCATGTTGCCAACCCTAGAGGAATAATTACCCTCAGGACTATTTTAGAGAATATAGCCACTTATACAAGCACTACGCTTTACTGTGTTGTGGATTTTCATAGTATACACTCCTGCGCATCTTATTATCATTAAGTCTAGCACCCTATACTAATAGCTAGACACAGAAACGATCGTATCAATCAATACCGAATTGACCGACCCCGCATCTAAACACAGTGCCGACCCTGTATAGGGCAATGCCTACCTTGCCGGGCCGGCAGGAAATGAATCAGCATAGCCTGAGAACCACAAAGTATCTTAAAAGACTCAGGAAGACGAATCCAGGACATAGCTACCCCTAAACTGGAAGAGGAGCGGATACAAAGGCTGCAGAGGCGGGACAGGAAGTGCATAAGCCATTGATTGGACAGTTACTTGATAACCCCTCCTACATTTGATGGCACCATATTTATCTTAGACGTGTGATTCGCTATCTATTGTTATAGGACTGTATATTGGTTGATTATCTATTATTATCTTGTGATTGGTTGTGACAAAGATCACTTCCTGTGACTTCCTGTGAGATGCCTATAAAAGGCAGAACATTTACTATTGTCTTCAGTTATTGTTATTGTGTGTGCAACTTGTGCCTTTTAACTAACTCGTATTTGTTCTGGAGTAATAAATGGCTAATTACTCGCAAGTACTAAGTAATGTGTTTGAGCCGAGGGCTCTGTTTTGGTTGTAGAGTTGATACTCTATCTCGGTGGCATACCGACCCTGATGTTGTAGCAGGTGAAATATAGCAACTGGTGGCAGCAAGCTACCGACCTCAGCTAGTGGGTTTTCAGCCCCCAAAATCCACTACAACTGTTTGTTTGAGCCATGGGCTCTTGCCTTACCGGGTAATTCGGTTACCCTGCACAGTTGTCACTGTCATTCAGCACAGTGTCCCCTCTGGAGAGAGGTACAATACTCGAGACTAGTGGATGTCCGTGGTAACAGACCGGAATCCATTACAATATTCAAACACAATCATTCTTTATCATGCCGGCATTTATTCTGTTGTATAATTCTTAAAATAATTTATCATTTTAGCTTCATTCACAAGCCATTACAGCAGGCAGAAAGTATGTAATGTTGATGATATAATTTATTGGTGCGTTATTGTCGAAGGTGTGTTTAATTGGGAGCTGAGTTACGCTGGACAATATTACTGCAATGCCTACCCACGATATAAATATCTCATTCATGGAATTGTGCCAGGTAATAGCTCTGTATTTGAATATACAAAGTTGCTAGCCATTGAATTGGTGTGGATATAATTGTATGCTTAAAATTTAAACAAGTAAATCTATTTTTACTAAAACGATGACCTTTTTTGTATAATTTATAGAATAGAAATAGAACTTTAGACATTTGTTATCAGTAGCAATAAGGGAGCAGATCTCTGTCATGGAGTGTAAGGAGGAGGTTCTCCTGGTTCTCAATGGTAAGGCATGAAGGATTTACCATGAGAACCTGTGAGGTACTGTTTTGTGCGCACCAGTTGTTTAGAATGTATGTTAATTTAATAGTGTTGAATGTTGATTAATATATTTTATGGTGTGTTGGTGTTCTGGAGGTTATCCTGGAGGTTATCCTGGTCCATTGGGTATTTATTGGTTATCGATATTTATTGGTGTGATGTTAGATTTTGGGGTTTGAGTATTGTATAAAAATGAAGCGTTGTAGAAAATAATGACTATTCAAGGAAATTGTACGATTCCCTTTTAAAAACAGATTCTAAACAATAAAAAACACACTTATGTTCAACTGATGGCTATGTTTTGTATACAAAGCATTGGCATGAGCTTTACCAGAAACTTCATCCATAAGATCATCAATTATCAACCATCAATTTTGTCCATCTCTGGGAAAACTCACTGTTATATCTATCATGCCTTCATGAAAAATCACTCCTGGTACATCATCAAAGGCTTTTTGATAGGCTCCATAACAGTAATGAATTTCTATCGGTGGAGGGTAAGCTATAGTCTGACTAGTTTCAATCATTCGTAAAATCACTTGCGTCAATTCCCCAATCCAATCGGTCCCGCAATCATCGCCGTAAAAGGAGAACGCATCCTCGGGTCATAATCTTCAGGTTTCCTATTCATGATAAAGAACATGTTTGTCATCCAACAATAGTTTCATTTATGATTCCGACCGGAGAGTTTCTCGCTTTTTGTATTTCTTGCATAGCTTCTTCATACATACTAAACTCAGTAACACCTCCAAAAGTAGAAAATCCCATGACAAATACCAAAATCATCATAACTATCAACGCTTTATGCTTCATACTCGGTAAAACATCTAGCATATCGCTTGTAGTACCATCAACAGTATCAACTTCATTCATCGGTCTCATCTCAACATCTTCCTTTGTCGACATCTTAACTTCCAATAACAATACAATCATATCACGATTAATTTTTATACAATGTAAAAAACTATCAAAAAATCAAATGCCATACAATTCTCTCAAAATGCCATTTGAGTTCGAATTATGTAAAAAAATTATCAAAACTTAAATGCCATACATTCAAAATCTAGATGCCATATGAGTTAGAATTATATAAAAAAATTATCAAAACTTAAATGCCATAGAATGTTAACTCGGCGACTCTAGTCAACGCCGTAACCCATTGCATTAACCCCGGGATGTAACCCCACAAAAAAACACTTGGTAGGGAGATCTGCTCATATATTACTACTGTCATTGCTTGCACTTTCAATCTATTAGAATCTGTTTGGCCGGTTGCAAAATGCCGTTGTTTCTGCTAACAAGCAGCATCCTGTCTCCTCTAACTCAGAGAGACATTCTAGCCTTGCACTCTGTAGCCACAGCTACCACTGAAACACAGAGTCAGCTATTGTAACATAGCATCTTGCAGTACCTGTGACCGTATTCCTCACTTAACACGGGAAAGCCGTTACAATTTAACAGTCCAGCGCATTTGTAGGTGAGGGCGGCTAGGTTTGTACTTTGGCATTTTGAAGGGGGATCTTGGTGTGACGAAAAAGTGTATTGTCTCCAACATCCATCACAACTCGTTTTTTGTAGTTCGAGACATCATTGGTATCATCCATGATATAATCATCGTCTTTTGTCAAATCAATTAAAGGTCGTTTTATTGCGCGAGAACGCGAATCTCTGTTTGAAGACGGATCATTGGTAGGAGATGCGGGTGGAGTAAAATCTTGTTGAGATTCTGGTTAATCAATCACCAATTGACTTTCAGCACCCAGACTATTTTTTCTTGCTGGGATATTGAAGATAGGAGAAAACGGTGCAGAAAAGATTTGCTTAGATTCTGCTTCTTCATTCATGGTTTTGGTTTTTTTCGTCTTAACTATTCATTCTGAAAAAGATAAAAGAAAAAAGTGTAAATTATTGTTTGTTGTTTCCTTATAATTAATTTAAAGATAGATAGTGCATAGAGGAATGAGTTGACTGTCTCAGCTAGTAAAAATAATTTATTTCTTATTTTTACCTTCATACAGAGAAAGCTCCTAGTAGTTGCAAAAGATGTTGTAGTAGATGTTGATCCTTGAATTGCTGTTGTTGAGCTGGATGCTTTCTGTTTAAAACCGTTGCTTCTTAAATAACTAAACTTGCACCAATTGACACGGCTTGAGTCCAATGAAAAGTCTCTTTGCAAAAAGCCTTTGTCATCATAAATTTTTTTCATTCACGTGAAAAACTTATACAACATAAAGAGAACTCGTGCAAAACTGAAAAAAATGTTTCTGGTCAAATCATGCATATATTACATCAAGAGGTTTTCACGCAAAAAACATTGTTCTCTCGCGCGAATGAAACATAGTTTTCCGCACAAATAAAACATAGTTTTAAGCATGAAAAATAAATTGTTTGGTTAGAAAAATAATACAATTTTCCATGTGGCAAAAAATTCATTTTGTCACCCAAATAAAACCAGTTTTTTTGCGTAAATAAAACATTCGTTTTCACACCAATAAAACATGGAAAATCAAACAGTTTTTCCCGCGAATAAAACAACATAATTTCACGCGAATAACACCACTTTTTCCTCGTGAATAAAACATATTTTTTCACGCAAATAAACCATAAAAAGTAAATCCGTTTTCCGCGCGAATAAAAAGTTGTCTTTTCGCGCGAACGAAACATACTTTTCTGCAGGAAAAACAAGTTATTCTTGTAAAAAAGTAACACAGTTTTCCGGGCAGAAAAAAAAATCTTTTTGCAGGCGAATAAAACCAATTTTTCCGCGTGAATAAAACACATTTTTCGCGCAAATAAAACATGGAAAATAGAACCAGTTTTTGCGCAAATAACATGTCATCTTTTCGCGCAAATGAAACATGTTTTTCTGCCAGAAAAACAAATTATTCTGGTAGAAAAATAACACAATTTTCCACACGGCAAAAAATTTGTTTTTTCACGCGAACAAAACATGAAAATCAAAACCATTTTTCCTGCGAATAAAACACTACTTTTTTGCATGAATAAAACCTAATTATTTTGCATCATTAAAACATAACTTTCCTCTTGAAAACCACACATTGTTTTGCGTGAAAATCATTTGTAATATATATAAATTTTTTTGCGCAAAAAAGGGTTTTTTAGGTCTGAAAAAATAACACTTTTCGCGCAAAAAAAGGTATTTTCCGACTGCAAAACAACATTTCTCACCCAAAAAAATGATTTGTCTGTGAAAAATACACATTATCGCGCAAAAATCCTTTACAACATATATATTTTTTCGCGCTAATAAAACAAAATAAAACTCGTTTTTTCACGCGATTAAGTTATTGTTTTTCACGGGAATACCAAGATTTTTTCGCGTGAATAAAGCATAGTTTTTTACGCGTGGATAAAACAACGTCATTTTTTGTCCGAGAAAACGAACTTTTCTAACGTAAAAGAATCCCATTTTTTGCACGAATAATCAATATGTATTATAGTGAGTTTTCTCGTGAATGACACTATTATAAAAGGGTCTTCGCGTGAGTATTCTCATTGGATGTAAGGTTAATAAGTAGGTGTAGCTTCTAGTATTTAAGAACTGCTCTCTCTACATAAAAATCATTCTCTCCAGCAATAGCTTCTGAAGATCCATCAACTACAGTATTCATTATACGACTAAGAGCAGACTTCTTGGTGATAAGGTAAAAATTAATAAAAAAGTACTATTTAGTAGTAGTTAAAAAATAAAAGTTTATAATTATTTTACTTCACTGTTTATCGTCCTATACTAATACATAACTTTTTATTTTAGTTCATTATGACATCAAAAGCAGTTCGCGTAAAAGATTTCCTACAAGAAATATATCACAAATACGTCAGAGAAAATGTGATTGTGCAGGAGAAGGCGATTTACCGACTAACATTTCAATCAATAATATTTTGCATAACGCAACATATGCTCACCCTAGGAGCATTATTTGGAGGACTCTCACCGATCCAGTACAGACCTTTTATATTTCGACAAGGCGATCCAATGGAGATATTTCGTACTATGATGGAAAACAATTTTCAAACTGTTTTAAAAATGATAAAAAAGCTAAACATTAACGATTATTTAAAAAAAATTAAAAGAAATACTTGGGATAAAACACTAGTTCAAAATTTATATAAATTGAATTGGACTGAAAAAACTTTACATAAAATCCATCCTGATATTTGCAGATACATCCAAGTAGATGAATCTCTGGGATCTTTGGCATTTTCTTTTGAAATGATGTTAGCAGTAGTAATATATGAGCAGATCTCCCTACCAAGTGTTTTTTTGTGGATTACACTTCGGGGTTGAGGCAATGGGTTACGGCGTTGGATGGATTCGCCGAATTTATATTGTATTTGATTTGAGGGGCATTTGAGTGGCATTTGAGTGGCATTTAAGTGGCATTTGAGTTTTGATTATTTTTTACTTAATTTGAACTTATATGGCATATAGATTTTGAATGTATGGCATTTAACTTTTGATAATTCTATACATAATTCTAACTCATATGGCATTTAGGTTTTGATAATTTTCTTACATAATTCGAACTCATATGGTATCTTGAGAGAGAGGAGAGAGGGGAGAGGAGAGATGAGAGAGGAGAAAAAAGAGAGGAGAGAGAGAGGAGAGAGAGAGAAGAGAGAGGAGAGAGAGGAGAGAGATTTTTTAGTTTTCTATACATTCATGTATATATGGATAATTGTGTGCATATTTATGGATATATTTATATCTACATTGAATAATATACATTTATTACATAATAAGTATATTGAATGTTATAAAATATGTTGGAAAATCACCCACGCCCATTTTCATTTCAATTTATGTACATATCCATGTCCATTCATGCACATGTCCATATTCATGTACATGTACGTATTCATGTCCATTTATACACATGTCCATATTCATGTCCATTTATGTACATGTCCATATTCATGTACATATTCATGTCCATTTATGTACATACCTATGTTCATATTTATGCACATGTCCATGTCCAAATTCATGTCCATATTAACATTTTATAGCTATGTACATGTTCGCTATGACTATATTCAATTCATGCTTTTTTGTTGTTGTCATCATAATCTAAAATCAAAAGAAAACAACGCAACTAGTAAATGATAATAAACATCAACGCAATATGTTGATAATGATTAATTAAAGGAATCATGCCAGCGATTTTGTGTCACAAAAACAGTATATTAGAAAATGTTTCTTAGATACGGAACAGTTTATTGGGTAGTAGCGCTTCAAAAAAGAGCTACAAAAAACTAATCAGTACACAACTCAGTTTATTAGGTAGTAGCGCTTCAAGGAGGTACAAAACACTGATTGCTGACAAACAACGAATTTTAATGCAGATTGGGAGAGGTAGCTTTTTTTAGACCCTATAATCATCCTGATTGCACAGGTTTTAATATCAATACAAAATGAATCTTCCGCCTTTAAAATATGATAGACGTTTTTTTTGCTATACCAGAAGAGGAGTATCATAGTTTGGTGGAAAAGATCAGTGGTGCTAAATCAACCGACCAAGACAAATTTGCGTCATCATTGTATGACAACCCGGCAAAAGACAAAATGCTGAGAGATATCGAGAAAATCCAGAATATTTTGGTTGAAACGAATGAAATAGTAATGGGAATCAAAAACGAGTTGCTTGAGCGCAAAAAGACAAATGAAAATGTTCAAAGCACAAAAACCTATCGGAGTGATGTTGGAGAGATTAGGGGAGAGTACAAGCAACCAAAGAGCTGGAGCTCTGCTAAAACACCAAAGCTCTCACCATCATCGTTTGATAGAAACACAATTGAGGATGATAGCAATAGAGATTCGGAGAGAATGATGCAACGATTAGAAGAGTTTAAAAAGAAAGTATCCAACATGACAGCTAGCAAAGACAATCAAGCGTTAGGTGTAAAAATATTGTATCGATTGAGAGACTCTGGGAAATACGATCTGGATACTGACAGTATAAAACTCAAGGGAAGATGGCTTAGCACTAAGCTATCAAAGAATTTGTTGCAAGATGTTCTAACTGATAAAGACTCAATAAGATGAACAAAAGATAACTACAGTAGATTTAAAAGTCTGCTCACCACTCAAGGAATCACAACTGTCAGGAGATCCTCATGAAAAACTTATTTTAGCTACCTAGTTGTTAACTCAAACATCTTAGCAACAACTTATAAGCTCAAACATGACTTTGTTATACTACTTTTTTTGGTTAATGTCATTGTTGAAAAGTCTATGTTTATTGCTAATGCTTGCTAATACATTACTGCTTAATCCTTTATCCAACACCTACAATAATTCTTACGAATAGTAGCGTAATGAGACTGAGTAATAATCTACACACACTTTGTTCACTCTGTATGCCATAGTTCATGTTATTCCTTTAGTTATCTGCAATTACTTCAATTGGATCTGATCCAGATGTTTTATAGTTTTTACTGCTGCTGCGTTTTGTCTCAAACAAGAGTCCAAAGTAGGCATCGTGTCTACAAAATACAAAAAATTGATTGTTACAATTGATTCATTCATTTTCATTGATGTTGTAAAAAAATACACTAATTACATCAAAAAAGTCCTTTTTTCACCTAGAAAATGTATATATTCAGCATTTTGTTGTAAAAAAATACACTATTTACACCAAAAAAGTCCTTTTTTCACCTGGAAAATGTATATATTCAGCATTTTGTTGTAAAAAATACACTAATTTCACCAAAAAAGTCCTTTTTTCACTTGGAAAATGTATATATTCAGCATTTTGTTTAATTTATGCTAAAAATTAGTAAAACTCACCTATAGTGATATGATTGCCTTGAGTTATAGATTAGCTTCTTGAACTCTTGTTCTGGACAGTTTTTTTCAGCATCATCGAAATATAATATATGTAGTTTGAGTCTTCATTGGTTTGGTATCATCTAAGCAGGAGAAAAAGTAATGTTGTGTAACATTGACTCTTCATTGGTTTGGTATCATCTTGTCTTCAAAATCCATGTAGTTTGAGTCTTCATTGCTTTGCCATCATCTAAGTAGGGGGTAGATCTTGAAAGGAATTCCTGCTGTGTTGGAGAAGTATGCTGTCTTCAAAATCCATGTAGTTTGAGTTTTCATTGATTTGGTATCATCTATGAAGGTGGTAGATCTTAAAAGGAATTCTTGCTGTGTTTGAGAAGTATGCTGTCTTCAAAATCCATGTAGTTTGAGTCTTCATTGGTTTGGTATCATCTAAGTAGGTGGTAGATCTTGAAATGAATGCTTGCTGTGTTGGAGAAGTATGCTGTCTTCAAAATCCATGTAGTTTGAGTCTTCATTGGTTTGGTATCATCTAAGTAGGTGGTAGATCTTGAAAGGAATTCTTGCTATGTTGGAGAAGTGTGCTGTCTTCAAAATCCATGTAGTTTGAGTCTTCATTGGTTTGGTATCATCTAAGTAGGTGGTAGATCTTGAAAGGAATTTTTGCTGTGTTGGAGAAGTGTGCTGTCTTCAAAAATCCATGTAGTTTGAGTCTTCATTGGTTTGGTATCAGCTAAGTAGGTGATAGATCTTGAAAGGAATTCTTGCTGTGTTGGAGAAGTGTGCTGTCTTCAAAATCCATGTAGTTTGAGTCTTCATTGATTTGGTATCATCTAAGTAGGTCGTAGATCTTGAAAGGAATTCTTGCTATGTTGGAGAAGTATGTTGTCTTCAAAATTCATGTAGTTTGAGTCTTCATTGGTTTGGTATCATCTAAGTAGGTGGTAGATCTTGAAAGGAATTCTTGCTGTGTTGGAGAAGTGTGCTGTCTTCAAAATTGCTGTGTTGGAGAAGTGTGCTGTATTCAAAATCCATGTAGTTTGAGTCTTCATTGGTTTGGTATCAACTAAGTTGATGGTAGATCTTGAAAAGAATTCTTGCTATTATGGAGAAGTGTGCTGTCTTCAAAATCCATGTAGTTTGAGTGTTCATTGGTTTGGCATCATCTAAGTAGGTGGTGGTGGTAGATCTTGAAAGGAATTCTTGCTGTGTTGAAGAAGTGTGCTGTCTTCAAAATCCATGTAGTTTGAGTCTTCATTGGTTTGGTATCATATAAGTAGGAGAGAAGGTCATGTTGTGTTACATCTACCGTTGGTGTTGGTAGATCTTGACCAGATGTTTTATAGTATTTGCACTGCTGCGTTTCGTCTCAAACAAGAGTCCAAAGTAGACATCATGTCTACAAAATACAAAAAATTGATTGTTACAATTGATTCATTTATTTTTATTGGCTTTATCTACATATAGTAGCCAAGAAAAATTTTGTGTGAGTATGAAACTATCTAGTAGAGATAACTTTATATCTAGGTTCAACTAGCATTAAATAAGTACTTATTATTTTGGTAATAATAAATAATTAGAGTCAGTTACATTACTAGAGCTTGGAAAAACACACAATTTTGTTAATGTCAAAGTCTGTGATCTTACAAAGAAATAGCTTAGACATTATTAGCATAAAATTATCTAGTAAAGATAAATTACCTAGGAGTGAATTCTAGTTGAGGTTCGATTTTTTTAAATATAAATAATTAAAACCGCTTGGACAAACAGATAGATTTGTCAATGACGCAGCTTGCGTTCTTGCGAGCGAATAACTTAGACACCGTGCGTATAAAATTATCAAGTAAAGTTGAAATTATGTCTAGAGGCGAAAATGGAGGACAACTCCGTATCGCAACTAGTTGAGCTTTTCTACTAGCGTTAACTAATTGTTTATTATTTATTTTAAAAATAAATAATTAGAGCTTTCTACTAGTGTTAAATAATTATTGAATATTTTTTACCTTATCACCACTTAGAGCCAGTTGATTTAATTAACTAAAAACAAATAATTATTTTAGCATTTCTTACCTTGATGCTCTCCTAGTAGCTGTAGTAGATGATGCTTCTCCGCTTGTTGTTGAAAAACTGGATGCTTTCTGTGTGAAAACAGTGGCTCTTAAATAGCTAAAGTTGCACTGATTAAACCCTATGAATCAGCATTTTTTCCAATGCTTTCGCGGGAATAAAAACTGTTTTTTCGCGTGAATAAAAAACAATGTATTCGCGGGAATAAATAATTTCTTTTCACACGAATGGAAACCGTTGCTTTCGGGGGAATAATTAATTTATTTTCACGCGAATGGAAACCGTTGCTTTCGCGGGAATAAAAAGTTTATTTTCACGCGAATACAAACCAATGCTTTCGCGGGAATAAATACTTTATTTTCACGCGAATACAAACCGTTGCTTTCGCGGGAATAAATAATTTATTTTCACGCGAATACAAACCGTTGCTTTTCGCGGGAATAAATAATTTATTTTCACGCGAATACAAACCATTGCTTTCGCGGGAATAAATAAATTATTTCCACGCGAATAGAAAACGTTGCTTTCGCGGGAATAATTACTTTATTTTCAGGTGAATGGAAACCGTTGCTTTCGCGGGAATAAATAATTTATTTTCACGCGAATGGAAACCGTTGCTTTCGCGAGAATAAACAGTTTTTATTCCCGCGAAAGCATTGGAAAAAATGCTGATTCATAGGGTTTAATCAGTGCAACTTTAGCTATTTAAGAGCCACTGTTTTCACATAGAAAGCATCCAGTTCTTCAACAACAAGCGGAGAAGCATCATCTACTACAGCTACTAGGAAAGCATTACGGTAAGAAATGCTAAAATAATTATTTGTCTTTAGTTAATTAAATCATCTGGCTCTAAGTGGTGACAAGGTAAAAAATATTCAATAATTATTTAACACTAGTAGAAAGCTCTAATTATTTATTTTTAAAATAAATAATAAATAATTATGTAACGCTAGTAGAAAAGCTCAACTAGTTGCGATACGGAGTTGTCCTCCATTTTCGCCTCTAGACATAATTTCAACTTTACTTGATAATTTTATACGCACAGTGTCTAAGTTATTCGCTCGCAAGAACGCAAGCTGCGTCATTGACAAATCTGTCTGTTTGTCCAAGCGGTTTTAATTATTTATTATTAAAAAAATTGAACCTCAACTAGAATTCACTCCTAGGTATTTTATTTTTACTAGATAATTTTATGCTAATAATATCTAAGCTATTTCTTTGTAAGATCACAGACTTTGACATTAACAAAATTGTATGTTTGTCCGAGCACTAGTAAAGTAACTGACTCTAATTATTTATTATTAACAAAATAATAAGTACTTATTTAATGCTAGTTGAACCTAGATATAAATTTATCTCTACTAGATAGTTTCATACTCACACAAACTGTTTCTTCGCTACTTTATGTATATGTAGACAAAGTCAATGAAAATAAATGAATCAATTGTAACAATCAATTTTTTTGTATTTTGTAGACACAATGCCTACTTTGGACTTTTGTTTGAGACAAAATGCAGTAGCAGCAAAGACTATAAAACATCTGGATAAGATCCAATTGAAGTAACTGCAGATAACTAAAGGAAAAACATGTGCTACAGCATACAGAGTGAACAAGGTGTGTAGATTATTACTCAGTTTCATTACACTACTATTACTAAAAAGTTATTGTAGGTGTTGGATAAAGGATTGAGCAGTAATTTCAATAAATTCTAACCATTGTAAATAATACTTCAACTCAAATAAAATTAATGAAAATTGAATGGAATAAAAGAATATTTCACCAAATACCCCAGTTTTCTTGTGGATATATACAAATAGATGAATATCTAGCTTCATCTATTTTTTTCATTTGAGTGCAATTATTTCCCCTCCTCTCTCCTCTTTTCCCCTCTCCTTTCTCTCAAGATACCATATGAGTTCGAATTATGTAAAAAACTATCAATACTTAAATGCCATACATTCATAATGTTTTCTATTGTAGTTATCTCCCAAATACTGTAAATTTTAACCATCTAGAGGTCTAATTTGACGATTTTCCAACATATTTTATAGTATTCAATATACTTATTATGTAAATAACTAAAAGAAATATTTACGCTCAAGCCTCCTCTCTCCTCTCTCCTCTACCAAATACTCCTCTCTCCTCTTTTGCAGTTATTTCCCAAATACTGTAAATTTTAACCATCTAGAGAGCTAATTTGGTGATTTTCCAACATATTTTATAGCATTCAATATAGTTATTATGTCATAAATGTATACTATTCAATCTAGATATAAATATATCCATAAATATGTACATAATTATCCATATATACATGGTTGTATAAAAAACTAAAAAATCTCTCTCTCTCTCCTCTCTCTCTCCTCTCTTCTCTCTTCTCTGTACATAGCTATAAAATGTTAATATGGACATGAATTTGGACATGCACATATACATAAATATGAACATAGGTATGTACATAAATGGACATGAATATGGACATGTACATAAATGGACATGAATATGGACATGTACGTATTCATATCAATTTATGCACATGTACATGAATATGGACATGTGCGTATTTACTGACTCTAGCTATATTATATAGGAAGATTTTCCCTACTTATTATGTAATCAATGTATATATTCATATAATGTTTCATTTTTGATCAATATATTTATTCAATGTAGATAAAACTCCTCTCTCCTCTCTCCTCTCTCTCTTCTCTCTCCTCTCTCTCAAGATGCCATATGAGTTCGAATTATGTCAAACAATTATCAAAACTTAAATGCCATACATTCAAAATCTAGCTGCCATATGAGTTCAAATTAAGTAAAAAAATAATCAAAACTCAAATGCCACTTAAATGCCACGCAAATGCCACTCAAATGCCTCTCAAATGAAATACAATATAAACTCGGCGAATTCATTCAACGCCGTAACCCATTGCCTCAACCCCGAGATCTGATCCACAAAAAAACACTTGGTAGGGAGATCTGCTCATATATTACTACTGTTAGCAGTTTTTCAAGAATATATGTAGTACTTCTTATATAATAAAGTTATACAATCATACAACGCTTCATTTTTATACGATACTCAAACCCCATAATCTAACATCACACCAATAAATACCAATAACCAATAAATATCTACAGACCTGGTGCACACAAAAATGCACCCAATGGACCAGGAGAACCTCCAGGATAACCTCCAGGATAACCTCTAGAACATCCAACACACCATACAATGTATTAATCAACATTCAACACTATTAAATTAACATACATTCTAAACAACTGGTGCACACAAAAAGGTACCTCACAGGATCTTATGGTAAATCCTCCATACTTTATCATTAAGAACCAGGAGAACCTTCTCCTTACACTCCATGACAGAGATCTGCTCCCTTATTACTACTGTTATCTCAACATTAGGTAAAGAATTTATCTAATCAACTGCAATGGCGTTGATGGCGTTAATTTAGGGCTGGAAGTATCTGAGAACAAAGACTTAGATGTACCAATTGGATATAAAATATCTGTACGAGTATCATGTAAGGCCACTATAACCCCGGCAGACATTTCTTACAAAGATGTCTTTCAACTCACTTGGTATGATTACACTTTCTGGGTTGTTCTTAATCAGCTTTCATTTAAGTAATTGATCTGGCTTCACAAGCTACCTGCAAATGCCTGATAGATGGTTTTGTTGAACAATATTTGTTTATAAGGATGACAACTCAATGCAGTATTCAGAGAAAACAAACTACTTTTTAATTTAATGTTAACTTGAAGAGGTAGTGACATTTGTTTCTGATAGTTACTTTACAGACTCAATAAACTGTCTTCAATGAGTTTTGTTTATCACATCAAATAGTTATTTTGCTCACATCGACAGGGAACAGAGAGATGCAAGCGGTAAATGGAAAGGGATAAATCTTTCAGGAGCATTCAGTTCTACTACAGCTGAAACAGGACCAACTTTTATACTAAACATCAACTTTCATCCGATACAAAATGGTGGAGATTACAAATGTAAAGTTGTTGCTGGGGGCTACTCAATGATTAGCCCAGTTGTCACCATCAACAGTAAGTCTGAACATAATTGAGTGGTCAAGTTTTTAAAACCTTCAGCCGTTTATATGTTTAATAATATCTTTGCTTCATCCATGACGAGTTATCCTATTTACTGTTAAAGTTTCCTGCACGTCTTAGAAAATGTATTTACTTATGAAACTGTCCATTGAGCAATGCTAATTCTCTCTCAATCACATAGTTCATCTAGCCTACCTAGCTAGTCTGAGCCATTTGTCCCGGCCACATAGTTCATCTAGCCTACCTAGCTAGTCTGAGACATCTGTCCCAGCCACACAGTTCATCAAGCCTATTTAGCTAGTCTGAGACATTTGTCCCGGCCACATACTTCATCTAGCCTACCTAGCTAGTCTGAGACATTTTTCCCAGCCACATAGTTCATCTAGCCTACCTAGCTAGTCTGAGACATTTGTCCCAGCCACATAGTTCATCTAGCCTACCTAGCTAGTCTGAGACATTTTTCCCAACCACAAAGTTTATCAAGCCTACCTAGCTAGTCTGAGACATTTGTCCCAGCCACACAGTTTATCAAGCCTACCCCGCTAGTCTGTAATATGCAGGTATAACAACGGAGCTCAGGCACATCAGCGTTCAACCTACCATTAGTTTTCCGTTTGCAAGAGCCAACTCGCCCTTTCACTCAACGACTCCCTAGGTTCTTACATCACGTTTTTTCCTCATGACTCAAAAAATTTAAGTTTTTGTGTTTAGGCTTTAATCATAGAAATGCTACTTTAGCAGCAGAACAACATGAATCAATTTAATAAAAACATACATTGCTAGTAGAGTTTATAGATCGAACTAAAGCTAAGAGAAAAAATCGAATCACTGTTGAGTGAGAGTAATGCCCGAATAAACTAGTAAGTCGACTTGCATCTCCCTTGTAACTGCACAAGCCTCCCACTTCCCTGTCATATTTATCTTTCCTAGCCTCCCTCCTCTTCTAGTGTTACCTTAGTGGATTATTGTTAATCAATTAGTAGTTTTCCAAGACGCGACGCCGTAGCGCCACTGGTTTTCCTCTCTTCGAAATGGGTATATCGCTACTGCAGTGGTGATGATGTGGCGCTATTGAAAGTCGCTACTAATAAGTAGGGACCTATAATAGCCCCAGACCACTGAAGCGTTATGGAAAAAGGGAATGACGTACTGCTACTGGTTTGCACATGCGTGTATTGAATTTCCAGCATCACTGCAGTCAAATTAATTAAATAACTTCGACAGAAATTTCTGTGATATGAGACAGTTGCCTTTCAAGACCACTTGTATTAATTAAAGATGATGTAAAATAAGTATTCACAAATACATTTATGTATTTTATAATATTTGTGTTTTTTTTCCTATTTTAGAATTTGATAATAATAATAATTAAATAATAATAAATAATCAATTGGCCATGGTTAAATAAATAGGAAAAATAAATAATTATTTTCAATTTAATGAATGATGTATACGTTAGCCAAGCACTGCGGCTTCAAAATTTTATCTGTGGAATATGTATTAGATGAAACAAACACAAGAAAAGCATTTAAAACTAATTGTTGGTTAAAACAATTTTCCTTGATGCAGTTTCACTCATTGACTTATTAGCTCAAAGTCACAGTGGACTCACTAATTAGGGTTCATGACCTTTGGGCACACTGTAAATTGCTGGCTTATGGAAAAGTGTGATGGCCTATTACTATTCAAACCAACGAGCTGGAACAATACGGCATGGCACTACGAAGACGTGATCATGGAAAGCTACTATTTGTTGCTCTCTCCAATTTTAATAACCTGAAAATGGCAGATAATAAACTAGTACCTAAAGTGGACCCTTCCTGTTCGTCCCTCACGTCCCAGCACCTCCATATTCCCTATTCTATTTTTCGTAGTTTCTCTCCCTACCCTGCAAATTTCAAGAACTTAACTCGATTAGATGGCCCCCAGTTCAATATAGGTGATATTTTGACATAGAATGATACAATTCCTTTAGTCGATGTAATAAAAGAGCAAGAACTGAGACAGAAAAAGTACCAGTGTGCCAGGGAATATCCAGATAGCAGACAGGCAAGCTAGGCAGTGCTTCAGAAAGATCATTATCCAAGGTTTACAATTTGCCTGCTTTTATTGAACCACCTACCTTCAGCCTTACTACAAGCAAATGTATAAAGGCGGTATACAAAGGCTGAACCAGGCTGAGTGCATGGTACAGCTACATACCAAACCTATATTGAGCCATCAATACAAACAGAATTATCTTTCACCAAAATAAACATCGGCCATTGGCCGGTAGATTTTATCCATTTGCAATCGATTACAATGGTAAAAAGCATCAAACCTATATAAAGCAATGATTTTGTGTACATTCCATCAATGAGAATGTTCGCTTTGTGTCTTCAGCAGCTTCAAACAATATTGATAAACACAGCATACCATAAAGTTTTAATTATAAAAACATGATTTAATCAGCTTGCTTTTGGTTTAAGTTAAAGTTATGGCCATTTATGAGCAGTACTAATTAGCCTAGTGAAATTATAATAAAAAGTGATATTTACTATTTTTTTCATTTTTCCAGGCACATTTATTTTTTCAAACTTTTCAAGGGGTTTATGCTTTATTCATATTTGACTTTTGCAGAAAAAAGAGGCTGTATACATATTAACTTTTCAAGTTGATGAGTGTTACTATAGTTGCTGGTACACTAAAATCTTCAGTCCATTACTCTACGGGTTGTTCATATTGATCAGTGCAAGTGTTTAGCTCGTTTGAAAGATTACTGTCTTCAAGTCAAAAGTTTATGACGGTGAAAATTGAAAACAACCACATTCCCTGAAAACTGTTCATCTATATTTTGCTTAAAATTTTCTATTTCATGGGCTAATAACAAAAAACACTGGACCCTCAACATATGTTTGTGTAAATAATTTAATTACCAGTCACTCATTGATTTTGCAGGTTTTTACCTGGTCTAAGAGAACTTTGTAGTTCAGCCCTTGAAATATGATTTTGCCAATGTAATCTTACAAGATCTAATTCATGTTGCTGTTAATCCTAATCTTAAGGTTTCTCCACACATGGCGATTTTGTCACGGAAAATGAAAAAACAGCAGTTTATTTTTTTGAAATATTGCAGTATGATCTTCAATAATTTCAAATACAGTTTGATAAGTCGCCACAACTATACACTTCTCTTTCAGGTAAACTAAAATTATTATTACTGAATTACCAGAATGAGAACTTCACATTCATGCCAAACGAAGAAGTGAAATTTACCTGCAAAGTTCATTCTTACCCATATCCTAGCAAACTGGCACTGTTGAAAAGAGAGTCAAATGGAACTGAAGTGGCTATTGTCAGCACTACTCCAGGAGTTTCATTCTACCAAGCTGATATTACTTCCAGCTTTATAGATCATCATTATGTTACATTTACCGCATCCACAGTTTCCGGTAAGGCTGGAATGACTTGAATAAAACTGTAACAGTATGATGCTTGAGATCTTAGGAACCTTCAGTTCAAAATTATTCAGATACTGTAAAGTGTTGGCATTTCTCCAAGAGTTTACTGACACAGCAATTTTTTTGCTCCTTACTTACTGCCTGCCAATTTTTCCATCATCTCACTTGACCACAAGCAATCTCTACTATCCAAAACTGTTCTGATCAAGCAACCTTTTGGTAGCACACTCTAACTGGCTGTTTAAACATTAGATATTTACTGGTTGTAGAGATATTTAATAATGGTGAACAGTTACTGTGCTGGGGGACAAGGGTCTCGACTGGAGCTGATCAATCAGCTACAGCCACTAAAATGATAACTATAATAGGTGCAAGTAGAATCACCAAAACAGTTGCTACACCTCCAACTATTTCTGTTACTAAATCTGTAACTAGTTCTGTTACAAAGTCTGTAACTAGTTCTGGTATTAAATCTGCAGCAAGTTCTTCTACTAAGTCTGTAAATGAAACTGGAGATAACATAAGTTCTGACCCTGAAAACAATGACAAGAATATGGAAATAGATGAACCAATTCTCAGTGATACAGGTAATGTGATATAGCATACGCATACAGATGTTTGAAAATATAAAGTTTTTCCTCTGAGGGAAAAGTTTTTGTCTGGAAGAAAGAGGCTTTATTATATTGTGCGCAACTATTGATCGTTTCTCCACTGACCATTATCAGAGTTGTGCGCTATTTCAGATGTAATTAGAGTTGTGTGCAGTGTTGTGTATTGTAGATATATTGTCACATGCGGTGGCTTGCCCAGACTTTTAATTATACTTTATCTCAAACCGCAGATAGCTGGTAAAAGTAATCATATAAAAGCTCTTTCTTTATTTTTAGAACTGTCATAGGCTCGGTTCCTCCCTTTCTCCTTCCCTGTCCACAACTGTAGGTAGCTAGAGCCCTCAATCTGTCTTACAGTGACAGCTATCACTTTATTACGTATAATGCATTCTTGTAACCATTATGGTCAAGGTATACTACATTATGTTGATGCGTTGGAGATTTCTCAAAAGTTTACAATCTACTACTGAAAAAATATAAACTTTGAATCTTCTCTTTTTGTGACCCCCATTCACTTGACTTTGGGCTGTACTGTCAACATCATTCCGAGTTAGTTTAACCCCAGCTTATCAACAACGTCGGTCGTCCTCCTTCTATGGGAAGAAAACTTTCAAATGCGGATCAAGACCCAGGAGGCCATCTTTTGCTTTGGACACAAATAAAACATGTTGAATCATCTCTTGTAATATAAAATTTTGTTGTAAGCGTTTGTTCGGTAAATACAACATTCAATGTTACAAGTATATCAACGACTTACATGTACAACAATATTGTAGAAGAATTATATAGCACCACGTGTGCTCGCTTGCCTACAAACAGTCCGGTAATCAATAATTTAGCAATTAGATTATCAGAATGGCAGTTACAAACAATACCTAAATGAACGAACCAGCGTCGATAGGATACTGACCCTGCATCGGTCCAGTATCGACCCTGTATTAGTCATTACCGACCCTGTGAGGGCCATACCGGGCCGGCAGCAAGATGGCCACTGTAGCCTGAGAAATCAAAATAGCCTCAGAGGACTTAGCATCCAAGATCTACAAGATGTCTAGCAATATACTAAAGGAATCTAAGGACCAAAGCCTAAAAAGCCTGATATACCTATAACAGGAAACGAAAGAGCTTAGGATTGGCCAGTGGGCCTAAGTCTCCGCCCACCACTTCTGGGCCACCACATGCCTTATTTCATTAATTTGTATATATATCTGTATGCTCATTTGCCACATTATGTTCCACTTTTATACTATTGGTTGTTTACTTGTTTTACTTTTTGTGCTCCGCCTATAAAAGGCAGAGCTCTTGCCCTAATATTCAGTGTTGTATTGGATCTTATACTTGCTTGTATTCTTTGGATAAGAATAAATGCATTTCACTCTAAAGCACTGAGTAATGCATCTGAGCTGAGGGTTCTTTACTGGTTGTGGAGTTGAGATTACTCCTTCACTTCAGATTTGGTGTTATACCAACCTCGGAGTACTTCTAGGAGAGAGGTAATTGGTGGCCGCAGGTCATCGGACGCTAACGACCTGGTTGTGCCAGTGAATGACGAGTTCACTTGGTGACAGTTTTTAGTCCGTGGATTAAAAGGCCCCCCGAAATCCACTACAATATTGCTCTGTTTTGTTGAAGAAGCTATACTAGTTGGTTGTGGAGCTGTAGTTGGGGCAGTAATTCTACTTCTGTTTGGTGCTGCCTTACACAAGAAACTGAAATCTAAACCAAGTAAGTTTTCCTGCCTTCTAGGCACTCTATGTTCATATTATATAAGCTTTTGTCATCAAAAATACAATAATGGACTTTGATTAATGTTGTGTGAGCCCATAATAATGTACTGCACTTAAAATAACCTGATACAGGATAATGGTTTTTATCCTCCTATTACATTTTTAAAACCATCATTTAGTCTTTGACAAGTTTTGAAAGGATTCAAAATTTCTGCCTAAAGTCTTATAGCATATAATTTACAGGGACACATAGTTTCAGCCATTTTGCTTATTTTGTTCTATCGAAATGTCGAGCTTCAGTTATTATTAGTTTGATGATTTAACTTAAAGATGCTCCAAATTTGTTTTTTACAATTTTATTTTATTGAGATTGTTATTAAAGAGAACGTGAGTGAGTATAAATGGCTCTTCATGTAATCTACAGTACCTAAGTTTGCTAACCTATGAGCAAACACCTACCTTCAGTTACTTGCAAAAAAAGTGGGCTGTAGTAATTATGTAGCATACATTTTTCTTCACGCACTTTCCTGAGTTATTTATTTGATTATGGTTTCAGAGGTAGAGCCTGAAAAGGATACTGCTAAGTAAGTACAACACTTGCCGTACTTTATTACTGCATCAGGTTATTAATGACTTTCTTGTATCAATTTCCTTACAGTTTCTATGGAGACTGAAAATTCTTTTTTTATAACAAAAATTTGAGAACATTTTAAGAGCATTCAAACGTCAAATAATTCTCATCCAACGACAATCAAACCTGATTTCTTGATGCTCACAAGGTTCAAGTATAATTTTATTGAACATTTATCATAAAACTTTGTTCAACTAACTTTTCATGTTGTTTGTACTATTTTTAACATCACTGATGATAATTCAACTGGTTCTTCATATTTGCAAAGTTTATTATTAAATTTTTGAAATTATATTCTGTAATCATACATGAGTTGAATAATTATTTTATGGCTATTATACTGCACAGATGTCATATATTACAAAGGTTATAACAAAATGGAGTCGACTGTTGTTGGTTCAAAGGAAATGCCATGTGCAAGCTATCCAAATCTTTCAACATTGCCTCAAGCACATACTTCTAAGATAGCTCAAACTATTTCAAAATAGTTTATACAGTTTTGCAACTGTTCATATTTTTCTGAAATATTTAAATAGTTTATGATTTTTCAAACCAGCTGAATACTTTCAAATTAGGTGAACATTCTGCAGATTGACTAAATGGTTTTAAGACATCCATCGGCGTTAAACAAGAGATATAGTTTTGTAGCATTAGGATTAGTCTATTGAAAGCACTGAGTGTATGTTGTGATACACACAGCTCATCTCTCTATTTCTCTTATTGATTAAACAAAGGAGCAAAGTTTGGGCTGATTGTTACCGCAAATTATATAATTCAGTTAATCGTGAGACAACTGCTAGAAGTGAGCGTTGGCAGATTTTAATGTCGCTCTCAGCGCAGTAATATTACCCATCAAAGTTTTAAAACAGGGGTTTGTGCTATTTACGTTCTTCAAATGGCAACCTTTATGATTCCTCAAAACCTTTCAATGATTTACTTCCAGAGGCGGAAGGTGTATTATTTTGTCAGCATCTTTTTTGGATACATTTTCATTGGCAACACTTATCGCAGTCTGATGCAATAGGTTTCATGAAAGGTTTTACCAATCGTTACTTGACTTATTAAAAGGTTTTCTATTGTTTTATTGGTATAGTGCAACAATTGCACTGCCAATTAGCAGTTAGTTTTATTTTTGTTCTATAAGCTATTTGATGAAGTCTAAATGCTTTTTATACGACTAAAGCTATGTTTTGTATAAATACATAGCTCCATAATATCCAGAAGCGGTGTTGCGATTAAAATAATACTGTCGAATGTCTACATTACTACAGCTTTCTTCCTCTCTCATCAAGAAAACAACAGATATATTGGCAACGAGGATCATATTCATGTCACAATATAATTCTACTACCCACACTTTCAGCGATCTCTCTTCATAATCACAGCTTACAGAATTGTTCAATTTGCGAGCTTCATTCAATAATAGCTTCTGCAGTAGGTAAGTTGATCGAATTTTTCAAACTTCACAAAGAAGAACACAGAAAGCGCAATGAGGAACTATGAGAAGAAAACAGGAAGTAAATTGAGATGTTTGCATAAGGTAAACTAGAAGAAAAGTCAACAAACAATTCTATCCCAACGTTTATTGCAATTGATCCAACTGTTGAACTGTGGAACGACTATCATGTCAGGTTTGGAACTTTTTTAGGAACTCGTACCATTCAAGTAAACGAGACGGCAAAAATATTTTTCATGAATCAATCGTCAACTGTTTATAAACTATTCAGTAATCTAGAAGCTCTGTGGGTGAGGTCATGAAAGCGATTTTATCCGAGTGTATAATAGATTATTTTTATTACTTATTATTATTCATAATTGGGATAGCTAAAACCTAATAATGATTTATTGGTAGCAACCATTTCTTTTTTATTTCAATGTTTGTTATCCTTCACTTGTGTTTTGTACAAAACAATATGAGCTCAACACAAAAAAGACATGATCTGAAGGAAGTAGTAATATATGAGCAGATCTCCCTACCAAGTGTTTTTTTGTAGGGTCAAAATCTGGGGTGATGCAATGGGTTACGGCGTTGAATGGATTCGCCGAGTTTATATTGTATTTCATTTGAGGGGCATTTGAGTGGCATTTAAGTGGCATTTGAGTTTTGATTATTTTTTTACTTAATTTGAACTTATATGGCATATAGATTTTGAATGTATGGCATTTAAGTTTTGATAATTCTATACATAATTTTAACTCATATGGCATTTAAGTTTTGATAATTTTCTTACATAATTCGAACTCATATGGTATCTTGAGAGAGAGGAGAGAGGGGAGAGGAGAGATGGGAGAGGAGAGAAGAGAGAGGAGAGAGATTTTTTAGTTTTCTATACATTCATGTATATATGGATAATTATGTACATATTTATGGATATATTTATATCTACATTGAATAATATACATTTATTACGTAATAAGTATATTGAATGCTATAAAATATGTTGGAAAATCTCCCACGTCCATATTCATTTCAATTTACGTACATATCCATATCCATTCATGCACATGTCCATATTCATGTACATGTACGTATTCATGTCCATTTATACACATGTCCATATTCATGTCCATTTATGTACATGTCCATATTCATGTCCATTTATGTACATGTCCATATTCATGTCCATTTATGTACATACCTATGTTCATATTTATGTACATGTTCATGTCCAAATTTATGTCCATATTAACATTTTATAGCTATGTACATGTTCGCTTATCACTATATCCAATTCATGCTTTTTTGTTGTTGTCATCATAATCTAAAATCAAAAGAAAACAACGCAACTAGTAAATGATAATAAACATCAACGCAATATGTTGATAATGATTAATTAAAGGAATCATGCCAGCGATTTTGTGTCACAAAAACAGTATATTAGAAAATGTTTCTTAGATACGGAACAGTTTATTGGGTAGTAGCGCTTCAAAAAATAGCTACAAAAAACCTAATCAGTACACAACTCAGTTTATTAGGTAGTAACGCTTCAAGGAGGTACAAAACACTGATTGCTGACAAACAACGAATTTTAATGCAGATTGGGAGAGGTAGCTTTTTTTAGACCCTATAATCATCCTGATTGCACAGGTTTTAATATCAATACAAAATGAATCTTCCGCCTTTAAAATATGATGGACGTTCTTTTGCTATACCAGAAGAGGAGTATCATAGTTTGATGGAAAAGATCAGTGGTGCTAAATCAACCGACCAAGACAAATTTGCGCCATCATTGTATGACAACCCGACAAAAGACAAAATGGTGAGAGATATCGAGAAACTCCAGAATATTTTGGTTGAAACGAATGAAATAGCAATGGGAATCAAAAACGAGTTGCTTGAGCGCAAAAAGACAAATGAAAATGTTCAAAGCACAAAAACCTATCGGAGTGATGTTGGAAAGATTAGGGGAGAGTACAAGCAACCAAAGAGCTGGAGCTCTGCTAAAACACCAAAGCTCTCACCATCATCGTTTGATAGAAACACAATTGACGATGATAGCAATAGAGATTCGGAGAGAATGATGCAACGATTAGAAGAGATTAAAAAGAAAGTATCCAACATGACAGCTAGCAAAGACAATCAAGCGTTAGGTGTAAAAATATTGTATCGATTGAGAGACTGCGGGAAATACGATCTGGATACTGACAGGATAAAACTCAAGGGAAGATGGCTTAGCACTAAGCTATCAAAGAATTTGTTGCAAGATGTACTAACTGATAAAGACTCAATAAGATCAACAAAAGATAACTACAGTAGATTTAAAAGTCTGCTCACCACTCAAGGAATCACAACTGTCAGGAGATCCTCATGAAAAACTTATTTTAGCTACCTAGTTGTTAACACAAACATCTTAGCAACAACTTATTAGCTCAAACATGACTTTGTTATACTATTTTTTTGGTTAATGTCATTGTTGAAAAGTCTATGTTTAGTGCTAATGCTTGCTAATACATTACTGCTTAATCCTTTATCCAACACCTACAATAATTCTTAGTAATAGTAGTGTAATGAGACTGAGTTTCACCTGTAAAATGTATATATTTAGCATTTTGTTTAACAATTAGTAAAACTCACCTATAGTGATATGATTGCCTTGAGTTATAGATTAGCTTCTTGAGCTCTTGTTTTGGACAGTGTTATTTTTCAGCATCATCAAAGTAGAATCCATGTAGTTTGAGGAGTCTCCATTGGTTTGGTATCATCTAAGTAGGTGGTAGATCTTGAAAGGAATTCTTGCTGTGTTGCAGAAGTATGCTGTCTTCGAAATCCATGTAGTTTGAGTCTTCATTGATTTGGTATCATCTAAGTAGGTGGTAGATCTTGAAAGGAATTCTTGCTGTGTTGGAGAAGTATGCTGTCTTCAAAATCCATGTAGTTTGAGTCTTTATTGGTTTGGTATCATCTAAGTAGGTGGTAGATCTTGAAAGGAATTCTTGCTGTGTTGGAGAAGTATGCTGTCTTCAAAATCCATGTAGTTTGAGTCTTCACTTTCATTGGTTTGGTATCAGCTAAGTAGGTGGTATATCTTGAAAGGAATTCTTGCTGTGTTGGAGAAGTGTGCTGTCTTCAAAATCCATGTAGTTTGAGTCTTCATTGGTTTGGTATCATCTAAGTAGGTGGTAGATCTTGAAAGGAATTCTTGCTGTGTTGCAGAAGTATGCTGTCTTCAAATTCCATGTAGTTTGAGTCTTCATTGATTTGGTATCATCTAAGTAGGTGGTAGATCTTGAAAGGAATTCTTGCTGTGTTGGAGAAGTATGCTGTCTTCAAAATCCATGTAGTTTGAGTCTTCATTGGTTTGGTATCATCTAAGTAGGTGGTAGATCTTGAAAGGAATTCTTGCTGTGTTGGAGAAGTATGCTGTCTTCAAAATCCATGTAGTTTGAGTCTTCATTGGTTTGGTATCATCTAAGTAGGTGGTAGATCTTGAAAGGAATTCTTGCTGTGTTGCAGAAGTATGCTGTCTTCAAAATCCATGTAGTTTGAGTCTTCATTGGTTTGGTATCATCTAAGTAAGTGGTAGAACTTGAAAGGAATTCTTGCTGTGTTGGAGAAGTGTGCTGTCTTCAAAATCCATGTAGTTTGAGTCTTCATTGGTTTGGCATCATCTAAGTAGGAGAGAAAGTCATGTTGTGTAACATCTTTAAAGGGGTTCTTGGTGTGTCGGAGAAGTGTGTCGTCTTCAAAATCCATGTGGTTTGAGTCTTTATTGGTTTGGTATCATCTAAGTAGGTGGTAGATCTTGAAAGGAATTCTTGCTGTGTTGGAGAAGTGTGCTGTCTTCAAAATTCATGTAGTTTGAGTCTTCATTGGTTTGGCATCATCTAAGTAGGAGAGAAAGTCATGTTGTGTAACATCTTTAAAGGGGTTCTTGGTGTGTCGGAGAAGTGTGTCGTCTTCAAAATCCATGTGGTTTGAGTCTTCATTGGTTTGGTATCATCTAAGTAGGTGGTAGATCTTGAAAGGAATTCTTGCTGTGTTGGAGAAGTGTGCTGTCTTCAAAATTCATGTAGTTTGAGTCTTCATTGGTTTGGTATCATCTAAGTAGGTGGTAGATCTTGAAAGGAATTCTTGCTGTGTTGGAGAAGTATGCTGTCTTCAAAATCCATGTAGTTTGAGTCTTCATTTTCATTGGTTTGGTATCATCTAAGTAGGTGGTAGATCTTGAAAGGAATGTCTTCAAAATCCATGTAGTTTGAGTCTTCATTGGTTTGGTATCATCTAAGTAGGTGGTAGACCTTGAAAGAAATTCTTGCTGTGTTGGAGAAGTGTGCTGTCTTCAAAATCCATGTAGTTTAAGTCTTCATTGATTTGGTATCATCTAAGTAGGTGGTAGATCTTGAAAGGAATTCTTGCTGTGTTGCAGAAGTATGCTGTCTTCAAAATCCATGTAGTTTGAGTCTTCATTGGTTTGGTATCATCTAAGTAGGTGGTAGATCTTGAAAGGAATTCTTGCTGTGTTGCAGAAGTATGCTGTCTTCAAAATCCATGTAGTTTGAGTCTTTATTGATTTGGTATCATCTAAGTAGGTGGTGTTTGCCATCTTAACTATCCAATCTAAAAAGACAAAAAATAAAAAATATTTTAAAAAATGTGAGCTATTTATTATTATTTAATCATAATACAAAGAAGATAACATTTTTATCAATATCCAAAGACAGGGTTTGTAACACAAACGGATTTGGTTGTAGGAGGCTATTTTCTCCATAGTGCAAGTAGGTGAGTTTTTTAACTAGTGGTAAATAAATATTTATTATTATTTTATTATTTAGATCACAAGACTTGAACAAAATTCAATAAAGTAACAATGAAAACCAAATGAAATCACAATAATATTAACAATAATAAGAATAATAATAATAATAATAATCATCATCAGTAAAAATTATTTTTCATATTAAATACAATGAATAATAACTTTTTTATGCTGATAATGAAGTAAAACAATACAATAATGAAAGTTGTAATCATTTTTTGGCTGTCAAGTTCAAAATCAACCTGTCGTTCAAGATGTCATTTAAGGCTAACCTATTTATTCTCTCGGACCTACGACAATTCCGTCAATCAATGCCAAAAGACTGCGATCTTGAGCAGAAACAGGATAGGTTCTATGAGCAGGAAATTATTTAGGAGAGATACTTCTATGGTCAGGTCATATCGTAATAGGAGGATAACTCCAGAGTGCGTGCAACTAGTTGAGTTTTTCAACTAGTGTTAAATAATTATTTATTATTTCTCACCTTAATACAGAAAATCTCCCAGTAGTTGTAGTAGATGTTGGTCCTTCAGTCACTGTTGTTGAAGTGGATGCTTTCTGTGTAAAAGCGGTGCTTCTTATATAGCTAGGTTGTACTAGGTACTAGGTACCGATTGACACGAGTTGATTCCAATGAAAAGCCTTTATAATATATAAGCAGGTCTTTACCCAGAAAACTCACGCGAAAACTAAAAAAAATAAAAAACATTCTTCGCGGGAGTTTCTGTCTTATATGTTATAAAGGCTTTACGCAAAAACTCACGCGAAAACCGAAACTAAAAACTAAATTCTTCGCGGGAGTTTTCCTTCTTATAAGTCATAAAGGCTTTACACGGAAAACTCACGCGAAAACGGAAAATAGAAAACAATTCTTTCGCGGGAGTTTTCCTTCTTTTATGTTATAAAGGCTTTATGCAAAAAGTTCACGCAAATTTTTTTACCGTAAGTTTTCCGCGTAAGGCCTTTATAGTACATAGAAGGAAAACTCCCGCGAAGAAGTTTTTTTATTTTTTCGTTTTCGCATAAAGCTGTTATAACACATAAGAAGGAAAACTCCCGCGAAGAAGTTTTTATTGAGTTTCGGTTTTCGCGTGAGTTTTTTGCGTACAGCCTTTATAACATATAAGACGGAAAACTCCCGGGAAAAATTTTTTTTATTTTTTTAGTTTTCGCGTGAATTTTCCTGCTTATATATTATAAAGGCTTTTCATTGGAATCAACTCGTGTCAATCGGTACCTAGTACTTAGTACAACCTAGCTATATAAGAAGCACCGCTTTTACACAGAAAGCATCCACTTCAACAACAGTGACTGAAGGATCAACATCTACTACAACTACTAGGAGACTTTCTGTATTAAGGTAAGAAATAGTAAATAATTATTTACCACTAGTTGAAGAACTCAACTAGTTGCACTATGGAGTTATCCTCCTATTACGATATGGAGTCGTTCTCTTGACCATAGAAGTATCTCTCCTAGATAATTTTATGCTCATAGAACCTATCCTGTTTCCGCTCAAGATCGCAGTCTTTTAACATTGATTGACAGAATTGCCGTATGTCCGAGAGAAAAAATAGATTACCATATTAAATGATGCCTTGAACTAGAGGTCGATAGTGAACTTTACAACCAAAAAATGATTAAAACTTTCAATATTGTATTATTTTACTTCATTATCAACATAAAACAATTATTATTCATTGTAAAAATAAATAATTAGAGCCTTTTACTAGTGTTAAATAATTATTTATTATTTTTTACCTTAACTCTACTTAGAGTCATCTTAGTTAGTGATTGTAGTGATCTAAATAATAAAATAATAATAAAAAACTAGTTTCAAAAAACTAGATGATTTAATTGACTACAGACAAATAATTATTTTAGCACTTCTTACCTCGATGCTGGTTGCTTACATGGTGTTTCATTGCTATAGCGGTAGGAGTGTTGATGTTTGAGCAGGAAGATGTATCATTAAAGGTGTTAGGATTGGGTCTTCAATCATCAATGTGAATGCCGTTGGTGGTGGAATTGGTGGTTGTAGTGGAGATAGTGTCGATGTTGTTGGTAGTTGTAGTTGGTTCAATATGGAGCTTAGGAAGTGCTTTGGAGTGTGACGTCATCATACCTGCAAAAAAAGTAAAAGAACTTAGTTTAATGATGTTAATATACTGAAATTATTATAGTGTTAAATAATTATTTATTACTTATTTTAAAAATAAATAATTAGAGCTTTCTACTAGTGTTAAATGATTATTGATTATATTTTACCTTATCACCACTTAAAGCCAGATGATTTAATTAGCTAAAGACAAATAATTATTTTAGCATTTCTTACCTTGATGCTGGATGGTCTCCTAGTAGCTGTAGTAGATGATGCTTCTCCGCTTGCTGTTGAAGAACTGGATGCTTTCTGTGTGAAAACAGTGGCTCTTAAATAGCTAAAGTTGCACTGATTAAACCCTATGAATCAGCATTTTTTCCAATGCTTTCGCGGGAATAAAAACTGTTTTTTCGCGTGAATAAAAAACAATGTTTTCGCGGGAATAAATAATTTATTTTCACGCGAATGGAAACCGTTGCTTTCGCGGGAATAAAAATTTTATTTTCACGCGAATACAAACCGTTGCTTTTGCGGGAATAAGTAATTTATTTTCACGCGAATGGAAACCGTTGCTTTCGCGGGAACAAACATTTTATTTTCACGCGAATACAAAGTGTTGCTTTCGCGGGAATAAATAATTTATTTTCACGCGAATGGAAACCGTTGCTTTCGCGGGAATAAACACTTTATTTTCACACGAATACAAACCGTTGCTTTCGCGGGAATAAATAATTTATTTTCACGCGAATAGAAACTGTTGCTTTCGCGGGAATAAATAATTTATTTTCACGCGAATGGAAACCGTTGCTTTCGCGGGAATAAACACTTTATTTTCACGCGAATACAAACCGTTGCTTCGCGGGAATAAATAATTTATTTTCACGCGAATAGAAACCGTTGCTTTCGCGGGAATAAATAATTTATTTTCACGCGAATAGAAACCGTTGCTTTCGCGGGAATAAAAAATTTATTTTCACGCGAATGGAAACCGTTGCTTTCGCGGGAATAAATAATTTATTTTCACGCGAATGGAAACCGTTGCTTTCGCGGGAATAAATAATTTATTTTCACGCGAATGGAAACCATTCCTTTCGCGGGAATAAATAATTTATTTTCACGCGAATAGAAACCGCTGCTTTCGCGGGAAGAAATAATTTATTTTCACGCGAATAGAAACCGTTGCTTTCGCGGGAATAAATACTTTATTTTCACGCAAAAGCATTGGAAAAAATGCTGATTCATAGGGTTTAATCAGTGCAACTTTAGCTATTTAAGAGCCACTGTTTTCACACAGAAAGCATCCAGTTCTTCAACATCAAGCGGAGAAGCATCATCTACTACTAGGAGACCATCCAGCATCAAGGTAAGAAATGCTAAAATAATTATTTGTCTTTAGTTAATTAAATCATCTGGCTCTAAATGGTGATAAGGTAAAAAATAATCAATAATTGTTTAACACTAGTAGAAAGCTCTAATTATTTATTTTTAAAATAAACAATTATTTAACACTAGTTGAAAAACTCAACTAGTTGCGATACGGAGTTTTCCTCCATTTTCGCCTCTAGACATAAATTTAACTTTACTAGATAATTTTATACGCACCGTGTCTAAGTTATTCACTTGCAAGAACGCAAGCTGTGTCATTGACAAATCTGTCTGTTTGTCAAAGCGGTTTTAATTATTTATTATTAAAAAAATCGAACCTCAACTAGAATTCACTCCTAGGTAATTTATCTTTACTAGATAATTTTATGCTAATAATGTCTAAGCTATTTCTTTGTAAGATCACAGACTTTGACATTAACAAAATTGTGTGTTTGTCCAAGCACTAGTAAAGTAACCGACTCTAATTATTTATCATTAACAAAATAATAAATAATTATTTAATGCTAGTTGGGGTAAGCAGAAAACCCGTACCTCGTACCGTACCGTACCCGTACTCTCGAAAACCCCTACTCCATTTCGAAAACCCCTACTTATTTTCGAAAACCCGTAGTCATCAAAAAGTGTTGGCCACGGAATTTTACAAAGTTCATTTATTTGAGGCTAGCTCATTCAATGATCTCTTTTGTCATTGCGCAGTAGAATTAAAATTGCAGTAAACAGCGGAGTGAATGGAGACTGAAAAATATACTACTAGGGTACACCAGTAACCAACAGAATATTGTTACAGATAATTTGATGCTGTGCATTGTCATCTGAATGTAAGTAGGTACATTTGTTGCAGCTTCAAACTACCCCTTAGTGCTGTGGGGGAGGTTTCAGATTTTTTGCTGGTGAAATTGTTATCACGAATGATGATGATGAATTGAATAATGATAATAATAATTAATGACATTGATTTTATAATTATTAATGATAATATAATGTTAATTATTATTTTTAATGAAACAACAACTTACTTATTATTCTTTTATTGGTATTAATTATTCCTATTATTAATAATACTTATTAATTATTATCATATATTATAATAATAATAATTAATTTATATATTTGTAATTATAATAACAATAAGTGGGCAATAAGATGATAATACATATAATAATAAGCTCATTATTATTAATTAGTATCAACAAATTGATTAAATAATAACACCAAGCCAGTAGTATAGTAGGAATTGGTATTTATTATTATTATTTACTTATTATCAGTTTTACAAAGCAAGTTGATTTCCATTTTTTGTTTTTTATTTCTCAACATATTATATGGTACACTAAAAGCTGCTGTATGTAAAATTATCAGATTAAATTCAAGTTGTTATTATTGGGTGGAGTAACGTTCATAAATGCAAAAATGTGGAAAATCGAAAAGCTGATAAATAGTATAATAATGTATATATACATCAACGATCATCACTGTCAACTAATAATAATATTAATTGTTTATCATCTGCTCAAACACTCTGATCTATAATAATTATAGTAACATTGCATCGGATTTTTGCCTGTGAGGAAGTAAACGCAAATCCCAAATTCTACTTCCACTATCTGATTGAAACTACATTTTGACTATCCGTTACTATTTATGGCTATATACTGTGTAGCTTATGCACTCACCAGCATAGTTAGCTCAAGCAAGCAATACAAAGTAGGTACCAACAAGCTAGTAGAACCACCCAATGATGTTATTTACTGAATTTAAAAATAGATATAAGATAGATAGTCAGACAGATAAAATGACAAGCAATGACTTGGTAATTTTCTTATTGAAATGTCAAAAATAAAATTGTCTATTGTTAGTTGACCACCATGGCACAAGTGAGCAGATGCCACATTTCTGACAGCGGTGGCAGCAGTGATGATACAGCTCCTCATATTGGTGATTTGTTCGTGAGGAGAAAACTGGTATAAGGGAGACCTACTGTTGAAGGTAGTGGTGCTTATAGTGCTGGCTACACAGATGAGGAGAGAGGGGAGAAACAGGTAGGAATGCTGTTCAGGCTTGAAAGCGTGTTGTTAGGTGGCTATGTGAAAGATTTTGAGTCAGAATGTAGCTCTTTAAAATAATTACTATTTAGTTTCGATCGAAGTTGTGAATTTCTTGAATGAAGCTGGTTCTTATTTTGGACAGACAGTGGCACACTTAACATGATGTATGGTGAACATTAGTTTGTTATTGTGCGTAGATATGATCAGAATATGGAAAGACAGACAACCTAAAGAGTGATAGGATAGCGGCAAATGATGCATTTGTGGTTTGTGTATTCCATTCAATCCCACGAATACCTCACTTGTTGCAAAAGGATTGCACAGTATATCCTGAACCAACCTTGCAGCACAAGTCTGCCGATCTTAAAGATATGGCTTAGAGCAGTCTGAACACCTCTGGGTAGTTGCTGGTTACCAACTGGGTGCCAGAACTCTCTATCGTACAATGCTATAGTTACATGATGTTGCTTTTAGGAGTTGAAAATGAGCGAGAGACTGCTTTTGATTTTAGCTTACCACATGCTCATGAAGTTCGTGTTTTTTGCATGCCTATGCTGTATTATCTTCTTTCGATAAGTTGCGTTTTACATGTTTTTCTGACATAAAACCCAATTGATTTGTAAAATAGTGATTGTTATCATATTGCAAATTGTTCATTGTTACAGTAAATTGGTCATTTATAAATAATTTTACATTACTTTTTTGTCACAAATAATATAGAAAAGCAATCAGTGAAGTTGCTGGAAACATACAACATCATTAAATTCTTGATCGGCAGGATGCAATAGTCTCTGCTTTAGACTGGCAGTCAAACTGAAATGTCTTTGTTGATGGGGCCACTGGAAGGTCAGGGAGCATTTCCTCATTCTCTTTGATTTAGACAGCTCTCATCAATCGCTCCATCTGTTTTCTTACATCATCTGAAAGGGACAGTTTTAGTAGTTTTATGAATGTGATATTTAGCCGTATTTCACATCTGTTAGTTTGCTGTAAATCTTCTGAAGCGTTTTCACTAAATTACAAAATTTCAATTGACTATGGCATATGGAATGTATGACAAATTCATAAATCAACTGCGCATTTTCACTCAGTATTTGTTGCATTAGACTGACCTTGATTGCAATGTTTGGTAACCATGGGATACATTTATGGATCAAACATCAGAATAACGTTATGGTGTGCCTTATTTGATGTCGCTTTCTCTTACCTCTACCAAACTTTTATAGTGGTGAGCTTGCTTCTCTCTGTGGCGGAGATTGAAAGGCGACCTCATCACCACCATGTGCTAGTCATTCAAGTCAAGATTAACTACAATATACACACATTGTCAGTGTTCTAAAACTAAGTAGCATTACAATAAAGTGACAACAACAGTAGTATCATTACCAATAACAACGTTGATATCGCTACCAATAACTAATAAATAATAACATTGAACAAGCTTACACATGTTGATTCATCATTAAAAGTGAACCATAAATGAGAGCTACACATGCTGTATACATAAATAACCATGTAAAACCAGTTGAGACATGGTTATTATAATTATTATATTTTACAGAGGTGGGAATAAGTCGGACTAAGTCAAGTCATCTTAGAGTCAAGTCAAGTCATAGGTCATAACTTGACTTGACTCAGTTGAGCAGTGACTTGACTTGACTCTGACTTGATGCCTCATCTGACTCGACTTGACTTGACTCGAAAAGTTTCATGACTTGACTTGACTCGACTTCATAATACAGATGACTTTATTACAGTCATCATCAAGTCATTTGGAGTCAATCTCGCAGAGTTGTCTGTTCCTACCACAATTTCCTAAATTAACAGAATACCCGTGTCATGCCTGTTTGTATTTCCTGTTTGGTTATGGAACCAGAGGTGTTATTTAGTGCACAACCCAGCTAATAGTTAGCCAACTGTATGCTTGCTGGAGTATGGTGATCAGAAAATTACATTAGGCCTTCCATTCAAATGTTTTCTACCAGAAAAAAAGATAGAATAATTGATGATTTTCTACCGTTTAAAAATATAAAAAGACAAGAAGAAGGTGCATATGCAGAATACTGTTTGTTTTGTCAACTAGAAATGTACTAAAAATAATTAGTGCACTCTGATTACGAAAGTTTGTGAAATGGGGAAGACTTTTTTTTCAGTAGGGTTGTTGTTTTTAATGCGACTCGTCAACTGCATGTAGGTCAAATTCCCTGCTGGAAAAAAAAGTTGATTGCAACTTGTAAAATTCCTAATGTTTTTTTACTTTATTAAACATGTGTTTCAAAATTTATTGCACAACTTTACTGCAGAGATTTTTTTGACAGAAAAAGAACAAGTAATTTTACAAAATTAAGTTACTAAAATAAAATGGTGACCTTTTTTTCAAGTAGGGTAGGAGGAAAAACAACTGCCATGCAACGAATAGGGTTAAACTGTGAAGCGTCTGCTGCTTGAAATGTGAACAGAATGTTTTATTGGCTGCAACATTCTACTGGTTCTGGCTTTCCATAAGTACAAATGCTATACTGCCAGACTATTGTTCTGAACCACTGATTTATCATTGCCAATATTTTTGTCATCTGTTGCTGTTAGGGAAATCTTTCAATAAAAATCGTCTGATTTCTGTGAAAGTTTTGTATTAGTCATCTATTGGACATCTAAATTACCCCCTCTGAAATCTGCTGATCACGATGATGTCTTTGATAATGCTATACGACCAATAGACTCTGAGATATTCAAGTGACTTGATATTTGACTTGTAAGTCATTTGAGTCAGACTTGACTTGACTTAAAATTTTTCAATACTCAACTCGACTTGACTCAACAATGTTTGTGACTTTACTTGACTTGACTCAGCTGAACCTCAGAATGGCTGCGACTTGACTTGACTCGACTCACAAAGTTCATGACTTGACTTGACTCGACTTTAAAGTCATTTTCTCCCACCCCTGATATCTTATTAATAAATCTGTGAAAAATAATATGTTTTTATCATGTAAAGAACTTTCATATAATTAATTATTATGATAATAATACAAGCTAACCATATTAATAAAATTAAACTATTGCTACTGCAGTGTAAGTAAATAATAACAACCTATTATTATAATTATTATCATTTTTCATAATAATAATAATCATAATTATAATAATGATTAATGATCAATTGAATTTTATAGTATTAATTACTATTTAAATGACAGTAGTACTAGCCTAGTAGTAGTTATGTATAACATTAGTCAATCAATAATACATAATAATTTATTAATTAATAATTTAATGGTTATCAGATTATTATAATTATTATTATTAATATATTCAATTTCAAATTTATTGTCCTCACTTACCGTGAATATTAATGCGTTGAACAACTTCTACTGTGCAATGACAAAAGAGATCATTGGATGAGCTAGCCTCAAATAAATGAACTTTGTAAAATTCTGTAGCCAACACCTTTTTATGACTACGGGTTTTCGAAAATAAGTAGGGGTTTTCGAAATGGAGTAGGGGTTTTCGAGAGTACGGTTACGGTACGGTACGAAGTACGGGTTTTCTGCTTACCCTGCTAGTTGAACCGAGATATAAATTTATCTCTACTAGATAGTTTCATACTCACACAAATTGTTTCTTCGCTACTTTATGTATATGTAGATAAAGCCAATCAAAATAAATGAATCAATTGTAACAATCAATTTTTTTTGTATTTTGTAGACACAATGCCTACTTTGGACTCTTGTTTGAGACAAAACGCAGTGGCAGCAAAGACTATAAACATCTGGATAAGATCCAATTGAAGTAACTGCAGATAACTAAAAGAATAACATGTACTACAGCATACAGAGTGAACAAGGTGTGTGTAGATTATTACTCAGTCTCATTACACTACTATTACTAAGAATTATTGTAGGTGTTGGATAAAGGATTGAGCAATAATTTTAATAAATTCTAACCATTGTAAATAATACTTCAACTCAATTAAAAAAATTAATGAAAATTGAATGGAATAAAAGAATATTTTACCAAATACCCCATTTTTCTTTTGGATATAAACAAATAGATAAATATCTAGCTTCATCTATTTTTTTCATTTGAGTGCAATTATTTCCCCTCCTGTCTCCTCTTTTCCTCTATCCTCTCTCTCAAGATACCATATGAGTTCGAATTATGTAAAAAAACTATCAATACTTAAATGCCATACATTCATAATGTTTTCTATTGTAGTTATTTCCCAAATACTGTAAATTTCAACCATCTAGAGGTCTAATTTGACGATTTTCCAGGATATTTTACAGTATTCAATATACTTATTATGTAAATAACTAAAAGAAATATTTACGCTCAAGCCTCCTCTCTCTCTTCTACCAAATACTCCTCTCTCTTCTCTTGCAGTTATTTCCCAAATACTGTAAATTTTAACCATCCAGAGGACTAATTTGGTGATTTTCCAACATATTTTATAGTATTCAATATACTTATCATGTAATAAATGTATATTTTTCAATGTAGATATAAATATATCCATAAATATGTATATAATTATCCATATATACATGAATGTATAGAAAACTAAAAAGTCTCTCTCCTCTCTCTCCTTTCTCTCCTCTCTCTCCTCTCTCATCTCCCATCTCTCCTCTCTCCTTTCCCTCTCTCTCAAGATACCATATGAGTTCGAGTTATGTAAAAGAATTATCAAAACTTAAATGCCATACATTCAAAATCTATATGCCATCTAAGTTCAAATTAAGTAAAAAATTAATCAAAACTCAAATGCCACTTAAATGCCACTCAAATGCCACTCAAATGTCCCTCAAATGAAATACAATATAAACTCGGCGAATCCATCCAACGCCGTAACCCATTGCATCACCCCCAAGATCTAATCCACAAAAAAACACTTGGTAGGGAGATCTGCTCATATATTACTACTGAAGCACTTTACTCCTTGCTATCACAACTGAGTTATTGTAAACAGCATCATAGCATCGAACAGGTTGATATAGATTGCGAATTTTCAAGCTATACTGTTTTGCGCAACACGGTATATGCTGGATATGATTAAGCTAGAGCATGATTCTGATTCAACATCAGAAGCGTGTATTATGTATGACAAAGATTGTAGATGTTAATAGCTACTTAAAAAAGATTAGGGAACGAATTTGGGATAAGATATTAGTTTTTACAGAATAGCTCGATATAAATTTCTATCTAAATGATGTTGTGCTGTCGAAACTCAAGTTATATAGTAATTGTATAAGAATAGTCAAACAAGAACAGCAGTGTGCTCTCTAGAATGGCTCGTTGAAATAATTCACAAGTACTTACCGCAACTTTATTTTGTATTCTGTGTTGTATATAATAAGCCAATAACCTAAAGCCCGAAACAGACGGGCGATATTTGAGGGCGATTTCCAGGGGGGTAGCGTCGCGAATTAGCTTATTGCGGCGCTGGCCAAAGCACACAGGACAATGACGTTGTCAAGTCAACTCGATAAAAATCAAATTTTTTCTTAATTAGTTTTTTTAATTTTATCAAGAAAACAAACCATTACTATTATTAATTAATAATTGTGAACTGAACGAAGATAAAAGAAAAATGCTACCACTGGCAATCTGATTAATTAACACAAGTTTATATAAATTATTATAATTATTATTTATAAACAAACAATCATAAATTGTTATTTAAACTTTTATTATTATTGAACAATAATTCACAATCTATATACATTCCAACAACAACAGTAAAAACTAAATAACAACAATTATTGTAAATAATATTAATAATTAATTAAGGTTTAATTAAAATCACAGTGATTAAATTAATCAAAATCACAGATAAAAGTGAAAGAATATGCTCAAGTTGATGAAGAAATCAAAGTAGTTGGGCAGCTGTAGCAACTCTGGCCAATCAGAGCACAGCGTTATGGCTGAGCGTCGCAAAATATCTAGCTGGCTGGATACTGGGTGTTTGGCCCCAAATCGCTCAACGCCATAGGCGCCACAGCGCCAGAGGGCATAATCGCTCTGAAAATCGCCAGTCTGTTTCTGGCTTTATGCTTTGTACAAACATAGTTATGGTTTGGATAATTACTCATTACAATAAACAAAATCAACTAAACTCTGAAAATAAGCTAATGACAAAACCTTTCAATCTAAATCATCATCAGTCTGCTCCAACATATATTACTACAAACAACAATAAAACTGTGATACCAACCTTGATAAAAACAACAGCCACACAATAAATACTTAGAAAATAAACATGACCGCTTTACAATGATAAACTACAATATAAATTGGGAATATCAACTCCTGGTGTACACAAAAATGTGCTCTACAGATTTTCCTGGAGACTTGGCGCAACTAAAAATACACTTGCGCCCAGAAGAATCAGCTTCTCCCTAACCCTCCCCCTCCACATGGAGCTCTGCTCTCCTTATGCTACTGTTGTTGATTGCAACAACAACGCCGAAAATGCAAATCTGAAGTTTTTTTCTGTCAAAAATACATTCTAAATAATATGATCCCTTTAATTTTGATACTTTTTTTTATATGAAAGTATGATTTCTCAATTGTAAAATTGTTTTAGTTTTTGAAGTATTGGCTAAGCAACATGTCAGGTAGATGCCAGTGTGTGTAAATGCTATGGTCAGCAATTATAAGTTTGCTGCTGTTGTTGTTGTTGTTGTGGTTGCTAATGTAGTAGATTTTTGTCCTCTTACTACCGGCACAATGGCATGCAATCTGTGTACACTCCTTGCACACCTCTGTAACTCCAGCACTGGGGGTCTACCCGAATAGACTTTAACAACTTCCATGGGGTTTTTGACCCTGACAGATTATCCTGAAGTTGAGCAAATAAATATTTTAATTATCAATTTTATTAACCAATACATAATTGATGCTTAAACACAATCCACAAAACCTCAGATGGCTCAATGGAGCAACAGCTCCTTTTATAGGAGGTTGCCAGAATCTCTCACCCTCTTATTAGGGAAGCCAATTGCATACAACAACACAAGTTCTTAGCCAATCAAAAAATAGAATATAAAAGACATAAACCATACAAGCCAATAAAAAGGTTAGCACGTGGCAAAGCCTCTCTGGGCTACTTTCCCGCCCCTTGCAGAGGTGGTGGAAGTTCCTGATCTTTATAAGGTACCTTTGTGCTGCAAGTAGGTGTATAACTTTTATATTAGAACTTACTTGTATTTTTCACATTTGAAACAAATCTAGCCAGAGACGCTGTCAATCCCATTCAGCTATCTTTGCAGCTTCAGAGAATTTATTGAATATTTTTTTCCAATCTTGATTAGAGTATTCGTGGTCCAACTTCAATTTCAATGCCCAATTTCCAACTAAATTCCATCATAGTAAATATTACTTCGATTCTGACAAAAGATATGTTTGTGGCAGAGAAAGACTGAACTTGCTCCACAGTTATGATTTTACTTAGAAGACAGCCGTTTCTGTAGAGTCTCAAGAGTACATGACAAATGGGGTTTCAGAGTTTTGTCACACAGAAAACTTTAGTTTTGTTGGATCAATGACAAGCTAACGGAAGCTTTTCCTCAAGAAACTTATTTATGTCCAAGTTTTTACACGAATATCCTCGAGATATTATGTTTGCATTCTTTTGACAAAATGTAGCAAACAAAATTAATTACACATTATTTGATAGTAAAGAGCAGCTCAATCGTTGTGGTTCGTAGTATGGTATTGGTATGGTGGTCGTGGTATGTGGTATGGTAGTGGTATGGTGGTTGTGGTATGTGGCATGGTAGTGGTATGGTGGTCGTGGTATGTGGCATGGTAGTGGTATGGTGGTATGGTTGTATGTGGTGTGGTATTGGTATGGTGGTTGTATGTGGTATGGTATTGGTATGGTGGTTGTGGTATGTGGTGTGGTATTGGTATGGTGGTTGTGGTATGTGGTGTGGTATTGGTATGGCGGTTGTGGTATATGGTGCGGTATGTGGTATTGGTATGGTCGCTGTGGTATATGGTATGGTAATGATATGGCGGTTGTGGTATGTGGTGTGGTATTGGTATGGTTTTTGTGGTATGTGGTATGGTATTGGTATAGTGGTTGTTGTATGTGGTGTGGTATTGATATGGCAGTTGTGGTATGTGGTGTGGTATTAGTATGGTGGTTGTGGTATGTGATGTGGTATTGGTATGGCAGTTGTGGAATGTGGTGTGGTATTGGTATGGTGGTTGTGGTATGTGATGTGGTATTGATATGGCAGTTGTGGTATGTGGTGTGGTATTAGTATGGTGGTTGTGGTATGTGATGTGGTATTGGTATGGCAGTTGTGGAATGTGGTGTGGTATTAGTATGGTGGTTGTGGTATGTGGTGTGGTATTGGTATGGTGTAAATGGTATGTGGTGTGATATTGGTATGGTCATTGTGGTATTTGGTATGTTATTTGGTATAGCAGTTGTGGTATGTGATGTGGTATTGGTATGGTGGTTGTGGTATGTGGTGTGGTATTGGTATGGTGGTTGTGGTATGTGGTGTGGTATTGGAATGGCAGTTGTGGTATGCAGTGCGGTATTGGTATGGTCATTGTGGTATGTGGTATGGTATCGGTATAGCAGTTGTGGTATGTGGTATGGTTTTGGTAAGGTTGTTGTGGTATATCGTTGTCATAGCAAAACTTTGCTTTCTTTAGAAAAAAGGTAAGAAAGAAGAGACAAAAAACTGAAGGAACAGTCGTGGTACCGCTACAGGATGATGATATTCAAAAACCTACAGCCGCTGCCACCAAACAAGAAGCTCACAAGTATGAACTAAATTGTAGGCCTGTCCAGATTGCTGCAAGTCCTTAAATGCCCCCAAAATGGGAAAAACTCGTGTGTTTTAGCATTCAAAATTATAAAAATGTATAGTATAATTTTTCAACAATTTTTTGCACTCCCTAAAACTTACATATGCCTAAATTTGTATGATACTTCCTGTAATATCCATTAGCTTCACTAATTCCAAGCCCACAGCACATTACAATGTGCGAGCAAAATTAACAAAAACAGTTAACCACTCAATGATTTGTCTCTGCTGAAAATTTCACACTCGTTCCTGCAATGAACACTTTAGCTAGCGCTTGAACAGCACCGTTTGCCCCTTTTAAGTCATGGAAAATCTTTAACGCCCTTTTGCTCAATAATGTGATCGTCACAGACTTTAGTGATTTTTTGTGGGATAAAAGAATTATGTTGAGAACATTTCCTAAAAATTTATTTTCAATCTATAAAATATTTGTGTTTTCACTAGCTAAATAATTGCTTTTTTTGAGTGATTGGCATGGTGTGTGAGGTAAGCTTCTATTATGTTTACCCGGATTATCTATTTTGGTTATGTTTAGACCCATGAGAAAGAGAAAAAGCGCCAAGTCTATCGTGGCTGTGGCAAATGAAATATCTCCAGAAAATGATGGTTTGAAACACACCATTCAAGCTAATCATACCAATGCTATTGAACCGGAAGTTAAAAGGTAAGAAACCTGCGATGAAAAGAAATATGAAGTTTGATATGAAGTGTATGATTTCATTCATTTTATTGAACTAGTGAAACGCTTCATTGCATTTGATTAGCTAAGTGTACAGTTAGTACCCAAACCATATGCAAAGTCAACACCTGAAAGTGAGTTTTTGAGCTGTAGTCTTTTGGTTGTTTCTAATTATGGACATTTTTACAACTAACTGAAAGAACCAACTGAGAGCCTCCAGGCATGGCAACATTGGGTAGTTTGTTTTGCCTGCAAATTAGAAGTTTTCACTGTTTAGGTCTAGGTTTAGTAATGTCTGCATACAAAAATAATCAAAATTATTGGGAAATCTTAAACACTTTCCACAACTTATGTTCATAGATCTCCTCCCAAAACCTGAAATCTCGATACTGTATTTAACTAGACCAACTACATAGTATCAGCTCATACTAAACTACAACTACTCGCATGTATAATCACAGCAGTTTCCAGCTGCAAACACTTTCTCTTCCGGCAGCTCTGTATTCCGGTGGGTCTATAATAGTAGTAATATATGAGCAGATCTCCCTACCAAGTGTTTTTTTGTGGATTGGATTCCGGGGTTGATGCAATGGGTTACGACGTTGGATGGATTCGCGGAGTTAATATTGTATTTCATTTGAGAGGCATTTGAGGGGCATTTGAGTGGCATTTAAGTGGCATTTGAGTTTTGATTATTTTTTTACTTAAATTGAACTTATATCGCATCTAGATTTTGAATGTATGGCATTTAAGTTTTGATAATTTTTTTACATAACTCGAACTCATATAGCATCTTGAGAGAGAGGAGAGAGGAGATGTATCTACCTTGAATAAATACATTGATTAAAAGTGAATCAATGTACGATTATATACATTTATTACATAACAAGTAGGGGGAAAATCTCCTCATATAATATAGCTAAATACATAATTCGAACTCATATATACATTTATTACACAATAAGTACATTGAATGCTATAAAATATATTGGAAAACTTTTAACATAATTTCAAACATAAAAATAGATAAAGCTAAATATTCATCTATTTGTTATCAATATTTATAAGGATGATGAATGATTTCTTGTATTTTATATATATAGTTATAGTAACTGTTGTAAAATAAGTCTATTATGAAGGCTTTTATTTAAGCCAAAGTAGGTTCGGTAGATACTCCTTCAGAAAACACTCGTCTTTTAGCATAAAAATATGTGAGTCCTCGCTTTATTTGGCTGTATGTCAACATTTTTTTATCATTTACTACAAATCCTCGATTTTTACCCATAAACGAGTTTTTTTTGTTCAATACATTTAGATAACTGTCTTTGTTCAATTGATTAATTCGTTTGTTCAAACCTTTTGAGCTAAACTTGTTTCCTTTTTCTCCCCAGCAGTAATAGGATTTAGAGTTAAGTGCAACAATTCCATCTCCGGTAAATTCCTCTTTAAACAGCCCGGGTGTTATTTTTCCATGTTTTAGTACTTTTTCACAACAGTCTTGCATGCTCCATTCTAAACCCATTGTTTTGATTCTTAAAAACTCATCCCTATGTTTGTCACAGTATGATCGTGGAAACCAATCACCATATTCATTGTAAAACTCTTTTTTCATACTTGGTTTTACCAGTGTTTCTAATGTTCTGCTCAACGCCATGTATGCACTATCTGTATCCATTTCAACATATTGGAAATCACTTCTGTCAATATATCTATAAATAAAAAGATTGTTTCGATTTCGATTATTTGGAAGTTTTACTTACTTATACATAATAATAGTAGGGAATTAGGTTTTACTTACTTATCCATAAAGTCGTAGTAAAACTGTAGCATTCTCAGTTTAGCATACTGTAGCACTGAGAAACCCAAGTGTACTGGAACATTCATAGTTAGCTGAAATGATGGTGATACTGATTAGCAAAGTAAACTTGGAGAATATAAGTTTTGAATTGCAAAATAATTGTTTTAAAACTTACTAGTTGTTTACAGGTTACGATTTCATAAAAATCATCTGCTATCTCTTCCATGGAGATGAATTTGTTCCCTCTGATACGAAATGAAGCTTTTCTCGCACCTTCGAGGAACTTGATGGTGGTGTGTTTTTCTTTATCAGTGATTGCTTTTCCATAAGCAGCATTTCCTACCAACTTGCTACTAGTAGCGAGTAATTCTTGACTAGGATCTGCATCTCCCATTCTGCGAGCGTCTGAAACTGATGTTTCAAAAGCTTCAAAAGCTTTTCTAGGAATATATTCTATTAGCTGATAAACTTTGGTGACTTTCAATCCTTGTTTCAAGTACCATTTTAACAAATGACTCATTAGCAATATCTTATCTCCGTACATACTTCCAACTAATGAGCGTTGAGGAGTCTTTAGAAAACCTTCGGCTTCAGCAAAGACTTTCATTTCATCGCTCAAGTGTTCTCTGGTTAACATCGTATTTTTAAAAATCGGGGGCATTTCGGAGAACTTTTCTTCCTCTTCCTCAGGAACTTCGATGTCACATTCAACAAATCCGAAGAATTCCTCTGATTGAACTCTCTCCAACACTTCTTCTTGATTCAGCTTTTTTTCAAGTATTTTAGGGTAGAAAGAATTGTAAAACGTGTTGACAAATTTTTGTAAATTTGTATGAGTTTTTACACGTTTCATCCACTCACACTCCCAAATCGAGATTACAGTGTAACCTAGCGCTCGGAGATATTCTTCATTTTCCATCGTAGTTTTAAACAGATTTGCTTTTGATTTTCTTCCACTAGCTTGAAGCTCTTGTTCTTTAGCGTTGTTATAAGAGCAGTTGTGTCCATGCCAAAAACACCCGTGGAATTGAAAGACATGACGATTTTCAACACAGAATCCATCAACTGGTAATGATCGCTGTCCAAGATTAACTTCCCCTCCATTGAGCTGATGTCTGATATTGATTTTTTTTGAAAACATTTGGAACTGTAACCAGCTATGAACTACCTTGCTAAATTTTACTGGTTCAGCGACAAAGGAGTTTTCGATTTTTCTTCTTCGAGGATAACCAGTAGGCATTGATTGCATCATACACCATAAATAGTGCGCATTTGCATCAACTCCATAGATTCTATCACAAACTTTTGCTTCTTTTCCCAACCAATGTTCTCTAATTTTAGTTATACCTTTTTCGTGATATCTATGCATCACTAGACTTGGTCCACCAACTATGTTTTTCTTTATTAGAGGATAAAGTTCTGCGTTGCAGTTGTCAATCAGACAAATTGGGAGAGTCTGTCGAAACGAATTACCAAGTTCATGGAAATCCAAGTGTGTAGAGAGGTATGGAGGAGGTGGTTGAGGAGCTTTGTTGAACATCTATCGAATCGCTAATCCTGGTAAAGATATACCATCTTTTAACATATCAATCCCATGCTCTCTGTAGATTGATCTTTGTCTTTCCAACGCTTGAGCAAACGGTTTTACATCCAAGTTGTTGTACCATTTTAAAAAATCCCTCATTGTCCTCATGTCGTTATCTTTCCACGTTTCTTGACAAATCATGTACTCTTCTTCACTGATGTTTTTTTGTTTTAAAGAACTGTAAAAAGCTTCTCTTGGAGGTAGATGTTCTTGATTAAGTTGTTCCAAGTCTTTCATCCATTCATAAGGAAAAAATCCTTTTCCGGCTTCACATTTGTATGCTTTGAGATACATTTCATAGCTATATCCAGGAGCGATGAAGTTTGTACAATCTAAAAACAAAAAAGATCCTATTCCGATAACAGGCATCTTGTTTCCTTTTTTTATAACAAAATCAAAATCTTTGTCGGAGACATCTTTCAATTTTTGAAGCAGTTTTCCTTTCATCACATTGACATCATAAGTCTGTGAATTGAATCCTAGAATAGGGAGTTTTTTCATATAGCTGTACAAATCATCCAGAACTTTTTCAGCTCCTGTTCTCCGTCTGAAACGATTTTGTTCATAATCACTACGAAACTTTTCTTCAGCTTCTTCCAGTCGTTGTAATTCACCTTCTATCTGTTTTATGATTTGCGAAAATTGTTTTTCCAATCGGCTATATGATTCTTCACTAGTATCTTCCAAGTGTTCAATGAACTTTCCAACACATTCATCATCATCCCCGTTATTGACAATACAACGTGGGTTGTTGAAGCCTGGTACGTTTGAACAAATTGAAATACTTAAAAGTTGATGCTCGTTAGTGTAAATGGTTGTGTCTGTATCTCGATCTTTTTCGCAATTAGGTAACAAACACTCTATATCGAATGTTGCAAAAAACGGAAAGTATCTCAAGGAATCATCTGACCCGATATCTATCCCGAATTGAATCTTCAGTTTGTCGAATATTGTAGCGCTAGGACTGTATTGTCCTCCAGAAAACTGCATAGTTGTTGCGTCTGAGATTGAACATCTGTGTCTTTTCAGATTCCCCAATCTGTCATAACAAGTAGAACACGTTGGACATCTGTAGGCTCTGACATATCCTTCCAAGTTTGTAATAAGACTGAAGTCATTGATATAAAAATCCAAATATAGATTTTCCTTGTTACTGGAGTTTGAATTCCAAATAACTGTTGAAGTCATATCATCATTTAAAGAAAACACTGTTATCTTCAGTTGAAATGCTCGCTCCAAAAGCAATAAATCAGCTTCTGTTACTCCTTTCCCATCATACTTTTTAGTACTATCACCATAGATGAAACTATGATATTGTTGTTGGTACTCCTTCACCTCCTTAATTATCTGATCTTTTGCAAATCCGGTGTTTTTTTGTAGTTCTTTGTGTAATGCTAGACATCTAAAAAAACAAAGATTGTCAGTAATTCGTATTCCTTTTGTCGTTTTTAACATGGTTCGTATGTGTCTGTTGTTGATGAGGTGAGAGGGTAAATGCTCTGGTGGTGATCCAACTTTTCCCATTCCGAGTAGTTTGTAGAAATAAAACGAAATGTTTGTGATCAGCATCAATCTCCAAGTCGTATTTGGTCTCCGTCTCAAGCTATTAGTACGATGATCAGTCTCCATAACATCAACAAAAAAGTCATCAAGATCTCCTTCAGTTTCAATCAGTTTAGCTTTTGGATATACGGTAGCATTGTTTGATGATGAGTGAAAGTATCGGAGTTCACCATCATTTTTATTTTCTAGTATACAACCTACGCTACAGTTGACTTTTGCTCTAGAGCTCAATTGTCTCCAAACTTTTTTTAGCAATGCTAACACTCCTGAATCATGATAGTCATTTTGGTACGTATCAGCTTGATCTCTTGGAATCCCATCCCAAAGTCGTACATTTAAAAGTTCTATGACTTTTCCAGCTCTATGTTTGGTTTTCATAGCTCCCCAATATCTAGATATCAAATCATCCCATTCTTCATCTTGAAAAGTTGGAGCTATGCTATCATCAACAATACCTAGGGTCGATACTCGGGTAGGTCTTTCAAAATTTAAATCTTCCATTTCTTGTTCTTCTTGTTATTCCTCTTGTGCTTCTTCCTTTTCTTCTTCTTCTTCATTTTCTATCATTGGATCATTCTCATTTTCTTCAACTATATCCTCCACAACTGGCTCTATATCTTGAGCTATTATGCTAGTCTTTGGTGGTGAAGGTTCAGCACCAAAACCTATTTGATTGATTGTTTCATCAGGTAAACGAAAACAAATGAGATTTTCTTCTAACCATTCCCAATTAGGGGAAATTTCAGGGTTTTTTTCTTCTACATTCTCCTCCTGATAATTTAAACTTTGTCTACAATAGAAATGCTAACACATAATAGTTGTTCTATAAAACATTCACATACATTTTGTATGAAATGTAACAGGAGAAAAAATGACTTAAACATCATTATCAATTAATTTTTAAAATGGAATTAGGAAAAAAATGTCTCAAACATTATTATTAGTTAAGTTTTCCTAAACTTACTGTGTGCTACGAGATGAATTCTCAACTCCCTCTTTTACATTCATTCTCTGATATTCTGAGTCCTGTCTACAATAAAGAGATATCGCATTATTTTTGCTGATTCATGAGATGTCTATAAAAAAACCAGCAAAAAGAATTACTCTACTAACATTATTAATTTATGATTTTAAAAACTTACTGCATATCAAAGGCTATCGTATTTTCAGTAGTTGATGAAACTTGAAAAGTCGAAGGTTTGTCTTGAAAAGCATTTTCAAGTTCAATCTCCATTTCATTTTCATATTCAGCATTGCATTCATCATTCATGTATTCATTATCAGCGTTTGAAAAACTGATATCATTTTGATTTTTCATGAGCCATTCCCATTCCTTATGTATGTCTACATCAGTATCCTCCTCTTCTGTTTCCATAGTGCTATAATAACAATAAAATCATTAATTTTTTAATAGAAGTGACAATAGTACATAGAAAGGTAAGTTAATTGTCTCAGCTAATAAATTTTACCTTGTGAATAAAACTCCTAGTAGTCAGTTGGTATATTATATAGTAGATGTTGAGTCTTCAGTTACTGTTGTTAGAACGAGTGATTTATTGTGTGAAAGCATTACTTTTTAAGTAGTCAAAGCCTGTCAGATAATTAAGTCTTAAGTTCAATGAAAACTTTTAAATTCACACAGAAAAACTTTTAATAGTTAGTGGATGTAGTAGTAGATGTTGCTCCTCCGCTCGCTGTTGTAGAACTAGATGGTTTCTGTGTGAAAACAGTGGCTCTTGAATAGCTAAAGTTGCACTGGTTGAACCCTATGAATAGCAACCTTCTTTGTAATATAACTATGAAGCAGCATTTTTTTCACGCGAAAACCAATGCTTTTGCGGGAATAAATAATTTATTTTCACGCGAATGGAAACCGTTGCTTTCGCGGGAATAAATAATTTATTTTCACGCGAATGGAAACCGTTGCTTTCGCGGGAATAAATAATTTATTTTTACGCGAATGGAAACCGTTGCTTTCGCTGGAATAAAAATTTTATTTTCACGCGAATACAAACCAATGCTTTTGCGGGAATATAATATTCCCGCAAAAACATTGATTTGTATCCGCGTGAAAATAAATTTTTGTATTCCCGCGAAAACATTGGTTTTACTCGCGTGAAATTAAATTATTTATTCCCGGGAAAGCAACGGTTTCCATTCGCGTGAAAATAAATTATTTATTCCCGCGAAAGCATTGGTTTGTATTCGCATGAAAATTAAATTATTTATTTCCGCGAAAGCAACGGTTTCCATTCGCGTGAAAATAAATTATTTATTCCGGCGAAAGCATTGGTTTGTATTCGCATGAAAATAAAATTTTTATTCCCGCGAAAGCAACGGTTTCCATTCGCGTGAAAATAATTTATTTATTCCCGCAAAAACATTGGTTGTTATTCGCGTGAAAATAAGTTATTTATTCCCGCGAAAGCATTGGTTTGTATTCGCGTGAAAATAAAAAATTTTATTCCCGCGAAAGCATTGGTTTTCGCGTGGAAAAAATGCTGATTCATAGTTATATTATAAAGAAGGTTGTTATAGATAGGGTTCAACCAGTGCAACTTTAGCTATTTAAGAGCCACTGTTTTCACACAGAAAGCATCCAGTTCTACAACAGCATGCAGAGAAGCAACATCTTCTACACCTTCCATTGCTACTACTAGGAGCTATCTCTTTATAAAAGGTAAAATTTAAAAAATTTATTATTCCCTACCTAGCAAAGATCAAAAATAGTTTAGCTATAATGTAAAGTATGAAATAGATAATCTTTTAGTTCCACATGAAAAGCTGAATTATATATCATTTCAAACATTATTTCTTTCTTTTTTAGAATACTATGGAGGACTTTTCTGCTTCTTACATGGATTTAAAACCAATCGAAAACAAACAAAAAACACTCAAACAGCCACCAAAAGAAAAAACTCTAACTCTGTCACAAAAGAAGCAGCAATAAAGAAACGAGCTCTTCCAAAACTGGTTTTACCCACAACATCAAACACTATGGAAAAAAAAGAATTACTCACTGATGCTGATAGAGCTCTCAAGATGGCCAAATCTCTCAAAAAATGGAAGGCAAGCGATTTGAAAAAGATTGGAGGGTTTCTTACACTATCATCACTTCCTGCTCCATCAGTTTTGCAAATCGTTTCTAATGAACAGAGTACTGGTGCATACGGAAATTACTACATTCTCACCTATCTTGATAATTCAACTGGAACGAACTTTCAGAAAGTCATTTGCCCAAGTAGAGTAGTTGAAAGCTTCAATGTTGATAACTACCCATAGCCTTTCAACATTTTGTACTTGGGTGAGATGGAAAACTCAAAAAAACCAGAGACTACTTATTACAATGTCAAACGTATCAGCACAAAACGCTTAACCACAATGGAAGCTACTGCTGAAGCTGAAGAACTGAGAAAAATGAGTGAAGAAGAGCTCAAACTCGCTTACGACATCGAGTATCTCAGCAATTTCAAAGAATGTTCAATTTTTGCTTACATCGATGTTGTTGAAAGATTCATTCCTTTTCGATTCAATGGAGAAGAATGCGTCGTAAATTGCATTCGCTCTGTCGCTGAAAAAGATGGAAAAAGAGAGACGAGAACACTTTTAATACCAATCAGATACAACGAGGAAGCTAAAAGATGTGCATCTGGTGTGATGATTTACAAAGGAAAAAAACAGAGTAAGAATGGAAATCCTATTCCATACCACAATTTCATCTTCATTTCTTCAAACGATGCTAGTGATTGGGAACAATATTGCACACAAACAAATTCCAATGAGGAGCTAACAAAAACGAATAATGAGGATGAAGTTCTTAAAGAATTCCTAGAAAACGAATTACAAAATTTTGATGAACAGGTTGGTGTTGATGGTATGTAAACTCAATCTCGAATGCTGACGACATGTAGTCTCAAGCGGATAAAGCGAGCTATAGTGCCTTGTATTATGCAAAATTTAATGTAAATTTTAATCAACTAAAGGGTTAATTTGATGATTTTTTCAAAATTTAAGAATGTCAAAAAAATTAGATATAATGTTTTCTATTGCAATTATTTAACCATCTAGAGGGCTAGTTTGATGATGTTTTTCCAAAATTTATACAGAAATAGTCATAAATATGTCCATAATTATCCATAAGTGCATTAATGTATAAAAAAAAGCCTATGTATTGATTGTCATGAGAAGTTGTACTGTTTTGTATTACTTGCTATTTACTGACTCTAACTATATTATATGGAGAGATTTTCCCTACTTATTATACAATAAATGTATATAATCATTTATTGATTCATTTTTAATCAATGTATTTATTTAATGTAGATATAACTCCTCTCTCCTCTCTCTCCTCTTTTCCTCTCTCCTCTCTCTCAAGATATCATATGAGTTCGAATTACAAAAAACTATCAAAACTTAAATGCCATACATTCAAAATCTAGATGCCATATGAGTAGAATTATGTAAAAAAATTTATCAAAACTTAAATGCCATACATTCAAAATCTATATGCCATATAAGTTCAAATTAAGTAAAAAAATAATCAAAACTCAAATGCCACTTAAATGCCACTCAAATGCCACTCAAATACCCCTCAAATGAAATACAATATTAACTCGGCGAATCCATCCAACGCAGTAACCCATTACCTCAACTCCGGAGTCAAATCCACTTGGTAAGGAGATCTGCTCATATATTACTACTTATAATACAGCAATTTTGGCCATAGTTCCGTGAATTACCTTTCATAACAATGATTATTTTGGAGGGGAGATTCACATTTGAATAGGTTGAGATTAAAATGTTTTCATCAACTTCAAGCTATTTAAGAACTGGCTTTGCAGTTGCATTGAAAATAACTTTCATTCTACTAGTTTCATGATTATCAAAAAATATAAACTATCTAAAACGGAAATAAAAAAAATGTAAGCATGTATTATAAAATTAACTTCACAAAAACAACCATGTAGTTAAGGATCTATTTTTAAGGAGGCTCCAGTGTAGCACTTTTCTATGGAATAATTTACTAGAACCTGGAGCCAAACTTGCCAGAACATAGAGCTGGACCCATCTCCAGCTCTCTTATTGCCCCACCAAAATGATTCTGCATATGCGACAGTTGAGCAAAGTATAACTACAGCTTTTTTATATATAAATTGATGAGGCAAGTCTCATTGATAAATCTTTGTTATACAGAGGGATAAGAACCAAAAGCAGAGCTGAAAGTAAAGAAATTGAGCTGGAACACAAAATCAATCACGGTTTGGATGCTCCCACCAAAGCTGTGCCAGTCAAGGCAGTAGAACTAGAAAATAAAAAGTATTAAATATTGATAGAAATTGTTCTGATTATAGGAATGGCTGTAAGTATATTATCACTAATGGAGTTTTGTTTAATATATTCAGGCCCATGAGAAAGAGAAAAAAAGCCAAGTCTATCGTGGCCGTGGCAAATAAAACATCTCCAGAAAATGATAGTTTAAAACACACCATTCAAGCTAATCATACCAATGCTATTGAACCGGAAGTTAAAAGGTAAGAAACCTGCGATGAAAAGAAATATGAAGTTTGATATGAAGTGTATGGTTTCATTCATTTGATTTGAGCTCACAAAACTATAACTGCTTCAACTTCTCTACCTCGTTTAAAGTGTCTTACCTCATTTTTTGCTGAGAAAAAAAGGTAACTGCTGAATGGCAATTAACAGCTAAATATCAACTGGGCAAAACAAAACCAACTGCTTATCATTATTTTCTGAAGGAAAACACACTGCATTCCTTTCAGCTGAAATTATCTGTTTTCACAACAAAAACGAAAGAAACCAGCTCAACAAACTTGAAGGTTCTCATTTAATCTTTCACACCCTCTTGGTACTAGTTTTTTGCTTCTATTTAGAAAAAAGAGAAAGAAAAGCTCAGTCAAGCCTGAAGTGCACATTTTGTAACAGCTGTTTGAACACTCCAGATGCAACAACTGATGTGAAGTAACATTCTGATATCAAACAACATCAAGCTAATAGCAATCATACTCAGTACGATTTGTTTTACGTGTTAGTGATACGTTTTAGTGATAATGAAAACATGTTTTGGAAACCGTAGCGGCTTTTTATGTCCTACTACTTTCCGCTAGGGGTTGTCATCGCACAGACTGCTTGTCTGCCAGCACAACTAAACAGTCAGCCTTCCTAGGCCTGACAATGAGCAGTCAACCTCTCCCCAGAGGTGACCCTAGAGGTACACCAACTGCTTGAAAAGAGAGTGAACTTCTTTACCAACTGTGGCGAGCCAGCAGCTCAAACATATATACTCAGTGCTTTCGAGTGATATGTAATAACCCTTATTCATAACAGAATACAAAGGTGGCAATCCAGTACGAGGCTGTCAGGTAATGCAATGAAGTATGAGAAAGCTCTGTGTTTATAAGCAAAGTTACAGGAAGTGTTCAAAACCTTTCCATCATGCATAGAAAGCATGATAGCTAGCCAATACAAATAAGTATAATAATAATGTCCAATAAGATGCAAATAATAATGTTAAAAGAAACTGGTGCCCGGAAGTGAGGGGCGGAGTCTCTAGCTATTTGACCAGTAACAGGTTAGTATCCTTTCTTGTAACAGTCCTTGGTCTTTGAGATCCTTTGTTTCAACTTTTCCGACTTCTGAGGCTGGTAAGCTCCTAGATGTGGGCCCTAGAGGTTCTTGGGCTATGTTTGCCTTTTCAGGCTATGGCAGCCATCTTGATGCCAGCCCGGGATAGCTACTCAGGATCGGGGTAACAAGGACCCTGTACTGGTATGATTAATTATTAACATTATTGTTTAACCAAAGCAACAGAGTCCAGTCTTGTTCTATTGTATATATGGGAGGCATGCCTACGGCAAAAACCATCAGCAAAAACCATCAGGGGGACCTCTGCAAGGTAGTGGTCACTGTTGGTGTCCAATAAAATCCACTACAGAAACGCTCTTGTTGCTTTTGAATACGTTAATGTCTCTATTAAAGTTGATAAAACTTGGTATACTTACATAGACAGGAAGTTGCAAAAGGTTTAATAATGACAAGCACCGCATCAGGCTGTCTCGCGATATCACTAACAAAAATTTTTAATGGTTTATGACAATACTAACTATGGTACAACACGATTGGATTGAAACAAAACAATTTATGGCTGCTGATAACTATTTCTTTCCAGAAATAAGAAGAGTAATAGTATTGTTTGGCAACAGCTTGAATAATTTTTCGATAGTATTTATTAGAATTATCTGATACTATAAACTTCATCATTCACTAAAATTGATTCATCTACTGTTTTGCCAAAATCTCTCTTGAACAAGTAAGGAGAGGACAACTTTTGAGTTTGACTTTCATGGATATTCACTGTGAATAGATTATTACTGCACAGCTTTATTTCAGTAACAGGTAAATGCTGCTTTAGTAATAAGCTTAATTAACCATTAATAGTATGTTTACCAAATTAGGTGCTCAGAGTATGATTAGCTAGTCAATAAACTAAATCATAAAAAATTTGGAAATTTAGTCTCCTTAAATAAAAAAATAATCGAGTAAAATCAATTGATATTGTAAGCAGATCCTAAATTAAACTGTTCATAGAACTATCTATGATAATCAATCTGCTATTTACTGTTGGGCAGATTAAACTAACGCCTACAATTTTTTTTTATTTTGTTTCAAAACAAGACACAAGCAGTTTCAATGACGCTATAACTATGATATGAAACAATCTAAGGGAAACCTTCATGAATCAATGGGGTTGACTGCTCTGATTGTAGATGAAGAAAGAGCAATGTGTCAGATGGCCAACTTTTGTTTAGTTATTTATAAACAATCCTGAACAGTCATTTTTTTTTATAATTCACCACCATGTTTGCTTGTTATACAACTTCAACATCCTGACTTGAGTCACTATAACAGCCGAACCTTATGGTATGTATTGCATTATACTTAATTATTACGTTTATATGTCTGTGCCTTTTCTCTTCTACTACTACTCTCCCTACTGTCACTGGTATATCAGCTCTATTGAACAAAATATTTCAGCTTTCAGGATTTTATGATTAGAAACTTACAAAAGTGTTTTTTCAAAGCTAAATATATCTGGAATGAAAATGAAATGATCGCATTAAAGGCGGAGCACACTGGTTCAAGGTTGATCAAGTGAGCTTATTCTATATGTAGTAAAGATAGCAGTAGTATTATGAGAGCAGAAATCTCCAAAAGAGATGTCCTCTGGTTTTACCACTTATAGGATGATTGAATCTTATAGTGTGGCATTTATAAATCTCGCTCGTTGGACAGAATTTATTATTTCAACCTGTTAAGAACTGGTGAGCTTTCCTGTGTATATAACGCATTGTCAGTCCTCAAGCTATGCAGCCTCAGACATGAAAGTTACATTAAAGTAGTTTTAAGTTTCTAATTGCTGATAGAAATTTTTTTTTGTATTCAACACTCTTCGATGTATCTTCTCTTTATTCTTGTTAATTAACTTTAGTTCAGCCAAAGCACTAATTTTTTAAAAGAGTTTTTTGCAAGCTTAGTAGTCTCCACAATTTCCCATCAGTAGTAGCGTTAAACAGCTGGCTAACAGTTAATGCTTTGAAATAATCTAGTAGTCTATAATTCGGAGAACATTATTATTTTATTTCACAGGATGTAAATCAGCTGACTTAAGGAATTCATGACTGCAATGACATTGCAAGAATGCAACAATGGCATATAGATAACTTCTTTTGATAAAAGTGCCAACAGGTAGATGTGAGTTGCGGCAGTCTGGTTATCAATTCTAAATGCAGACAAATGCATTACCTTAGCTTGTTTTTCATCAGCTCTTACCTGAGTGCAATCACTTACATCTCTGCAGCTGGCTTCAACTCTAGTATAATAGTGAAAGATCCAGGTAAGTACTGATATATATGTACGATTATGTTAAATGTATAACAAGTAAAAGATAACCTTTCTGCATTTTGTGGAAGTAATTTCTATCACTTGAATAAATTTCGTTACAACTCTCTGTCTTTCTACAAAACAGAGAAAGAATAGCTCTGGTGAGCGAAACACTAGATGCCATTGAATATATAAAAAAAAAGATAATAAACGTCATCACTTCCCTTGCACTGCTGTAGCAGTGATACACTAAACACTGTTATGTATTTACTACAGGTGAAAACATCGTTGGCCCTCATCTAGAGCTGAGTTCAACAATTCTTGAGGAAGGTGATACACTGGAGTATGTATGTAGAGAAAACACTGAAACTGACGGAAATGAGTTGATGAAAGTCAATACCGAGGAAGGAGCAGATATACCAGTCAGTAAGTGAGGACTTTAGTGGTTTCGCTTGTCTCTACAAGCACTACTAAACTTCTTTTGGTGAAGATACTAATCAACTATTGCCTCACAACATCCTAGGTGTTTCAGAGACATGACCATAGGCCTACTGCAAAAGGCTTGGTGGGTTTTGGGCCATTTTTCGGAAATTTATGTTGTGTTTTGTTGTTGGTGTTTGGAAAGTGCTGGGCTGCTGGCTCAAAAATAATTTGGGCAGCACTCCACCAAGAAATAATCAAAAAGTAAACACTCTGGGCTGCAGATGCGGACTTTTTTTATTCCAATCAGATGACTGCCTAAAAAGCAGTAATAGCATGGTTCCAAAATTTGTGCTTGCAAATGGTGTGTCACGCAAAATTTTTTGTGATCACCTGAGTCTCACAACTAGCGAGGAGGCCTAGTTTACGAGGACGACAAAAGGTACTCATCTCAGCTAGGGCTGTATAGTGGAGAGCAGTAGTTCTATATTTGATGAATAATAAAATGGCTATTACTCTGAAGCACTGAGTAGTGAGCCATGGGCTCTGTTACAGTTATGGAGTTGGAGATACTCCTCTGTTGAAGGTGATTGATAGATAACCTTTGTTGGAGAGAGGTTTTGTTAGTAGCATTTTGGCAGCCCCCCCCCCCCCCCCAACAAAAAAAAAATCTTCTACAGTATGAGAGATTAACAACATAGGGACAGTTATTAGAAATATCCAAAAAAGTTTTGTCACCGTATACTATAAAGCCTGGGCTACGCGATAGTAAATATTTACACATTTTTCAAGGACGTAGTACGTTTCGGTAGGTGCTACACGGTGATATTTTTTCTATAATGTCGTTTGACCGATGAGGAGTTGCCACCTCTTTCATTATTTTTTAGCCAATGGGATCACCTTAAATAATCAGTTTTGAACCTACTGTCAATTTTCGGTTGAAATCGATTATATTTTTTTTCATAACAATGAAAATTCTTTAGATACAATGCAACCTTCCAGCTGAAATTAATAATTTTTATTGCATTTTTTCATAACAATAAAAACAAATATTTATTAAGAGAAAATTGATTCTAAATAGTTGACTAAAAACAACGGCTGCCATTACTACAATTATAAATGCTCAATGATAGATACTTTGTGGTCATTGGTAAACGATGTTGATTGATGCCATATTTATCCGGTTCATGTATGTTGCTATGAGCATCCATATATGTGATGCACGAGGAATAAAGCTTTCCTCAGCTACGAGAGAATGTGTTACTAAAGCAGCCAATCACAATCAGTTATTTACTATCCATCATGTAAAAGTGCATCGGGAACTTTTAACATGTTGATCAATAAAAAATTTTATGTTTTCCCGGCAAGTTAGAAAATAAAATATGGGGTCATTGTAAATTAACCACGATTCGCGTGATATAAACGATTGTGTAGCCTGGCCTTAAAGGTACGGTCACACTTTGACGATATTGCAACGATTGCATTGATGCTGTAACTGAGATACTAGTCTACTAGAGAGCGAATAACATTCACGGGTGAGGTTTGCTATCGACAAGGCAATCGTGTCTTGGCCAATAGCATTGCGAAATTTTTGAGTCAACCAATAGTATGCCACCGATATCATTAGCAACCTAGCGCTGCCAGGTCTTGCTAAAACATCAACAAGAGCCTTTGCTAACAAAAATGTTGCGCAATTTATACGTTTTGGTTTACGTTTCGTCTCAATATCATCAAAGTGTGACCCCAACTTAAGAGTGTCATCTCTGACACTTTTTTCCTAACTTTTATTTGGATTGCTTTGGTAGCTGTAGTTGAATAATTTAAAAAAAATTTCTTTATGTTTTTCTGAGAAAATTTGTCAAAAATATATTGATACGGTAAATCTATCAGTGCTGCTTTAATTAGAATCATTTAGGCCCGTGTTGTTTTATGAGGTGGTTGTCCCTTTGTTTTCCACTAAAGCTCAATTTTTTTTTTACAACTTGCACATTTTTCAAGATATTTACCTGCGAGATTTGTAAGTGTAGCTTCACTGCTTACTGATTCTGAAGCTATATATTGAATGCCTTCACAGCTGGTGCTGGGATGACACCTTTCCTCCTTGAAGTGCTTAGAAATGATTAAGATTTCCTATTTATCTTCTAATAACTCTCATGTAAACTTATATCTATTTGATCGCTTAATAGTAACAGATAGTTTTAACTATTAGTTAAATAGGCAATAAATTTAAGTTATTTAAAATTATAAAATGAATATGGTAAGTAATAGCAAAAATTCTAGAAATGAAATCTTCAGAATTTTTTTATGATTTGCTAAAAGATTTCAGGTTTGATAGATGTTATCACAACATCAAGTAGTCTATGCAATTGGTGATCAATAAACAGAATTCAGTCAATCTATTGCAGTTTTATTACTCAAAGATTTTTTTAGGTTTGGGATTTTGAAGCGACTGAGGGTTCTCCAAAACATGCAAAATTTTTCTTGAAATTTCTGTCTCAGCCATTTCATTTCCACAAATGGTGAAAATAACTCTCAGCCTCTAGTTTGAGTGAAACCTGTAAACCTTCTTCATATCTCACTTAGTGGTAATAATTAGGCAGAGGTGGGAGATTGATCTTTGGCTTCTATAGATCTCAGCTTAGAATAACAATCATAAATGGGGATTCTAGCCAAGGTTGCTTCTGCAAAGTTTTAACTCTTAAAACAATTCCAACAATGCATATCATTATCTAAGCATTAACAATTTTTATGGCATTTAAGTTTGCAGTAACACCACATAGAGGCAAAATGTACATGGCAAAATTTTTCTTACGAAGGTTTACTTACACCTGAAAATTTCCTGGAGAAGGCAGAGATGTATGTAGCAAACAAGGTAAGGGGACCTTCATCAAGCAGACAACTCTGACTGCCACTATTCCCAAAGGAAGGCCATCGCTTCATAGGCATGTACCACATTTCTGTGTGGCTGCCAGCGGCTCAAAGAGCAGAAAGAGACTTTAAGAGAAGGAGTCTCAGCATTGTAGGGTGCAAGAAGGAATAAAGGGGTGATAAAGAGGGCTGTGAACAGTGAAGATTGAAACGTCTACACAGGGTATTGAAGCAGTACACCCCCCCCCCCCCCTCCATTCTATCGATTTAGTTTATTATAACAAACTCTGTTATATTAGCTCGAGTGACTGAAAAAATAGGTTTCATAGTCACAACTAGAAAGAGGCATATGCCCTTCCACCCACTCTTCTAAATGCTACCAATTTGGGCAAATTATTACATTTTTAAAAGCAAATACTCAAACCACTTCATTGTTTGTTACAAACTGACATTTATTATGCTTCTGATTCTCTTTTAATGTTTTGTGCTACTTCCAGGCACCTTCACAGGACATGATTCCACAAGCCGGGGGTGCAATTATGATATTGATCGGCAGTTTTGGTGTACAATAGTTACTGGTCAGTTCAGTTGGCAGTCCATTTATGCTGGAAGATATTACTGCGCTTCCCACCCACAGCAAACATATTTGGTTTACGGAATTGTTCCAGGTAATAGTTCTGAGTTTCTTTTTGTCTTTATGATATTTGTTTTAACCAGTCAGAAACAGTTTTGAAATGTAGTTAAATCTGTTTAGTACCAAGGACTGTGATGGTACCAATGCTTGGGTTTTTAAAAGATGAGTTTCTTTGAACAGATACCCACCCATATTTTGTCCATTGTATATTTTATTTCCAGTTTTATTTTGAAAGAAGAATACTTCGTTATTCACGTCATTTGAATCGATAAGTACACAATTTATCACACATTTTTTTCAACAGACCTTGAAAATTTTATGCAGGTTTTAGCTATTGAATATTTATTTAGGGCTGGTAACATCTGGGAACTTGGACTTGAATGTACCAGTTGGAGAGAAAATGTCTGCACGAGTAATTTGTGGAGCTACCATCTATCCTACAAATGTGGCATATAGAGATGTCTTCCCAGTCACTTGGTAAATCTGCTTTCTTCTTTAGTTTTATTTAATTGTTCTACTGTAGTTTATTTTAATTTGTAAACTTTCATAACATTTTAATGATTTTTCTTAAACATATTCATGTTACGTATCAACTTGACATACAAAAAGACTTATAACATCATTAGTATACATAAAAGTCAGAAGAAGAGCATCTTTACTCTTCTATCAGATAAAATGCTCTGTTTACATTAGGGTTGTATCAAGATAGCACAACGGTAGGTTTGATTTCTCATGAGTATTATAGGGGTATTATCATGTTCGGATGATCACTTGAGACATTCATACTTTTTCCCATGCGCAGGGAACACAAAACTTCCAGCTCTGAATGGGAAAGAGTAGATATGTTGGAAGGTTTCGAATCTACTTCTACAAATCTAGGAGCAAGTTATATTTTAATCATCAACTTTCATCCTATACAAAATGGGGGAGATTACAGGTGTAATGTTGTCGCCGGTAACTACCCAATGACTAGCCAAGCTGTCAGCATTACTAGTAAGATTTGATTTCTTCATTCAATACAATACAAATTTAATATAGATTCATTAATGATTCTTTTGAATAATATGAACATCTAATCATACAGTTTTGAAGTTCATGATAATAATCTTTAGCAATATATGAAGTAGGTGCCTATGATGAACTAGCAAGTCTAATTTGTAGGAGAGTTTAGCAGTAAAGTTTGCCCCCATCACCTCTTGGGTACACCCCCTTCCTTGACTCATCTGCTAACTGCTGTACCTCTGTCAATGTATCTAAAAAGGTACACGTCAACTTTCATCGCCTATTAAAGGCTGTTTAGTGCATGAGCATGACTGTTTGCTCTTGATATAACTATACGTTAATGGTCTATACTGGCCCCGAGTGGCCTACACTGGCTCTGATGAGTGGTCTACACTGGCCCTGAGTGGTCTACACTGTCCGTTAGTGGTCTACACTGGCCCTGAGTGGTCTACACTGGCTCTGAGTGGTCTACACTGGCCCTGAGTGGTCTACACTGTCCGTTAGTGGTCTACACTGGCCCTGAGTGGTCTACACTGTCCGTTAGTGGTCTACACTGGCCCCGAGTGGTCTACACTGGCTCTGAGTGGTCTACACTGGCCCTGAGTGGTCTACACTGGCCCCGAGTGGTCTACACTGGCCCTGAGCGGTCTACACTGTCCGTTAGTGGTCTACACTGGCCCCGAGTGGTCTACACTGGCTCTGAGTGGTCTACACTGGCCCCCAGTGGTCTACACTGGCTCTGAGTGGTCTACACTGGCCCTGAGCGGTCTACACTGTCCGTTAGTGGTCTACACTGGCCCCGAGTGGTCTACACTGGCTCTGAGTGGTCTACACTGGCCCCCAGTGGTCTACACTGGCTCTGAGTGGTCTACACTGGCCCCGAGTGGTCTACACTGGCCCTTAGTGGTCTACACTGGCCCCGAGTGGTCTACACTGGCCCCGAGTGGTCTACACTGGCCCCGAGTGGTCTACACTAGCCCCGAGTAATCTAAACTGGCCCTGAGTACTACTCGAGGTGTTACCCTACTTGATTAGTACAGATACACCCCTTATCTTCAGTACTATGGAAATATTCAACCTATTAGTGTAGTATCAAGAAGAGCTCATGAATAAACATGGTGCCAAGGCAAAGGAAAGAATTATACATTATGTGGATTTTAGACTTAACACTCTGCTCATTGGACGCTGCACTAGGAGGACCCTGCACCATGACATACCTATATATAATTTCACATTCATTGTTTGTATTTTATTGTCACCTAATTATTATTGATGAGTTCAATGATTCATATTGTGTGATTTTTTATTTTGTTTATAAGGGTATGAACGTATTTTGTTTGATGATATATAAGTATGTACTCAGCCACTCTTGTGCTTAATTTTATTTCATTTCTTTTGCACATTTGGAGTTCTAAATAGAGTGTAGGAATAAGTAATTTTATTTGAGAACTTTTAGTATTGTGTTGGACTGCTCCTTAAAAGCAGAGCTTGCTGAAGTAAGTGAAAGGATACCGGGTTACAGTGACCCAGAGTAGGAGCAACTCCTGGTCAAATTAATCGTAGTTTAAAATAACCCTTTTCTAGAGCCTGATGGGTTGAGCCAACCATTATACGCAGTGTGAAAGAGATATAGGCAGTTATTGAGGAGTGATTAAACAAAGAAGATGCTTAAAATTGAGAGAATGTAGAGAGAAGGTTGTGTCTATGGTTGAAGGAAGAAAACTCTAATAAAGATCCATAAAATATGGACTATACCAAAGACTTATATAGGCCTTAAAGCATTGTAAAGTGAAAATGTAGTTGTTTAGGAAAAGGATAGACATTCATACAAAACAACTTATAAAAGACAAGCTTTAAAAATATTACGGCGCTGCTCAAAGAGTTTTAATATCCTTGGCTTGTGCAGAAAAGTACCTGAATGACTGCCGATACTCAAATGGTCACTAAACAATAGACAGGTGTTTGTTGACCAAATATTATACACATGATATGGCTTGCTGTCGCTACAAGACTTCATCAGAATGTGTAAATTAATTGTAGGTCCACCAAATATAATACTAGCGAATGACCTTGATGGGAATTTCTCATTTGGTGGCGATGATACGGTAGAGTTCACTTGTAAAGCTGTTTCCTATCCATTTCTTACTGGTTTGGAGGTTAGTTTGGTGGAACAAGAAGGAAACGTAACGATAATAAAAGATGATTCAGATGGAGTTACAAAATATGGCCTGGATATTAGTAGTACAGCTGTGGAGTATCACTATGTCAGATTTACTGTGCAGAGAGTATCAGGTAAGCTATTTGCTGCTGCGGGGCGTTTGGCATTGGAAATCAAGCATGCAATCATCCACCTACCATTTGCTTATGTTTCTATTTTATTGTGGACAGAACCTTCACAAGTTTAGTCATAGTAGTGTGGTGAATTTTAGTGTACATATCCTCTGCGCACATATAGCATCACATTCTGGCATCACTACTATAGCCATTAGATGGCCAGAATTACTAGCAACTACTAACCGAGTGGACGATAACTATATTTATGCCTATACCGACCCAGTGTACACCTATACCGACCCTGTGTACACCTATACCGACCCTGTGTACACCTATACCGACCCTGTGTACACCTATACCGACACTGTGTACACCTATACCGGCCCTGTGTACACCTATACCGACCCTGTGTACACCTATACCGACCTCACTGGGCCGGCAGGAAGTGAGTCAGTGGAGCCTGAGATCTTAGAAGTAGCCTGGGAGGACCTAAGAGCCATCTACTGAAAGTAATCCACCCTTACCCCTTACAGAAGATTATGGACTAAGAGCTAGAAAGACCAAGGACCCAGAGACTAGCTATGATTGGTGTATGAGCCTATGACTCCGCCTACTATCTCAGGGCGCCTATTCCTCTTAAGCCCTTTCTTACCATCTCATTTGTCATGTATTTATATAATCACTTTCATTGGTGTGTATTGTAATATTGTATTGTAATTGGATGATCGTTTCTGTGCACTGCCTATAAAAGGCACAACTTTGCTTATGATTATCAGTTGTAATAGTAACTCGTTTATTCTGGATGAATAAAGGCATATGGACTCAATCATATTGATATATGCGTCTGTGCCGAGGGCTCAGTACTGGTTGTAGAGTAGAAATACTCTGTCTTGAATTCATTCGGTATCTGACCGACCCTGTTGTTGTAACAGGTAAAACTAACAACTGGTGGCAGCAAGCTACCAACCTCAGCTAGTGATTCTCAGCCCCAAAATGCACTACAGTAGTTCATCACTTCTCCCCTACATTAGTCTAATGATTGGTGTGCGCAAAACATGCTTCTACATGCAGGTTTGTTAATTTCCAATGCTCTCTTGACATAGCTAAAGAAGGTGAAAGTGAAAAAAACAGCCAGACTAAAATCAGCTTTGGCTAAACCTAAAAATCATTTTTTGTAGTTGAATGAAGTCCAAAATAGAAACAAAGACTGTTTATTATGGTGCATTACATAATTGGCGTTTATTTTCCCAGATTTATTCAGCAATGGATCATCTGTCATTTGTGAAGCGACAAGAAATGATACGAAAGTGTCAAAATCTAAATTGGTGTTGGTAAAGGAGAAGACTTCCAGAGCATTAATTACTGTTCGTAAGTCATAAAATATGTAGAAATTATTATTTTCTATATAGCGTTTATTTGAAAACTTTTAGTGGCTTCATATCTAGATATTATTTAAATGCTAACTTTTGTTGACCGAAAATTTTGTCACTATTTTATTTAGTTTAAATACTTGAAACTTTGGTACACAACATCAAAACTTAGAGTAAGGTTCAAAATCATCAACCTTTACTCCACCACTCCTCACCTCTACTCCACCACTCATCACCTCTACCCCATCACTCCTCACCTCTACTCCACCACTCCTCACCTCTACTCCACCACTCCTCACCTCTACTCCACCACTCCTCACCTCTACTCCACCACTCCTCACCTCTACTCCACCACTCCTCACCTCTACTCCACCACTCCTCACCTCTACTCCACCACTCCTCACCTCTACTCCACCACTCCTCACCTCTACTCCATCACTCCTCACCTTTACTCCACCACTTCTCACCTCTACTCCACCACTCCTCACCTCTACTCCATCACTCCTCACCTCTACTCCACCACTCCTCACCTCTACTCCACCACTCCTCACCTCTACTCCATCACTCCTCACCTCTACTCCACCACTCCTCACCTCTACTCCACCACTCCTCACCTCTACTCCACCACTCCTCACCTCTACTCCACCACTCCTCACCTCTACTCCACCACTCCTCACCTCTACTCCACCACTCCTCACCTCTACTCCATCACTCCTCACCTTTACTCCACCACTTCTCACCTCTACTCCACCACTCCTCACCTCTACTCCATCACTCCTCACCTCTACTCCACCACTCCTCACCTCTACTCCACCACTCCTCACCTCCACTCCACCACTTCTCACCTCCACTCCGGTGCTTATATAAAAGTTAACTTCGTTTTTTGATATATTAATACTAAATCTGGTGGTTGTAGTTGAAGAAAACTACACCGTAGCCGTGGCGGTTGCTGGATCTGTCTTGGTGTTTGTGATACTGGCTGTGGTTGTTATCTGCACATGCAAACACAAAAAGAAAGGTAACTATTATCAGTTAGCCAACCGCTATTATTGTGAGTTCACACTAATCTAGTTGCTACTGCAAACATTAGACATTTAATGTACATCGAAAAAAAGAGTAGAGGCTGCAGTTTTATTGGTGTGAGTGTACATATGATGAGCAGTAGCTCAAGTTTATTCTCAACTATTTATTTTATTTTTCATCACTTTTGTCTAATCTGTGTCATTTTTCTCTTTTGATATTAATACATTGGTTTAAAACTTTTTAAAAATATGACGAAAACGATAATGTGCCACGCAAGCTTGCTTCCTACTTAATGTGAAGTAGTCGTCAGTGTTTCTTACTCGCCATTATAAAAGAATGAAACTGGTTGGAGCTGAAGGTTTTAAATAGCGCTGACATTTTTTTTTGTATAGGTCAATATCCACTTCTATGCTGTGGCATTTCCTATGATTAAACTGACACGCTATGATCGCAAACACAAAATATTTGCCTCAGCATTAGAAGCTTTCCACATATTACCCATATTACACCCAATTGTACTTCTATATATTTATTTGCTTCTTTGGAGACCAGATCCTTTGAAGTTGCTCTTGTTTTATGTTAGAGCAGATTAATTAATTTATTGGAACTTTTTGAAGAGAAGAAGACAGAAGAACAAAAATAGATGCATCTCAGTCATAACTGAAACAAATTCAGGGAAAAGATTGAAAGAGTCATCACAAGAAAACCACCCACTATAGCAAATTCAGAACATAAAAGGTGAGCATTTGTATGTGATTAGTTCAGTTTGATGGTTGCAGTCATTTCACACATGGCTCCATGCCGATGGAGTGAACGCGACAGAATCACAAGTTTGAATTAATTTTGGCTTTCATTTTACAAGGACTACAACAAATGATTTGAATTGGCTATATTTGCACATTCCAATCTGCTTTCCAATTTTAACTACTTTCTGATTTTTAGTCAAACGTAGTTGAAATTTCAGCGCAGCAAAAAAAATTTTATGTAGGATTAACCATTGATCTTGGTAAAAATATTTTTGGCATTTTTCATATTGAACAACTCATTTTTTAATCTTTCTATCCAGTTATAAAGCTGCGGCAGATCATTGTTTATTTGTACACAAAAGTACTCAGTACAAAGTTCAAGCAAAAATTTTATTTTACATGCAGCTTCTTTTAGTGTTACACTGGAATTATTTGTATCCTGATTCTGGTGGTTCTGTTACAGTTATTCACCAGAGTAACAATTTCTCTAACACACTGCTCTGTACCGATCATCTCTGCACACTCACAACAGCCTGCTATACCCACTATATCTCTTTGTCTGTATCTTATCCATTTTCATCATTTCGGTATTATGCGTCATGCTTTTTTGTGTGACATAATAATTTGTGTCAATCAAGTTAGAGATAAATACAATAAAAAACCTGTTCATCCATAAGTTTAAAATGAAAATGGTTAGCCGCTCTTGTTCTGTAAAGTTCTATGATATTTATTTTTGAGCACTGCAATTTGAAGTACTTTCGAATGTTAGTCAAAAGTCTTCCTGGATAGTTTTTTGTATGTAATACTATAGTGGATTGTTATGTACCACATAATGTGTGTGCTAAGGTCTCTCTGACAACTACAGAGTGTCTGGCAAGCCTCCCATGAGTCTGGCACCGCCACAAACCTAGTAAGAAGGCAGGTACCAAACCTGCCCGCCCTGCAGGCAACCCTGCTGGCCCTGCAGACACCTGCCCGGCCCTGCCACTATCACTACTGGCCTTGCAGTAACACTACCGGCACTGCAGTTATCACTACCGGCCCTGCAGCTATCACTACCGGCACTGCAGTTATCACTACCGGCCCTGCAGCAACCTTCCGGGCCCTGTAGCCAATCTATACAGGGCCAGGGAGAAACAAACCAATGTAGCCTGAGGACCAAGAATGGACTCAAAAGATACAGTAGCCTGAGTCTGCAACCTACCATCTACCATCAGAAGTACCTAAAGCTTTGGAACGCACGCAATATCAGCCGTAAAACCTAGCCCAGGAAGTGGTGCTGCAATACCGGACAATGACTATGCAGTATTGCTACTAAGTTCCGCCTCCTACTTTTGGGCGCTTTACCTATTTAACTGATTGCTTGTTATTTATAATCTTTTTGTTCATTTGTATAATCATGTTCTACTTATATGTTGTTGGTTACTTGTATAATTAGGACAATCAGTTTCTGCGCATCTGCCTATAAAAGGCAGAGTTTTGCTTGTATTCATTGCACATTGTATCAGTATAATACTTGTGATTGTACCAAGTTAGCGCGATACATTACCACGGCTATTTAGCATTGATCGCTGTGAAATAATAAAATGGTTATTACTCTGAAGCATTGAGTAGTGAGTCTGAGCCGTGGGCTCCATTACAGTTGTGGAGTTTGAGATACTCCTCTGTTGCATTGATTGTTGGATAACCTCCGTGGAAGAGAGGTTTTGTTGGTAGTATTTCGACCGTCCCCCCGAAATCCACTACAATTATTTCTTTCAACTTTAGCGAGTAGTTCTGCCTATGACCAGTGTAAACCGAGAAAAAGCGTTTTACGCACAGACAAAAATTTTATCAAACTGAAGCTAACAATCACGATTTACAAAACTCTTGATCTATTTTTAGTAAAAAAAGTGCGTGCTACTCTTTTTAGTGGCATAAAAAAGATTACCCAGAGAAATCCAAGTTTTCAACCATTTATTTGCGGCGTTTTTGTTGCGGAATGGGCAACCCAAAAACTATTATTCATGATTTAATATGGCCCAATTTTTTCAATATATCAACTTTGCCAGTTTAAAAAGTGGTCACACCCCTATACTATCTCTTTAATAAGATAATACAATTTTAAAAAATTCTAATAATCTTTGGAAAATTGCAGTTTAATTGTTAGAGTCAGTTCAGTATTTACATTTGAGGATCCTTCATCACTTCAATTTAGACCTCAGTTGAATTTTTATTCTACAAAGTGAATAATTTGAGCTAACACCAATTTTGTGTTTTCCTAGTAACCTTTTGATTAAAACTTTGGTTGCCACATTCAAGATGTCCCTTTCATTTCTACCACAAATTGTATGAATATAAAGCCTGGTTCACAATTGTTTTAGCAATTATTGTTGTAATGGTCTTAGCGATCTTGTGATCTTGGCTGTCTTGGCTATCTCGCCTATCTCGCCTATCTCGCCTATCTCGGCTATCTCGGCTGTCTTGGCTATCTTGGCTATCAACGCTCTGATTTGACTCTCTGATTCTAGTTCTGATTCTAGACGAAGAAAGATCAATGTGTGTCAGATGGCCAACTTTTGTTACGATATTTATAAACAATCCTGAACATTCATTTGTTTTTTTTTTCAAATCACCATCATGTTTGCTTGTTATACAACTTCAACATCCAGACTTGAGTCACAGCCAAACCTTATGGTATGTACTACATTCTACTTAATTACTTTTTCTATATGCCTGCGTTTTTTTCTCTTTTACTACTATTACTACTCTCCCTACTGTCACTTGTATATCAGCTCTACTGAACAAAATATTTCAGCTTTCAGGATTTTATGATTAGAAACTCACAAAAGTGTATTTTCGAAACTAGATATAACTGGAATGAAAATTGAACGATCACATTAAAGGCAGAGCACACTGGTTCAAGGTTGGATTGATCCAGTGAACTTATGCAATATGTAGTAGAGATAGCAGTAGTAATATGAGAGCAGAACTCTCCAAAAGAGATGTCCTCTGGTTTTACCACTGATAGGATGATTGAATTTTATAGTGAGGCATGCAGTGGATTTTGGGGGCTGTAAACCCACTAGCTGAGGTTGGTAGCGAGCTGCCACCAGTTGTTAGTTTTACCTGTTACAACAACAGGGTCGGTAGTGTACCGAAGAGAAATAAGATAGAGTATTCCAACTCTACAACCAGTAAGGAGCCCTCGACTCAGACGCATAACTCAGTGCTATTGAGTAAGTATGCATTTATTCATCCAGAATAAGTGAGAAGTAAAAGGCACATTACAACTGAACATAAAAGGCACAAGTTCTGCCTTTTATAGGCATTTCACAGAAAGCAATCATTAGACATAACCAATCACATAAGAATAAGTTACAATGAACAAATGAACAGTCTTATATAGATAGGTAACAAATCAAGTGGCTAGAATAAGGTTAAATAGATATGGTGCCAGCAAAGGTAGGTGGAGTTATTAGGTAAGTAGCCAATCACAGTCCTAGCCACTTCTTGTTCCTGGTATCTTGTCTCTGCAGCCTTCGTTCTTGCCTTTCCATTTAGTTTAAGGGTGGTTGTCTCCCAGATACGCCTTGCTGATTCTTCCAGGCTACTTTGTAATTCTCAGTCTATGCTGAGTCATTTCCTGCCGGCCCTGCAAGGTCGGTAATGAGTCATACCGGGTCAGTATAGCTTGCTACAGGGTCGGCACTGCCCTATACAGGGTCGGTACTGAGTCAGGCGCAGGGTCGGTCAATCCTGCTATCTAGCGGTTAGTATAAGGTTGCTAGAGTATGTAACAACAGTGCGCAGAAGTAGATGACACTAAAATCCACAACAGGCATTTATCAATCTCGCTCGTTGAACAGACTTTCTTGTTTTAACCTATTAAGAACTGATGAGCTCTCCTGTATATAACATCTTGTCAGTCCTCAGGCTATGCAGCCTCAGACATGAAAGTTACACAGAAACAATTTTTGATGATTGTACAACTGGTTAAACTTTAACTTACGATGACCTTGACATATTTTGTGCAAGTGAATTACATAAAGCAACTACATGCAGTTAAAACTCTCTGTCTCTTTTCCAAATTGAAACAAACAAATGGTTCTGGCAAGTTGAACAACATGTGCAATTCTATCCTAAAACTAATAATGAAAGTGATTACTTCTTCAATGGTGTAGCAGTGACACACTAATCACTGTTATATATTTGCTACAGGTGGCAACATTGTTGGTTCTCATTTAGAGTTGAGTTCAACAGTTCTGGAGGTTAATAAGTAAAATTAAAATGGTATAAAATGATATTAGTTATACGTTTGTGATAATTATTATTATTGTGCAGAAAAACCTAACACAACTCTCGCTGAAATTTTCTGTGACTTTACAAAAACATCTCCAAAAAATGTGTATCGCCCCTTTTGAGATTTAAAATATTGGCAATACCAGATTTTTTAACTAGCAAACAATGAGGTCTGCATATCGAATTGAGCCAACTAGTGCTTCAAACACAAAACAATGAAACGGATTGTAATTATAATGCACAAGTTGGGTCAACTTTTAATTAATGTCCAAAGTGGATAAAAGAATGCAAATTTTTTACTTTTCCACATGTTGTGTTAGTGTTATAAGGTAGCAGCACAGAACACTTATTGAAAAATGAAATAAATGTACGTTTAGTTTGTATCAATATATTATTTATGCTCATTTTCCCAGTCTTTAAGCTTAAATAGTTTTATGAGAACTAAGGATTAGGTTTAGACCTAAACGCTTCCTTTTTTTGTCAAACTAATTTTCACTGGTATGAACATAATATTTTTTGTGAGCAAAACTTGTTGCACAATGCTACAATTCATCTCATCTGCTACTGTATAAATGGCATTGCAAGAATGCAACAATGGCTTATAGATAACTTCTTTTGATAAAAGTGCCAACAGGTAGATGTGAGTTGTAGAAGTCTGGTTATCAATTCTAAATGCAGACAAATGCATTGCCTTAGCTTGTTGTTCATCAGCTCTTACCTGAGTGCAATCACTAACATCTCTGCAGATCGCTTCCGATCTACTATAATAGTGAGAGATCCTGGTAAGTATTCATATATCTGTAAGATTATGATAAATGTATAATAATAAGTAAAAATAATCTTTTTGCGTTTTGTGCAAGTAATTGCTATAAAAGGAATATACTCCCTTACAACTTTCTGCCTTTCTACAAAATTGAGGAACAGGTGGTTCTGGTGAGTGAAACACTAGATGTCATTGTATATTTAGATTAATAATAAATGTGATCACTTCCCTTGCACTGCTGTAGCAGTGATACACTAAACTCTGTTATGTATTTACTTATTTATTTATGTTATGTATTAGGTGATAATATCGTTGGCCCTCATCTAGAGCTGAGTTCAACAATTCTAGAGGAAGGTGATACACTGGAGTATGTATGTAGAGAAAACACTGAAACTGACGGAAATGAGTTGATGAAAGTCAATATTGAGGAAGGAGCAGATATACCAGTTAGTAAGTGAGGACTTTAGTGGTTTCCTTTGTCTCTACAAACACAAGTAAACTTTTTTTGGTGAAGATAGTAACCAACTAATGGCTCACAGCATCCTAGGTGTTTTGGAGTCATGTCCAAGTTACCCCAACTCATCCACCAAGCTAGCCCAACTCATTCACCAAGTTAGCCCAACTTCCCCACTAAGTTACCCTAACTCGCCCACCAAGCTAGCCCAACTCGCCCATCAAGTTAGCCCAACTTCCCCATTAACTTAGCCCAACTCGCCCACCAAACTAGCCCAAACCACCCACCAAGCTTGCTCGCTGCAACTCCCAGACTAAGTCAAGTCGGCAGAGCCATACAGATGAGAGCTGTTTTGGTTAAACAACCAATATATTGTAGAGTAAACTTTCCTCTTTAACAAACATATCAGTACATAAAGAGGATGCAGTAAATTATGTGCTCGGTTGAACAATTTGCTTGCTTTTGTAACAAAAACAAAGAACTTATGTGTACCTATTCCTGATTAGGCAAAAGTAAATCATAGCAGTAGATATTGTGATAAATTTGCACAGTTGTGCCACAAACTGATAAGTTAGAAGAGGGAATTTCCACAGAGTAAACTATGTACTGGAATGCGTGTGTTTCAGTAGGAGCCGGCCCTTTGTAATGATCAACTAAAAATATATTTTGTTTGTACAAGCAGCTGTATTGGAAAGTGATGGATGTGAGATGGATGCTAGCTGCAAGCTGCCTCATTGGAAAATGGAATTCGCTTATAATGCGGCAGCCTATTTGAACTGATTTATTTGCATATTTTTTTCAATAAATACCCTGCATGGTGATAATGTGGTGGACTTTTATAGCACCCACATGTGTGCAGGTGTCTACAAACTGTTGTGGCACCACCCATATGGCAATTTGATGACCAAAACGCCGGTATTAATCCGTACCAAAATGACTAACCCTGGGTCGATAACATACCGACCCTGCATCAGTACTATACCGACCCTATACCGACCCTGCATGTGTCAGTACCAACCCTGTGGGAGCCGGGCGGCAGGAAGTGAGTCTCCATAGCCTGAGATCTAAAAATAGCCCTGGAGGAAACAGAAGGCCACACCTACAAGATCTTTATCCGTATATACGAGGAAGTCAAGGAACCAAGCCTAGGAAAACCACCATAACAACCACAGGAAGTAGGACTGTCTATGATTGGCCAGAGAGCCCATGACTCCGCCCATCACTTCTGGGCCCCAGTTACATTCCCATATGATTGATCTCATTAGCTAGTATATGGGACAGCTCGTATACAGCCAACAACCGGACCAAGACGTAAAAAAGCAACTCCAAGACACTTAGCCCTCTAACAGTCCCTTTATATCATAAATATGTAGTAATTAACTTTTACAGCGAGATTAAAACTAGAAGAATAAAACACTTTATTATCTCATTCTGTTTAGTAGTATTGTGGTAGATTTTAGTGCACTCTAGTAGTAAACAGGTTGTTTACACTGGAAACCTTGCAAAACAATGCGCTAGGCTTTCACTCACAGCATTTGGTTAATAGCTGTTGGGTGGAAACCTCTACTGTGCCGGTAGCATAGTAAGCAGGGCCGGTATTGACCCCTGCAGGGTCGGTAGTGACCTCTACCGACCCGGTACAGCTGTACTGGGCCGGCACAAAATGGCCGCCTTAGAGGAGGATCTGCAAAGACGTCTAAGAACTCAGTCAAGGTCATAAACAGGAAGTACCTATCCTTAAATCACCAACTTCATGGACCTAACTCTACATACAGCCTGGGGACCCTGTAGGAACACTCATTGGACAATCTGGAGAAAGGACTCCGCCCTTAGCCACTTGGCACCTCCCTTTATTACTTACCTTGCATTGTTGATTGGTTGATTATTTATATAGTTAATGTAATTGGTTAATTTACTTCCTGTGCATTGACTGTTATATGTTTTGTGCTTGTCAGCTCTCCTATAAAAGGAGAGCACACACTGTTAATCTGTGCATTCATTACAATGTTGCCATGGCATATACTCTTATATTGCTAAACCCTAGAGGAATAATTACCCTCAGGACAGCTTAGAGAATAAAGCCATTATAACAGACACTACTCGGTACTGTTTGTCTGAGCCATGGGCTCTTGCCTTACCGGGTAATTCGGTTGCCCTATACAGTTGTCACTGTCGGTCAGTACAGTGTCCCCTCTGGAGAGAGGTAGAATACTCGAGATTAGTGGATGTCCGTGGTAACAGACCGGAATCCGTTACATTGGTGGCAGCGGTGGGATAAACGGTACCTTCCCACGCTGTGCTCTTTCACGCTACCCTCTGGCCCTGCGAATGCACTGCAGGCCAGCTACCACTGAAGAAGGAGAAGTGATCTACCGGGTGTAGATCTGGAGAGAGGAGAAGAAATTGATCTACCGAAGCAGTAGATCTGATGAAGCAATTAACACAAGATACTACCGGATTTCCCTGCAGGCTCGTAGAGTTCGCTCCGCCCTGCAGCAGCTATCCCGGCACAGTATCCACTACTAAAGGCTGTCTGCATCAACCGTAGAGCTTTGCTCCGTTTGCAGCAGTCCAGTACAGACGTTACCGTATTTTCTACAGGCTCGTAGAGTTCGCTCCGCCCTGGACATAGAGATACCGGCACTGTACAGCGAGAAGAGAGAGTCGTGTATCAGCTATACTGACTCAGCTACCAAAGGTTATTCAGCTTGGAGTGCTGCTCAGCTGGTAACAGTGACCCCAGCACAGTATCCACTACTAAAGGCTGTCTGCATCAACCGTAGAGCTTGCTCTGTTTGCAGCAGTCCAGTACAGACGCTGGCGTATCTTCTACAGGCTCGTAGAGTTCGCTCCGCCCTGGACATAGAGATACCGACACTGTACAGAGAGAAGAGAGAGTCGTGTATCAGCTATACAGACTCAGCTACCAGAGGTTACTCAGCTTGGAGTGCTACTCAGTTGGTAACAGTGACCCCGGCACTGTATCCATTTACAGTGTCCATACACTACTGTCTGTAGGCCCGTAGAGCTTTGCTCCGCCCTGCAGCAGTACAAGAAGTTTCGTAACGGTTGTTACAAGCGACGGAGTGCCAGATACTGCCACAGTATCCATTGGACCAACCCCTAGATCTGCTAGAGCCACTGGAAACACTGCTACCGACCCCGATCTCACCCATACCGGCCCGGGATCCAGTTGTACTGACCATTTCTTAGATTTGAGTTGAGATCACTCCTCTATCTGCAAAGAATGGCCACCCAGAGAGCACGCAGCGCTGGTCGAGCACCCGCTGGCAACCCAGAAGCTACAGCTATTGATAGATTGACCGAAGCATTGACGGCTATGATGAGGCCCAACCAAGACAATGCACCAGCTAGGCTAAAGGCTCCGAAGTTCGACGGTGAAGGAGACGTCGAGTACTTCATCAGTAGATTCGTGGAGGTAGCCGAAATGAATGAGTGGCCAGAGAATACGGCCATGTTGTACCTGAGAGATGCACTACGAGGTAAAGCATTGGACTGTGGAAAGCCTCCGCATCTGCAGGGTATCTTTGCTGCACTACGAGCACGTTTTGGGCTAACACCCAGGGAAGCTATGTCCCGGCTGACCAGCCTACGCCGCCAACACAAGACGTTGCTCCAAGAGCATGCAAGTGAAGTAGAGCGCCTAGTGCGCGTTGCTTACGCAGATCTACCTCACCGACCCATGCAGAGGATGATGCTGGATATCTTCAGCACCACAGTCGGAAATGCTTACCTGCAAAGACACTTGTTGGCCATGCAGCCCGTTGATGTAGCTGAAGCAGTCAGGGCCGGCAACGAGTATATGCAGATAAAGACGCCGTTTGAAGAGCGCCAGGCTCATGTACGGATGTTGGAAGAGGATGCCGACGAGGAGGAAGAGGAATGGATGAGGACGGTTGCCAAGGGCCCGTCTCAGCGTGTCTCCACCGCTACTGCCGTACAGCAGACACACCACACCCCTACACCTGCCATACCGGATCCTATGACAACAGTCATGGACAGCCTAAAGCTATTGACAGAAGAGATACGGTCTCGGAGAGCGGCCAGACAAGCGGCTCCCTCTCCACAGTGGGAGACAGCACCTGCAATACGCAGCTGGGGCTGCGGTCAACCAGGCCACATGATGGGTACCTGCCCCCGAACTCAGCGCGCAGTTCACTTTGCAAACAACCCCAGACAGACGGGAAACGGCCGGCGCCCGCAGTAGCGCCACCGGCAGCTGACTGCAGCTGGGCAAGCCGGACCACACCCACAACCCCTTATAGTCCTGGAACTCTAGGAGAGAGTGGACAACCCCCCAAGACAATGCAGACAACAGCTAACCACCGCTGGCAAAGCCAAACAACTCCTGATGCCCCGTACAGTCCTGTAACTCTAGGAGAAAGTGGACACCCCCCCAAGAGAGCATCAACACCCGCTGACTGCAGCTGGACAATTCCTGATACCCCGTACAGTCCTGGAACTCTAGGAGAGAGTGGACAACCCCCCAAGAGAGCATCAATACCCGCTGACTGCAGCTGGACAACTCCTGACACCCCATACAGTCCTGGAACTCTAGGAAAGGGTAGACAACCCCCCAAGAGAGCACAGACGCCCGCTGAGGACAGCCGGACAGCTCGACAACCCCCTTTTAGTCCTGTAACTCTAGGAAAGAGTGGACAACCCCCCAGGAGAACACAGACTGACAGTAGCCGGAAAGCTCGTCAACCCCCTTACAGTCCTGCAACTCTAGGAGAGAGTGGACAACCCCCCAGGAGAACACAAATGGCAGCGCCACCGCTGGAGCGACCTTACCAGGCCAGCTACTTCCTGGCTGGAAGGTTAGCCGGTAGACCAGCCTCCCTGTTGATAGACACAGGCTGCACAACCAACTTGTTGTCTAAACATCTCTATCAGCAATTACCACAATCAGTGAAGGACACGCTGCAACGCAGCGAGGCACATGGACTCATGGCTGATGGGTCTAGGATTCCCTTTTACGGTACCCTGTAAGTAAACTTGCAGCTTCGTAAGTTGAGGACGAGCGTCAACTTCGTCATTAGTGACATCAATGAAGATGCCATAATTGGCATGCCGTTCCTCACCGTACACGAGTGTGCCCTACGGTTTCCAGACTCCCATGTCATCATTGACGGACATGTGTTACCTTGCACAGACAAGCACGGGCGGCCACTTAGTGATAGTGTCCGTCTAGCGCAAGCAGAGCTGACGGAGAACCCCCCTTACACCCCTGAAGAAGAGGCGGTCCCAGTACAACCACCTGCTGTAGAGAGAACTACAGGCAAAATGTACCAGGCTGTGGAGAGCCCACCGTCACAAGTAGATGGCAGAAAGTTTGAACCGGATCGGACAACAACTGTAGGCGCTAGAGGCGAAACAGTGTTCTCCCCCCCCGTTGGCTACACCCATGCGATGGAGAGAGGAGACCCCCACCGCTGGAAAGAGGCAGCCATCCTTCAGTCATCCAACCCCTACAAAGAAAAGTAGACTACCCCGAGGAGCTCCCCGACAACCTCCAGTGAACAGAATCACTGTAGCAGACCGTCTAAAGATGTTAGAGAAGTGGCCAGAACCTCCCAGTACCCAAACCCTTCCTGTTAAGCCGGGCAGAGTGAGACAAAGTTGTAAACAACTCTGCAGCACAGACCAGCCACTCGTACCTAGCAGTGACAGTGACAGGACCATCCCCCAACTAGCCATGGCGGCTGACCAATGCATAGAGCTTAAGGACCAAAAGGCAGATTTGCTGCAGGATGTAGGCCTTGATAATTGTCCATCAGCCAACTGCACAGACACAGAAGTACTGGTGATGCCCACAGCTGAGTTAGGTGAAGAGCCCGTCCTCTCCCAAGGTGTAGTTGATGAAGAAACCGCCTCGACCAGTACAAGTACCGAGGAAACACACCAGGAGACTGCAAGCGCACGCGGTGGCTGTCATCCTTTCAGACAGTACCGTCAGAGAAACCCTGTGGTGGCGACTAAGGGTGAACGTCCCACGACCTCTTCACCACCAACCTTAGTGCCACACAGCACTGTGCACCACACCCCGGCTCGGGATGTTGCTTGCACCCCCACGGTACAGTGGGAAGAGGAGATAAGGCGCTGGCTTTCCTTAGAAAAGGAACGGCGGTCTCCTAAAGTTGAGATAAGGAAGGTTCTGCCAGCACTAGAACTTCCAGGGCCACTGCTCGCACCCATACATGACGCTATGGTACAGCAAGCCCCGCTGCACTATAGGCAGCCCATGGACATGTTGCATAAAACTGGTAATGCACGTGTTGCTGTAGACTCACGCTCCCAGGTGGACGTGACGCCAAGGCTCACCATACGACTGGTGCAAGCACCCAGCCCTCCTGCAGAGGAGAGGATGGAGGAGACAGAGGAGAAGGTGCCAACTCCCGTTACACCTACCTTAGATGACGAGCCTACCACCTCGTGGAAGGAGGATGGGAGACGGAATCCCACAAGATGGCGTATGCTGCGCTGGATTACCACGGAGACAGAGGAGCGGGTGGAACACCTGTTACGGGAGGCCACGGACTACACTTGTATCCAGTGTAGCTACCGAACCAGAAACACTCGGCAGCTGAGAACACACATTCTGCAGCACAACGAGAGGCACTCCTGCCGAGTGCACAGCGCTCTCTACTGAACGAGACGCCGGACAATGTATGTATGCTATTAAATATATACTCTTGTTCTATTATATATCTGTCTATTCAATCAAATATATAATCTGGGTACAAGTGTTACCCCCCACACATATCTGCTCTTGATATTTTGTTATTAAAGCCAGGCTATGACTTTAATGGAGAGAGGTATGTGGTAGATTTTAGTGCGCTCTAGTAGTAAACAGGTTGTTTACACTGGAAACCTTGCAAAACAATGCGCTAGGCTTTCACTCACAGCATTTGGTTAATAGCTGTTGGGTGGAAACCTCTACTGTGCCGGTAGCATAGTAAGCAGGGCCGGTATTGACCCCTGCAGGGTCGGTAGTGACCTCTACCGACCCGGTACAGCTGTACTGGGCCGGCACAAAATGGCCGCCTTAGAGGAGGATCTGCAAAGACGTCTAAGAACTCAGTCAAGGTCATAAACAGGAAGTACCTATCCTTAAATCACCAACTTCATGGACCTAACTCTACATACAGCCTGGGGACCCTGTAGGAACACTCATTGGACAATCTGGAGAAAGGACTCCGCCCTTAGCCACTTGGCACCTCCCTTTATTACTTACCTTGCATTGTTGATTGGTTGATTATTTATATAGTTAATGTAATTGGTTAATTTACTTCCTGTGCATTGACTGTTATATGTTTTGTGCTTGTCAGCTCTCCTATAAAAGGAGAGCACACACTGTTAATCTGTGCATTCATTACAATGTTGCCATGGCATATACTCTTATATTGCTAAACTCTAGAGGAATAATTACCCTCAGGACAGCTTAGAGAATAAAGCCATTATAACAGACACTACTCGGTACTGTTTGTCTGAGCCATGGGCTCTTGCCTTACCGGGTAATTCGGTTGCCCTATACAGTTGTCACTGTCGGTCAGTACAGTGTCCCCTCTGGAGAGAGGTAGAATACTCGAGATTAGTGGATGTCCGTGGTAACAGACCGGAATCCATTACAGTATAATAAAGTCATAGTACAAAAATCCACAAGCTTTTACCTTCTCTTATGCACAGCAGCTCCTTATATAGTAGAAGACTGGAAATATCACCCCCTTATTAGGGTTGAGCGAATAACAGTCGACACTGCAAAAGATGTACAAATGATAATAGGCATTACAAATCACAACAATACAGTTAGCCAATGAGAGGAGCGAGCACATGGCAGAGTGGCTCTGGGGCCTTTATCCGCACTTTTTGGTGGGGGAGAAATCTTCCACTCTTTATTAGGTGTCTCTGCTTCCTAGCTTCTGTTTTTACCACTTACGCCGCTTCGCTATCCAGATGATGAAAGTTTTTAGCTCCTAGGGGCTCGGGTTACTGTTGTCAGCCATTTTAATGGGCGGCCCGGGGATACTGACCCGGGGTGACTCGGAGTAGGTCCTGTGTGATTAATAGGTGGAATACCGGGTCTATATCGGCCCTTGCGAACCCGAGATACCAGTTATTCCTTGATGCGGTATAGCTTATATATAACACAAAGGGAAAATCCCGGGCCCACTGATTATGGTTACTATAGGTAGTAGAGGGTGCAGGGGAGGGTCTCCAATATGGGGGAATGGGTGGGGTTGCTAATATAATCATAAAACCCCCTCACAGTATTGAAGCAGTACCCTCCCCCCCCCTCCATTCTACAGGTTTAGTTTATTATAACTAACTCTGTTATATTAGCTCGAGCGCCTAAAAAAAATTCCTTTGATAGTTACAACTAGAAAGAGGCATATGCCCTTCCACTCGCTATTCTAAATGTCACCAATTTGAGCAAATTATTACATTTTTAAAAGCAAATACTCAAATCGCTTCATTGTTTGTTACAAACTGACATTTAGTTTGTTTCTGATTCTCTTTTAATGTTTTGTGCTACTTCCAGGCACCTTCACGGGACATGATTCCAAAAGCCGGGGTTGCAATTATGCTATTGATCGGCAGTTTTGGTGTACAATAGTTACTGGTCAGTTCAGTTGGCAGAACATTTATGCTGGAAGATATTACTGCGCTTCCCACCCACAGCAAACATATTTGGTTTACGGAATTGTTCCAGGTAATAGTTCTGAGTTTCTTAAACCGGTCAACTACAGTTTTGTAAATGTAATTAAATTTGTTTATTCTCAAGGGCTGTGGTGGTACTAATGCTTCGGTTTTCAAAAGCTGAGTTTCTTTGAACAGATACACACTCATATTGTATTTATTGTATATTTTGCTTACAATTTTATTTTGAAAGAAGGGTACTCCGTTATTCACATCATTTGAATGGATAAGTACAATAATTGTCACACTTATTTTCAACACCCCGTGAAAATTTTATGCAGATTTCAGCGATTGAATATTTATTTAGGGCTGGTAACGTCTGGGAACATGGACTTGAATGTACCAGTTGGAGAGAAAATTTCTGAACGAGTAATTTGTGAAGCTACCATCTATCCTACAAGTGTGGCATATAGAGATGTCTTCCCAGTCACTTGGTAAATCTGCTTTCTTCTTTAGTTTTATTTAATTGTTCTACTGTAGTTTATTTTAATTTGTAAACTTTCATAACATTTTAATGATTTTTCCTAAACATATTCACGTTACGTATCAACTTGACATACAAAAAGACTTATAACATCATTAGTATACATAAAAGTCAGAAGAAGAGCATCTTTACTCTTCTATCAGATAAAATGCTCTGTATACATTAGGGTTGTATCAAGATAGCACAACGGTAGGTTTGATTTCTCATGAGTATTATAGGAGTATTATCATGTTCGGATGATCACTTGAGACATTCATAATTTTTCCCATGCGCAGGGAACACAAAACTTCCAGCTCTGAATGGAAAAGAGTAGATATGTCGGAAGGTTTCGAATCTACTTCTACAAATCTAGGAGCAAGTTATATTTTAATCATCAACTTCCATCCTATACAAAATGGGGGAGATTACAGGTGTAATGTTTCTGCACGAGAATATTTCATGACGAGCCCAACAGTTCGCATAACCAGTAAGCACTTACAGATTTCTATGATTTCATTACGCTTGTATGTAGCTAATAACATACAAGTATGACATAAATACAAAAATGAACAACCATACACAGTAATTAATAAGGTTAAAGAGATTGAGCGCCCAAAGTAGGAGAACAGGCTTATCAGCAAATATTCCTGTCAAGTAAGGTCTCGCAACATCTAGCTTTCTGTGCTTAGTTCTGGGGCTTGGTTATCTCGCAGTCCAAATTTAGGCAAACCTGTAGGTGGATATCTTGTGGATCCAGTCTTCTGTGACATCTAGAACTAACTTACATAATCAAGTTATGGTAGCCATCTTGTTGTTGAGTCGATATTGGTCAACTGCAGGACCAAAAATCGGAATACATTGCCGGCAGGATTGATTTCGGCTTCCTGTTTTGTTTCTAGTAATGTTAGACAATGTAAAGCTTGTTTGTCCGCCACTCTACAGTTATCAGACAGACCTGGTGTTTACTATTACTAAGTTTCCGTACCATGACAAGTTATTGCCAAATCTCTGTGGTTTGTGACCACTAATAATTGGCGACAGCTGCATGTATTTCTACAAATAAAAGATTATCTCTGTTGGTTAAACCATGTCTACGGAGGCAGTTGCAGTCAATTTTTTGTTAAGCGCAATTTAGGCGATTAGCTTTGCTGGCTGTTTTTATTATTATTTTCTTATATTGTGTAAAAATAAATAAATGAAAAAAGATCAAAGTGTTGTGGCAACAAGAGATTTTAGTAGCACATTGGCTAACATTCAATAAATAATATTATTTATTATTAGTTAGTAATAATAAAAACTAACCGAGTGAGTTTTTTGTTAGAAAAATACTACCATTTATTTTTTATTACTGCAATAATTAATTACCAGCAGCAAAGATTAGTTCGTTTCAAATCAATTCTATTGTTTTCTAAGTAGCAATGAAATAAACTGCAAACGATCATTGTTGGTTAAATATAAACACACACCCAAGCTAACGATGCCATGCGTTTATAATGGATAATTTGCAGCTTCCTGTTTTATTATGCATGCCTGGTTTTATCGCCTTTGGCGATATTAGCATTTCCAATAGCAATAAACATCTGGCATTCGTATCATCGCCAATTTTTTGCATTCAGAGAGCGAAAAATGTTTTTCGACAAGTCTCACGACAAATTTATCGACGTTTCCAACAGAAATTTTTCTTTATCGACGTCAGTATCACCAATTTGTCATGATATGGAAACATGGTAATTGTGCATCAGCAAAATCAGCTACCATAGATTTTGATTATAGTCTGTTAGTAGCATTCCATGTCCAACAACAGGTGTAGAGCTTCGTGGCTCAGGAAAAGGTTTATCCCTAGTGCTTTCCATAGTTTGATGCTATTGAATATAACTCAATAGTCAACAGTGACAAACCTTTGAAGCATTATGAACTAATATAATCCGATAGCTATTCTGGTTGGCTCACGCCTTCGGTTTTCATTATTGCTGCTGTCAAAAGAATTAAGTGGTAAAAATTGACATTTGATCCTTTTGAGCCAGTTGCCTTTCAAGTTTGTTTTTACAAAATGATGTATTGCTTCACATTACTTTGCAAAACACTCGTTACAAATATATGTATCTATGTTATTGTGTCATATTATTTACGCTTTTTTATATTTAATGATGGAAACGTCACAAATGTCTGTCTGTATATCTCTGTATATCTCTGTATATCTCTGTATATCTCTGTACATCTCTGTACATCTCTGTATATCTCTGTATATCTCTGTATATCTCTGTATATCTCTGTATATCTCTGTATATCTCTGTATATCTCTGTATATCTCTGTATATCTCTGTATATCTCTGTATATCGCAGTGTGTACATGTATATATTTGCACGTGTATGTGTACGTCTATGTGTATGACTGCGTGTATGTGTATGTGTGCGTGTATGTGTACGTGTATGTGTGCGCGTATGTATGTCATCCCAAGTGAATGACGCCTATAACCGTTAATTGAGAAAAATGAGAAGAACTCTAACAATATTCCACTGCATTAATTTAATTTATTTTGTTAGCTTAAATTTGCCCTTAAATTTGCCCAGAAATATTCGTAGATTTAACATTTTTTCGCTAACGTTTTTGGTGTTGACAATCACAGTTTGATAAATAAAGTGTCAAATGGGCAGATCTGCTTATATTACTTTGCTGAGAGAAATATAAAAAAGAAACATTCTATTTGACCAACTTTATGTACGGAGGGGGTTCATGTTTGGCATTTGCTCTCAAACCCGAGATATTGTAGATTTGATATTTTCGATTATATAGCTAGAGAGCAATCACAAACAGTTACATTTTACTAATATGCAGTGTTTGGAGTAAGTCCATTTAACATTTTGCCAGCAAGAACTAATCACCCTCAAACATTTTACTCAAAGATCATCTCATAATCTTTCACTTTCCAGATTAACTTCAGCAGCAAGTCATCAGGGTGTAGCCTTCCAGGCTAGCTTTCAGTGGAATAGTTTACCATCTCAAATTGCTGACAGACAAAAAGGCTAACCTTGAATGCTCTGTAAGGTTTGACTTGTTGGGCTGAGGGGCTGCCTTCTCAGGCTCGGGCCAGGTACCTTGCATTGTTGGGCTGAGGGGCTGCCTTCTCAGGCTCGGGCCAGGTGCCTTGACTGGTTGGTTTGAGCAGCTGCCTTCTCAGGCTCGGGCCAAGTGCCTTGAATCGCAATGCTATTGCGCATTCTTGTACAAGTTCAGTGACAAGTCATTCTATTTGATCGACTCAAATTTATCGTTGATTTGCTATTTCAGAGTCACGGCCTCAAGCAAACTGTAATAATGACTCTTGGAAAACTCCCGATGAATTTATCATTATTCAGGATTGCTAAGCTATGGGATACGAGGCAGGCTACACTTTTGTAACATAGAAGGCTGCTGCATGTTTTATTTCAATTTGGGGTACATAATTTTTGGTTTAGTCATCTCTGTCCGTAATAGTTTATTTCCCTCAGTTATCTACCAGGCCAGAGACTGCAATGAATGTACAAATGAATGCGTGGGGCCAAAAGTTCTTTCAGATGCACCTGATACAATTGTAGATACATTTCTTTAGACGTAACTATTTGAAATAACAGTTGAAGTGTGTGTTCTATAGGTCGACCAAATGTGGAACTAACAAATGACCGCAACGGGTATTTCTCATTTGGTGGCGATGACACGGTAGAGTTCACTTGTAAAGCTGTTTCCTATCCATTTCTTACTGGTTTGGAGGTTAGTTTGGTGGAGCAAGAAGGAAACGTAACGATAATAAAAGATGATTCAGATGGAGTTACAGAATATGGCCTGGATATTAGTAGTATAGCTGTGGAGTATCATTATGTCAGGTTTACTGTGCAGAGAGTATCAAGTGAGATGTTCATTATTGCAATGTCTTTAGCTTTATGTTTAGCGGTGAATGTGATATTTTGTAAGCTGCATACATATCCACTTTCAATTCGTTTCACAAAGCATCTTTAAAGACTTCACTTTTTATCGGATATAATCAAAAACTGCTTTGCATGCGCTTTATAACGTTTATTTTTGTACAAACCTGGTAATTAAAAGGTTGCTAAAAAATTATGTTTGACAAAGCTCAAGGTCAATTGTAATAGTATTAAATGTGAAACAGTTACAAATTATGATTTGTGTTTTGTCTGTACCCACAACTACACAAAATTGTGTTTTAAAGGATTTTAGCACCGTACCTATACCGAACACAACTGTGATGTGCTTGTAACAAAGGCGGCCAACTTTCCTTCAACAGTAGAGAACTAGTTGTTAAAGCTGAAAGTCTTATCGGATCAGAGTATTCGAAAGGCACCCAGTCAAGCTAATAAGATAGCTTGTTGAAATCACAAACTAAATAGTTCTAGTGCTTTCACTGCGGTGAGCTCAGATTTGGTGGCATTATATTATCCAACGCCACTGTGGTTGGTGTTGAGTTGGTTGTGGTTGGTGTTGAGTTGGTTGTGGTTGGTGTTGAGTTGGTTGTGGTTGGTGTTACATAATGTAATGCCACCAAATGAAAGCCCTAAAGCTACAAACAAACATATATTGCTATAAGTAGTAATATATGAGCAGATCTCCCTACCAAGTGTTTTTTTGTGGATTACACCTTGGGGTTGAGGCAATGGGTTACGGCGTTGAATGAATTCGCCGAGTTTATATCGTATTTTATTGTATTTCATTTGAGGGGCATTCGAGTGGCATTCGAGTGGCATTTGAGTGGCATTTAAGTGGCATTTGAGTTTTTGATTATTTTTTTTACTTATTTTGAACTTATATGGCATATAGATTTTGAATGTATGGCATTTAAGTTTTGATAATTCTACAGATACATCTACACTGAATAAATCCAATGATTAAAAATGAAACAATATGTGAATATATACATTTATTGTATAATAAGTAGGGATACATAAAGAGAACATATTAAATATTGTGAGCTTGAAATAGTTCCAATATCATTTCAAATGAAAAAGTGGATGATGAGAGATTTTCATCCGTTTGTATGTATCTACATATATCTGATTGAAAATGATATAATAATTCAGTAGTCCATTGTATTGAAATCAATTTTTGAGTGAGCTCTTTATTTTACACCTTTCTTTGACAAAAAAAAGAGGTTTTTGGTGAAATATTCTTTCATTTCATTCATTTTTCATTAATTTTTTTGCAAAAAGAAATCATTCTTTAAATGGTTAAATTTCATCTAATTGTACAAATTTACAAAAAAAAACCGGACTATTTGGTAAAAGATTCTTTCATTTCATTAAATTTTCTCTCCAAATGGTTAAATTTCATATATTTGTACAAATTTACAAAAAAACAGGGTATTTGGTAAAAGATTCTTTCATTTCATTAAATTTTCATTATTTTTTCGTAAAAAAAGAACTCATCCTCTAAATAGGAAAATTTTATCTCTTTGTATATCTTTACAAAAAAACAGGGTATTTGGTAAAATATTCTTTTATTCTATTCAATTTTCATTAATTTTTTCAATACTTGCTTAAATATGCATCATTCAGTATCTTCTTATTGTTAGGTAATCAACCTATCATACAAAATTAGTTTTCTTGAGTGAGGGTTTTATCCCACATTTTCTTTTGAATTTTTTAAAAATTTACCATTTTTTCAAAAAAAATCATTTATATATATTTTCCATTATTTTTTTTAAATAAAAACAATCTCTATCTCTGAGAAGTTGGAGTATTGGGGTAGAAAACTTAGACATGATGAGAAGGCTATGGATTTACCCATTCAAGAACAAACCATTTTCGATGGCAATTTCAATTCTGAAAACTAAATCAATGTAAATTGTTTTTCAAAATGCAATCATCAGAAAGCTTTTGTCATGATGATGAGGAGGTTATGGATTTACCATTCAAGAACAAACCATTTTCGACGGCGACTTCAAGAACTGAAGTATGTAGTATTACGTAATCATTTTTTTTAAAGAAAAAAAATTGTTTTTTCAAAATGCAAAACTTCTGTCATGATGATGAGGAGGTTGTGGATTTACCCATTCACGAACAAACCATTTTCGATGGCAACTTCAATTCGGAAAACTAAATCAATGTAACTTTTTATTCTTTGTCTCCCATGAAATTGTTCAAACGAATTAGAACTGAAGTATGTGGTATTACATAATCTTTTTTTCAAAGAAAAAAAAAACATCAAAATCAACAAATTACACCTCTAGATAGTTAAAATTTACAATATTTGAGAATTATTCGCAATAGAAACATTAAGCCTACTTGATAATAACAAATTTGAGTGTTAAATTTGACTAATTGATTCAATGTTATTATATGAATCTTTTGAAAATAAACATTTCAATGAAAACATCATATTTAGTCTTTGACACACTTGAAACCATTTTACAGTAAATTTCACCATCAATATTTCAGAAATGTTTACTATATATTTACAAGAAAAATGCAGTATTTGGTAAAATATTCTTTTATTCCAATCAATTTTCATTATTTTTTTGAGCAAGGGTTTTATCCTACAGTAGCCTTTTAATTTTTTTATGTTTTAAAACAGGGTTTTATTACAAAGTTTTTTTGGTTTTTTTCAACTTTTTTAAAAAAATAATCATTAAAATATATAGTTTTCGATATTTTTTAAAAATATATATAGAGATTTTCACTTTATATTCTTTTATTCCATTCAATTTTCAATAATTTTTTGAGTGAGGATTTTATCCTACACCTTCATTTTAAATTTTTTATGTTTCAAAACAGGGTTTTATTATATATATATATATAGATTTTCACTTTATATTTACAAAATTTTGGTATTTGGGAAAATATTCTTTTATTCCATTCAATTTTTATTAATTTTTTGAGTGAGGATTTTATCCTACACCATCCTTTTTAAAGTTTTTATGTTTCAAAAACACGGTTTTATTACATGACTTTTTAAAAATAATCATTGAAATATATAGTTTTTCGATATTTTTTTTGAAAAAATATATACAGAGATTTTCACTTTATATTTACAAAATTTTGGTATTTGAGAAAATATTCTTTTATTCCATTCAATTTTTATTAATTTTTTGAGTGAGGATTTTATCCTACACCTTCCTTTTAAATTTTTAATGTTTCAAAACAGGGTTTTATTACATAACTTTTTTTGTACTTTTAACTTTTTTAAAAACAATCCTTAAAATATATAGTTTTTGATATTTTTTTTTAAAAAATGTCAAAAATCACCAAACTACCCCTCTAGATGAATAAAATTTACAGGGAAATAATCGTAATAGAAAATACCATATCTAGTTTTTACATTCATAAAACTACTATAGCTTACGATATCAATGGTTACAAAGCGTTTTTCTTGAACAATATCTTCTTTTATGTTCAGCTGATATATTATTAGCTTCAGTGAGTAATTCTTGTATTCCGTATTCTTTTAGATCCGATAATTGACTAAAATACAAAAGTTATTAATTATATAAATAAATTTTACCGAATTTGAATTTTACTCTTAGCTACATTAGATAGTTTACATTATATATAACAGGAAAATAGCTCACTGAGTTAAATCATTCAGCTCATTATTTTTTCAGGGAAAGTTCTTTATTCTGTTTTCTTTTTACGATATAATGGACTAAAATAAAAAGTGATGTATTAGTATAGCATGATTAAAAATTAATGTGAAACAATTATAACCTTTTGTTGTTTTTTCAACTTTTATGTGAAAAATACACTGATTACACACGAAAAAAAAAATTTTTCATCTGGATTCGGAATATATATATATATAAATATATATAGTTTAAAAAATGTTTTACAACAAACACTCATGAGTTGTCTATTTATGTGATAAACCGTGTTATTTACGTGAGAAATTAAGCATTTTTGTAAAATAACTATAACCTTTTGTGATTTTTTGTCAACTTCTACCTAAAGAAATACACCGGTTGCACAAAAAAGTCATTTTTTTTAATCCGAAATATATATAATTTAAAAATGTTTTACAAAAAATGTTTATGAGTTGATCATTTATGTGAAAAATTAAACATTTTTGTAAAATAATTATAACCTTTTGTTGTTTTTTCAACTTTTATGTAAAAAAATACACTGATGACACAAAAAAATCCTTTTTTAAACCAAAATATATATAATTTTAAAAATGTTTTACAAAAACTGTTTATGAGTTGGTCATTTATGTGAAAAATTAAACATTTTTGTGAAAAATTAAACATTTTTGTGAAAAATTAAACATTTTTGTGAAAAATTAAACATTTTTGTGAAAAATTAAACATTTTTGTGAAAAATTAAACATTTTCGTGTTATGAGTTGGTCATTTATGTGAAAAATTAAACATTTTTGTGAAAAATTAAACATTTTTGTGAAAAATTAAACGTTTTTGTGAAAAATTAAACATTTTTGTGAAAAATTAAACATTTTTGTGAAAAATTAAACATTTTTGTGAAAAATTAAACATTTTCGTGAAATAATTATAACCTTTTGTTTTTTTTTCAACTTTTATGTAAAAAGAAACTGCACTAATGACACAAAAAAATCTTTTCTTAATCCGAAATATACAAAAACGTTCACAAATTGATCATTTACGTGATAAATCGTTTTACTGTTGTTATTTACATGAAAAAAGAGAAATTAAGTGACTTTTCATTGTAAGAATACACAAAATTTTCACAAACCAACTTTTTAAATTATGGTAAAAATTAATAAAACTTACCTATAGTGATATGAATCCCTTGAGTTATAGATCAACTTCTCAAGAGTTTGTTCTGCACAGTCTTCTTTTTCAGCATCATCGAAGAGATTGAGAAAATCCTCAGATTTTGGATTATCAGTCAGTTCCGAGGCTTGGACGAAGGCTTGATGAGCTGCGAGTACACTGATGTTGTAGAAAATTGAATTGTCTGCGTTTCGACTCAGGCCTTTGAACAGAATAACTCCAAATCTTTCCGATGTCACAGCAGAAGCTATTTGATGAGGAATGCGCATATCTCCGATCAGTAATTCTTCATCTACAACACTTCTGTATTGAACTAGAAGACTCTCTTCATTCCCATTCCATCGTCTGTCAGATTTTGTTATCACTTCAGGGTTTTGGAAACATATGACACTATCTGTTGGGAAATCCTGAAGATGAGCTACCTCGAAATAAGCATTGATTTGTCTCATACTTTTTTCTGGTAGTACATCAAACGCATTCTTACACCTCAAAGCAGTTCCTGTTTCTGTAGCAGCACGAAAAATTGCTTTTCCAGTCTTTTCAACACCCATGTAGATCAAAACCAGTGGTCTTATTTGCGAAGCTTCATTAACAAGTAATCCTGCTGCTGATGGAATAGTGCTCTTCACTCTAACTATCTTTCCATCCTTTTTATAGTTGTACATGATGGTGCAGTTCGTTTCATCATGGAGCTCGACGGTTAACACCGGCATTACTGTAGGAATTGGTAAATCTTCAACTTTGACGATGTTTTCAATGTTTCTTCTGGAAGCTGGAGATAGAGTACTTAACAGAGAGGCGCTTTTGATGATGAGAGTACCCAGAGTATTCAGACTGGCGCTTTGAAAGGGGATCATAGTACGTTGAAGAAGAACATTGTCATCAATCACCTTCTTGTCTTGTGAAGGTTTTGGTTCTTCATTCTTCAGTTGTTTTGTATTGTCTTGTGTTGACATTCTAAAAAATAAAGTAAAAATCCTTGTTATGATTTTTTGATTTTCTTTTTCAAAAAAACCAACTTGAAGATATATTTACTAAATATCATACTGCTGTTAGTATCTAAATCGATAAAAAATTAAATTTATACTCTAAATAGTACATCAAGTTGACTTACCTCAAAACAGAAAGCGCTTCTAGTAGTTGTAGTAGATGATGTTGTAGTAGATCTTGCTCCTTCAGTTGCTAATGTTGAAGTGACTGCTTTTTGTGTGAAAACAGTGCTTCTTATATAGCTGAAATCATACCATTTATCATAAGGTTAAATTAATGAAACATTGTTTTTAGGGAAGAACACCAATGCTTTCGCGGGAATAAACATTTTATTTTCACGCGAATACAAACCAATGCTTTCGCGGGAATAAACATTTTATTTTCACGCGTATACAAACCGTTGCTTTCGCGGGAATAAATAATTTATTTTCACGCGAATACAAACCATTGCTTTCGCGGGAATAAACATTTTATTTCCACGCAAATGGAAACTGCTGCTTTCGCGGGAATAAAAAATTTATTTTCACGTGAATGGAAACGATTGCTTTCACGGGAATGAATAATTTATTTTCACGCGAATACAAACCAATGCTTTCGCGGGAATAAACATTTTATTTTCACGCGAATACAAACCAATGCTTTCGCGGGAATAAACATTTTATTTTCACACGAATGGAAACCATTGTTTTCGCGGGAATGAATAATTTATTTTCACGCAAATACAAACCAATGCTTTCGCGGGAATAAACATTTTATTTTCACGCGAATGGAAACTGTTGCTTTCGCGGGAATGAATAATTTATTTTCACGCAAATACAAACCAATGCTTTCGCGGGAATAAACATTTTATTTTCACGCGAATGGAAACTGTTGCTTTCGCGGGAATGAATAATTTATTTTCACGCGAATACAAACCAAGGCTTTCGCGGGAATAAACATTTTATTTTCACGCAAATGGAAACTGTTGTTTTCGCGGGAATAAACATTTTATTTTCACGCGAATACAAACCAATGCTTTCGCGGGAATAAATAATTTATTTTCACGCGAATACAAACCAATGCTTTTGCGGGAATAGACATTTTATTTTCAGGCGAATGGAAACTGTTGCTTTCGCGGGAATGAATAATTTATTTTCACGCGAATACAAACCAAGGCTTTTGCGGGAATAAACATTTTATTTTCACGCGAATGGAAACTGTTGTTTTCGCGGGAATAAACATTTTATTTTCACGCGAATACAAACCAATGCTTTCGCGGGAATAAATAATTTATTTTCACGCGAATACAAACCAATGCTTTCGCGGGAATAAACATTTTATTTTCACGCGAATGGAAACTGTTGCTTTCGCGGGAATGAATAATTTATTTTCACGCGAATACAAACCAAGGCTTTCGCGGGAATAAACATTTTATTTTCACGCGAATGGAAACTGTTGTTTTCGCGAGAATAAACATTTTATGTTCACGCGAATACAAACCAATGCTTTCGCGGGAATAAATAGTTTATTTTCACGCGAATGGAAACCGTTGCTTTCGCGGGAATAAAAAATTTATTTTCACGCGGATGGAAACTGTGGCTTTCGCGGGAATGAATAATTTATTTTCACGCGAATACAAACCAAGGCTTTCGCAGGAATAAACATTTTATTTTCACGCGAATGGAAACTGTTGTTTTCGCGGGAATAAACATTTTATTTTCACGCGAATACAAACCAATGCTTTCGCGGGAATAAATAATTTATTTTCACGCGAATGGAAACCGTTGCTTTTGCGGGAATAAAAAATTTATTTTCACGCGAATACAAACCAATGCTTTCGCGGGAAGAAAACATTTATTTTCACACGTTTACCTATATAAGAGACAACGGTTTCAGACAGAGAGCATCCAGTTCAACAACGGTAAGCAAAGGAGCAACATCTATCTACTACATCTTCCATTACAACTACTAAGAGTTCTCTCTTCATAAAGGTAAGACTAAAAATACAATTATTTCATTATTTCATTATTTTAGCTAACACAACTATCTGAAGGCTTTATGACATATTTATCTTTAAATTGATTATAAATAATTGAACCAATTTTTTCTGTTTTTCAGAATGAATACTTAAGACGTAGGAAGTCAACCATTGTATCTAAAGTCGGAATCTCAGCCTGATGAAAAGGTAAGAATTAATAAAAAATACTATTTAACTCCTGTTGAAAACCTTTATTTATTTTAGTTATCTAATTATTGCTTGTATTTTAGAACAATACAACAACAAAACCAATCTACTTAAAGGACTTCCTTCCAGAAATGTATCATAACTATGTGATAAATAATGATGTTGTTGAAGAAAAAGCTGTAGAACGTTTGACATTTCAAGTTATAATATTCTGTATAACTCAACACATGATTAGTATGGGGATGTGTTGTAAGAAACATGATATATCTACAGAACTTTTTGATGACATTATAAAAAACGGTTTCGAAACCGTTTTGTCAATGGTGGAAGTCGTTAATATTAATAATTTTTTAAAAGAAATTGAAAGAAGTGCTTGGAATCAAATAGTTTTCAAAAAATTATATAACATGAAGTGGAACAAAAAAACTTTTTATAAATTCAGAAAGCATATTTATAATTATGTCCAAATAGATAAAGGTCTATCCTCTTCTGTAGGTATTTTAGAACTAATGTTAGAAGTGTTTCATACATATTTATGAAAAATTTTTACTTGTTTTTTATTATTTTACAATATTTTGTTCAAACTATTATATTTTATTTCTTACCAATTGAGATGTTAAAAGCAGTATGATATTAAGTAAATACATATATATATATTTGAACGCATCCTTTGTTGTCTGTCTCCACATCCCAATAGTTTAATAAGCACATTCTCAATCTATCATAACCAGGGCCGTATTGCTCTTTACGGTCGCTCCGGCTGAAACCGGAGCACTTTTGAAGAGTACGGCGTCGCAAAAAATGCTAATTCAGCTGCCAAATTCAAAGCTTGCGTGATAATAGTATTTGCAATGAGCAGAAAAATCCACAATAATGTTGTTGTTAACCTTTTTTCTTAACCAAGCAATAACAGAACTTTGACAACGGGCTCTATCATTGCTCAACTGTGCAATTTCAAACTTTCAACCTCTCAGGCTATTGTTCTATGTTTCAAGCTATTTCTTTTTTTGTGTTTATTTGTGTATCACCCATGCTCATTGGCTGTTCAAATGAATAGCTAGCGCTTATTGGGTGACAATGTAATTTTACACGGGAAACTTCTCAACAATGTTTACAAAAAGAAAAAAATGACAGATTTTTGTCTAGTGAGCAAGATTTATTGTTTATCTTGATGCAGTTTACTTTTTTGGCTTAGCTAGTGATAGGACAATGTAGCAGTGTTTATTGGTAGCTGTTTTTTGTTATCAATTGATCAAATAAAGCTAGCATGGTGGTCAGGAAAAGAAAAATTCATATATATAAATGAATAGCATAATAATAATTAATTAAATTTAATAAATAATAATAATAATTATTCATTATTATTGTATATAATATTACTATCAATCTTCTTAACAATGACAACATCATAATAATGTTTTCATGATGGGTAAAAATAATAAAATGAATAAAAAACTAAAAAACACCATTAGAAATATTAATAATTATTAATAATTAATTAATATTATTGACACATTCCCCATTTATATATCATTATTATGTACCACTAATAAATTTGATAATTATTAAAAAAATTAAGAATAAAAATAATAGTAGAAGCTTAGTAGTAGTAAGACTAAAGCAAATAATAATAAATAAATAATGATTATTATTGATTATATTCAGTATTCTCTTACTACTACTAGGTTACTACCATTATTTTTATTATTATTCTTATTAATGATAATAATTATTATTAGTACATGATGATTATGATGATATATATAAATGGGAACTTGTCAATATTATATAAATCTTTATTTGTCAACCATTGGTCATGCACAATGCAATTAAGAAAAGTGCCAACCCTTATAGGTTTTCAGCACAGTAGTTTTAAAATCTATGACAGCCTGAGTTTAAAAAGAAAAAGAGCGATTAATTAATAAAAGATTCAGTATTAAGAATAATCAAATTTACTTAGAGTACTTCAAACAACCCTGATTTCCATACTTGAGAAAAACAGTGGAGCCTCGGAGTTTGGTTCTACATTTTACACCAGTCTGTCTTTGTTTGATGCGTGATGACCCATGCAGTGATGGGGCTAGTTTATTCAGCAGTCCATGGAGACAATGTTTAGGCTGTTGAACTTTGTTAACGTAGTTGGCACATATATTGTCAAGGATGTTGACTATGGATGTAATACTCATAGCGGCGAGGCGTTCCTCGTAGTGTTCCTGAGCTGGGCATATTATTTTCAGTATAAGCTTTTCCAGATGGATTAGCTTATCAATGCTATTAGATGATGACACGGGAAACCATGCTGCGCAGCCGTAACTCATCTTTGGTATTGTGCACGAGCTGCAGTATTTTACGAGAACATCCTGTGGAATTCCTGCTCGTTTCAGTTTGAGTAGCACGTACGTGGGTGGTCTGATGTCACTACTTATTTGGTCTATGTGAGCGTCAAAGCTTAGGTTTTTATCAACGGTAACTCCAAGGAACTTGGTTGCCGATACTGATGGAATCTGCTCATTTTTCAATGAGAATGTCATACTGTTGCTAGATTTGTCTACTCGAGAATGTTTGTTGCTGATGCTCATAGAGCAAGAATTTTTGGCATTAGCTAGCATGTTGTACTCACCACACCAATCAGCTACTGCATCTATACTCTGCTGCATTTGTCTCTCAGTGTTATAGATATCGCTGCCAATGAGAGTTAAATCGTCTGCATACTTTATCACGGTGCACGGCAGTTCGAGGGTATCAATGTACGCAAGCCAGAACAGTGGCCCAAGAATTGTTCCTTGAGGAGTTCCATTCAGGATTGGTTTGCTGAAGCTGTTAACTGTACCAAGCCTTACAGTCTGCTGACGGTTATCCAGAGAACCTTTGATGAGGCGTAGCAGATGGCCATAAATACCTCGACTAGAAAGTATTTCCAGCAACTTTCCTCTGTCCATCTTGTCAAAAGCTTTTGACATATCTATGAATGCTGAGTGCACACATTTTGAATGTCCTTGGTCAAGGATCAATGTCCACTGGTCTATTAATAATTATTATTTGTTTATGGTGTTGTTCAGAGTTTAATTCATTATTATTTATTAATCTTAATGGCCTATATGACAATAATATTATTATTATTATTATTATTATACACTGTTTTATCAAACATTATTTTACTTTTAGTTTTTTGTTGATTTTTTTGGGTGGGACAAGAGACATGTATTTTACCTTAGAATATTTTTGCAGACATTGAACACTTGAAGTAAAAAGGTGCCTCAGTAGTGGGATAACAGTGTGTTAATATGTGTGGTTATAGGGATTGCAGCAACCTGCTGTATATTTTTCATCAATCGATTTGTCAATGGTGTCTTCCATCAACTACTACTACCCTTTACTTTTAGATGAGTGCTGCGTTTTGTGCTTTGGCAATCAATAACATGTAATTTTCACCGCAATTAGAGAGGTCAATAAAGAAAAATATTTTTTGGAATAATAATTGTAATAATAATAACCCAAACAATAATAGGATAAGACTTCTTTAAACTCAGAATTTAACAAAGTGTTTAGGGTGGAACAACAAAGAGAATTTGATTTGCAGATAATAAAAAGCTGGTTATTTGGCTCATTTAGGAATAAGTTTTGTGGTCTGAAATGCTCTGCAAAGCTCATGCCAGCACTGAATTTTGCAAAATTTTCCGCTCGCGCGGGGCTACTATGATCCTTCAGATATAAATGAACTCGAACCCAAAATACTTTTCTGTCCAGTTGAAATAGCTAAAAACTTCAACTGTGATAATTACCCCCCTCCGTTTAACGTTGCATATTTGGGTAGAAAGGGAAAACCAAAAAATAAAAGTGTTCTTTGGTATGATGTCAGACGTGTTACCAGACATTCTCTAAGCAATAAGAAAGCTGAAGAGGAATCACTATATTTGAGCACGTTGACTAAAGGTCAGCTCAAACGCTTCTTGAACATCAAGACCCTCAATAGTTTTCAACCCGGTGCTATTTTTCCTTACCAAGATGTTGTTGAGAGATTCGTTCCTCATCGATTTAAAGGAGGGCAATCGAATGTAATTTGTATCCGTTATACCATTGAACAATGTGGAGAAACGCTGTTGAAGACGCTTGCCATACCAGATAAATATGCTTCAGAAGCTAATCAATATAGTCAAGGTGTGATGATCTACAAAGGAAAAACAACCCACGGAAAATTTAAGACAGAATACGATCTTTCATTTCGCTCTCCATACAGTCTCAATCAAATGTATTGGAGACAATATTGTGATCAAGCAAAGCACAACAAAGCAATATTAGAAATTGATGATGATGATGAACTTGAAGATTTTCTACGTGGAGATTTTGATGATTTTGAGACAGGATATGTTTGCTGAAAAAAAGGATGAAATACATGATAAAACTCGGTGAGAGTTTTTCTCTAATCATTGTAAATAATACTTCAAATCAATTTAGATGTAGTTGTAGTTATTTTTACCTCAAATAATTTTTTGTTTTAGCAATGGATAGTCTCTAATTCAAAAAAAACAAGTTGGATAATGTGACTTGGTGAGCTATTTCCCTTTTCTATATAATGTAAACTATCCAATGTAACTGAAGCTATAGTTCAAATTCATGTAATTATTTTAAATTTTTGTTTAATCATTCTATACTAATACATAACTTTTTATTTTAGTTTATTACAAATTCAAAAGCACATAAAACAGAAGTCTCCCTTCTTAAGATATAACATCACTACATCAAAGACATCATTGTAAAAAAAGACTATGTATTAATTGTTACTACTTAGTATTTACTGACTCTAGCTATACTATATAGAGAGATTTTCCCTACTTATTACACAATAAATGTATTGTTTCATTTTTAATCACTGTATTTATTCAATGTATATATATTTCCTCTCTCTCCTATCTCTCAAGATATCATATGACTCGGAATTACAGAAAATTATCAAAGCTTAAATGCCTTACATTCAAAATCTAGATACCCTATGAGTTATAATTATGTATACAGTTATGTAAAAAATTATCATAACCTAAACACTATACATTCAAAATTTAGATGCCATATAAGTTCAAGTTAAGTAAAAAATAATCAAAACTCAAATGCCACTTAAATGCCACTCAAATGCCACTCAAATACCCCTCAAATAAATACAATATAAACTCGGCGAAGTCATCCAACGCCATAATCCATTGTATCACCTCAAGATCAGATCCACAAAAAAACACTTGGTAGGGAGATCTGCTCATATATTACTACTGCTATACATGGCCGGCTAGGGTTTACCATAGGTACAAAGAGACACACACAATGTCACAGTACTGTACAAGTTAATAGGAAGAACTAACCAAGAATTGTATACAATAACAAGAGTAGCTACATTTATACAATAAGATATGTAAATGAACAGTTCAAGTGCTGAGTCAATCATTGGTTAAAAACAAGCACGAGCATAATAAAAAAGGAAGTAAGATTTCATTCCTCTGTCACTTGTGCAGCAGCTCGAGTCATCTTTATACTCCTACAGATAAGCTGGCCCACAAGGACTTGTAAGCTGGCCCACATGGACCAGTAAGCTGGCCCACATGGACCTGTAAGCTGGCCCACAAGGACCTGTAAGCTGGCCCACGTGGACCAGTAAGCTGCCCCACATGGACCTGTAAGCTGGCCCACAAGGACCTGTAAGCTGGCCCACATGGACCTGTAAGCTGGCCCACGTGGACCTGTAAGCTGGCCCACAAGGACCAGTAAGCTGGCCCACATGGACCTGTAAGCTGGCCCACGTGGACCTGTAAGCTGGCCCGTATTTCGACCACTACCTCTTTTGGCTGAAACTCACTTCCACACACTTGTGTGGTCTAGCTCATTCCCCAATCAATGAATGGGAAAATCCCGTTCTACTACTGCCTGCTAATGGGTCACCTGTATAACTCCATGACAATATAGTCTAAAATACCAATTAGAATTTAAAAACTAAGTTTGACTCTACATGTATAAAATTTGTTTGCTGTTCAGGTTCGTTTAGCAATGGGTCAACTCTCAGGTGTGAAGCAATAAGAGATGATACACGAGTGTTTACATCTAAGCTGATGTTGGTGAAGAACAAAGTCTTTCTTTGTAAGTTGTGAAATATGTAAAAGACAGCACAGTATTTTCTTACCGGATTTTTAACTCCATGCTTGCCTGTTTTAACAAAATATTAAAAAGTCTTAGTGGACAATCGCTATTTGTACAGTTTTATTTATAAATTTTGGCTCTGTGCCAGTTAACTTATACTACAAGGAAGTGTCTGCGGTGGTTGTATTGTAGTTAAGCAAAACTTTTTGATACCCGTGGTGATTGCTGGATCTGCCTTGATAATTGTGGTACTAGCTGTGGTTGTTATCTGCACATGCAAACACAAAAAGAAAGGTAGCTATTAGTGGTTATTAAACTGTTATTATTATGATTTCACACTCATTTAGTTGCTATTGCAAACATTAGGCACTTTTGGCCAAGGTTGTGCGAATTGACAATTGTGACAATGAGCAAATCTTTCTCGTGTCAGCAAGCAAAAATTAAGATTTCTTCACGCTGTGGCTTTTTGAGAAATTTTGTGTGACTGTGATAGTAAGAAACAACACTTGTTCAAAAGTTATGAATCGTTTTTTCTGGATTCATGCATAGCGATTGAAAATAAAGCAGTGTGATGGTAATCAATATTTTTGTTTTGGATACAGTAACAAAAACAATGAGTTTTCATCACGGGAACAACAAACGTTGATGTAACACCGTTAGGAGAAGTTTAAATTGTTAATAATTGTTATAATTCATGATTTTGAATATCTATGTGTCATATTCTCAATAATTATTAGCAATGCTAAAATTAATTATTGATTTGTTTGTATTATTGTTGTAGTAATAGGTGCATATTATAAATAGCGTGTACTATAAATAGTGTGTACTATAAATAGTGTGTACTATAAATAGTGTATACTATAAATAGTGTATACTATAAATGGTGTATACTATTATCACCAAATCTCTGTTTTTGTTTTGTTGCTGAACAATATTTAATTGCTGTAAGGGAAGACAACTAAATAATTTTATCTTTTGCACAGTCACATTTTTTGCTAGATTGGGTGCATCCAGCTTTGAGAACGCTTGAAAATTAGCAAAGTTCCTCACATTAACTTAGCCTATCATTTAAAGTGGTTTGAGTAATAATTACTTGCTGATGGCACAGAAATGCTGGATAGAATCTCTACCTCAATATAACCAACTCCAGCAAAAAATTAATTTGATTTATGCTGAAGCACCTTTTTTATATAATTTTAGTGACGCCAGATGAAAACACTAAACCAGCCCAAAAAGCCAGTTCTGTGAGCAAACTCAAAAAACCAGATGTAAATGTCAAATCAAAAAGATCGCGTGCTGTGAGAAAACCAGTTGATACAAAGTAAGTTTTTGTTGGGCTGGTAAAATTGATATTGCGCCGAAAATGTTGAGTTTTTAACGCAGATAAATGCACTGAGAATTATTGCATTACATTCAGATATACTATCTGCTCATATATTACTACTCAGATATACTATCTGCTCATATATCACTACTCAGATATACCATCTGCTCATATATTACTACTCAGATATACTATCTGCTCATATATTACTACTCAGATATACCATCTGCTCATATATTACTACTCAGATATACTATCTGCTCATATATTACTACTCAGATATACTATCTGCTCATATATTACTACTCAGATATACCATCTGCTCATATATTACTACTCAGATATACCATCTGCTCATATATTACTACTCAGATATACTATCTGCTCATATATTACTACTCAGATATACCATCTGCTCATATATTACTACTCAGATATACTATCTGCTCATATATTACTACTCAGATATACTATCTGCTCATATATTACTACTCAGATATACTATCTGCTCATATATTACTACTCAGATATACTATCTGCTCATATATTACTACTCAGATATACTATCTGCTCATATATTACTACTCAGATATACTATCTGCTCATATATTACTACTCAGATATACCATCTGCTCATATATTACTACTCAGATATACTATCTGCTCATATATTACTACTCAGATATACTATCTGCTCATATATTACTACTCAGATATACTATCTGCTCATATATTACTACTCAGATATACTATCTGCTCATATATTACTACTCAGATATACTATCTGCTCATATATTACTACTCAGATATACTATCTGCTCATATATTACTACTCAGATGTATTATCTGCTCATATATTACTACTCAGATATACTATCTGCTCATATATTACTACTCAGATATACTATTTGAGTGATACTTCGATTACACGTACAACTGCTTTCTTATTGTGACTGTTTAAATATTATTCAATTATGTTACGCAGAGTCAACGAACCCAAGATTACGGTTATTCACCAGAGTTAACCGTTTATCTAACACGCTGCTCTGTACAGATCATCTCTGCACACTCACAACAGTCTGCTATACCCACTATATCTCTATCTCTGTATCCTGTCTCCGCCTACTTTTGGCTGCCCAACTCATTCTCTATGTCATAAGTGTTTACACAGAGTATATATAAAATATATATTTATTATATCAATTTCTCTTTTTTGTGAAATAGATAATAACTCAATCTACTGCTAATAGTTTATGAGTTGCCTTCTCTTTATGACTTTCTATAAACTGCAATTGCAAACTATTCTGGTGTATTCTCACCTTCCAGTTGTGTTGTACAATAACTAGAGCCATCATGTTTTATTATAATCTTTTTTTGGGTGAATTAGACTTTTTCACCAGACGTACTTTGTGCTGTTGTTACAGAGCAACATCAGCGACAGTTCAGAATGCGTAATTTGTAGGTCAACCAAAAGTAGAACTAGGTAATAACTTTGGCGGAAATTTCGCATTGAGAGAAAATGACACTTTAGAGTTCATTGTAAAGCTGTTTCCTACCTATTTTTTACTGGTTTGAAGGTTTTTCTGGTGAAACAAGAAAAAAATGTAACAGAATACGACCCGAATATTAATAGTTTAGCTGTTGAGTGTCATTAGATATATCAAGTAGTACGCTTACTGCTGCCATCTCTATGCCATTTTCCCGCATTACATCCCCCTCCACCCCCACCCCAAACTGTTGCTGCCTCATTCCGATATCCACCGCCCTCTCCCTTTTAGAATAAAGAGTGCTAGCAACTCGCCATAGCCCTAGCATAGCAACCATCTTATATCTATTGAGAAGAAGTAGAGTGCACTCCTTAGTATTAGGGTTCTACACCTAACGGCTCAAGCTTTACTCCCACCCCTAAGTATGCGCATAGATGCCACAGAACACTCTTCAACACCCAACCCCTCCTCCCCCCCCCCCCCCCCTCCCCCCACTCCTCACCCTCCCCCCTCACCATCTCCCCCCTCAGCATCTCAAGCCTTCACCATCCCCCCTCCCTCACCATGTCTCCGCCAATTCACTTAGCAGTGGTGCAATTTTTTGTTTTGCTCTGGTTCTCCTCTTGCTGACGTGACCAGTACTACAGAGCACTGAAGTGGGCGAGTGGAGACATGGATAACCTTGCTCCATATTGGGCTGTGCATTCTGTGCCTGGGTACCTCCATTTAACCCTGTTACCCCCTCTACAATGTCCAGAGATAGTAGCTATACTCATCAGACAAGACAGTGAGTGAATACTAGTTTTCTAGCCGTATAACTAGCAGACTGGTGCACATCATAGGCCACTTTTACACTGTTAATAATAACAGTCTGTTATATCCACTGTATCACCATGTTTGTATCCACTCTTTCTCTATTTTTGGTTGCTCAATTCACTCATATTGTTTTGTGTTCTACATTATATCATATTTCACTTTACATCTATCAGCTAATGAGTTGTCTTCTCTTTTTTTATTATAGGTAACTCCAAAAATATTTGATGTGTTTCCATTTTGCAATAAACAGTAAACAATTCTGGTTAATTTTGTTGAACTTTGAAGTGAATCTCATTTTTTTTTCAGTTATTATATCACTACATCATCTACTTTCTGTGTCACAACAGTATGTACTTGCTGTGGTACTACAGTAGCTACTTGATGTGGCACTACAGTAGCTACTTGCTGTGGTACTACAGTAGCTACTTGCTGTGGTATTACAGTAGCTACTTGCTGTGGTATTACAGTAGCTACTTGCTGTGGTACTACAGTAGCTAATTGCTGTGGTACTACAGTAGCTACTTGCTTTTGCGCTAGAGTAAATTTATTCTCGGATGGTGACAGATGGCGCTCGGATGGCGCTCGGATGGAGCTCATGTGGATCTCAGGTGGCGCTCAGGTGGCACTCAGAAGGCACTCAGGTAGCGCTCAGGTGGCACTCAGATAGTGCTCAGGTGGCGCTCAGGTGGAGCACAGATGGCACTCAGGTGACGCTCAGGTGGCACTCAGGTAGCGCTCAGGTGGCGCTCAGGTGGTGCTCAGGTAGCACTCAGGTAGTGCTCAGATGGTGCTCAGGTGGAGCTCAGGTAACACTCGGGTGGCACTCAGGTAGTGCTCAGGTAGGTCCAGGTGGTGCTCAGGTGGAGCTCAGATGGTGCTCAAATGGGGCTCAGATTCAGCTTAATTAAAAGTTTAATTAAATCGGCCAACTCCCAACTGATTTTTTGGCACAAACAGAGATCAATGTATTTGGCGAGCAAAAATAATTTTGGTGATATATGTTCTCAGAGCTGAGCAGGTTTTGGTATGTTTTAATTTAGATTCAAAGAAAGATAACAGCATAGCCATCTCAACAGGGATGCAAAGCTTAGTTATCCCTTAATTAGACAAAGGTCCATTATACTGTAGATAGCCAAATGCCAGCAATATGATTGAGAGGTGAAACCATTAATTTACTTTTGAGCAGCAATCAGATGAAGGCCAGAGATAGTCGCTGATGTCCCTCGATAGTTACCAGTTACCAAAACATCTGCGCTAAAGTAGAAAAGTGATAGCTGATAACTTTCAGTTTTTGACCGAAAAATTGTGGCTGAAAATTCAGATACTTGTTTCTGGAGTATCTGGACAAAAAAGCGATATTTGCGTAGACAAATAAGCAAAAGCAAGCTTTGAGGTCAAACAGCTGTAGATAACGACTTGAATAAAAATTCAAAATAACAGCCTAGCTGTCATTTCAAACACTGAATGAAATAAAAGGTGGCAAACAGCAGCTGTATGACGATGTAATTATTTACGCTTAATATATACTGACTTGAAGTAAATGTGTCAATCGATGACCTTGCTGTGGCAGCAAGTTCCTCAGCCAAAACTGGCCGGAGCGTTGCACAGCTAAATGACTAGTTTTGTCATAAAAACTTTCCTAATAGACTGCTTCTTCAATAGGTTACAAAAAGACTTCATGAAAATTTTAGGTATTGAGCTAAAGTTTAGTTTCACAGGTTAAGGCAGCTTGATTAACTCCTATACTTGCCTAGTTTTAGTACCTTAACTGAACATTACACATTTGTGTGTGATCAATGTTAGATATCCGTAAACAATTTTGCTTATCTTTTTGTGAAAAAAATGGTTTCACAGAAGTTTCCATATCTAAAATAATCACGTTCACGGATAAATGATAAAACAAATAACTGTTATGGAATCGTTCACACAAACATTGAGTCATGCAGCACAGATTAATGCATTTAGATTTTTTTTCATACGTCATTATGTAATTGTTTACTACCAGTTCTCACTACTGTTTGGCACCTTTTTATACATTATAATTGCCACTTCACCGTTATCTTTTCAATCTGTGACTCGTCAAATGCTCTTATCTGTGTGGCATTTTATGCAGCACTAAGGCTTTAATGAAAAAGTTGATCAGGTGTAGCCATACTCATAATAGATTATTGCATTGAAGCGATGTAACGTCTCAATGGAAGCCAGAGTGTGATCAACTCAAGCTCGCCAGGCTCTCTCCGTACGATTCACTCATTTTTTGTGGCAACTTCTTGACTGCTGACTCATTAATGCTGCTCAGCCGACTAAGGTAACAATTTTTTCCAGTTGCAAAAGTAAAACTGTTTTGGTAGCAATAACAAGGGATACATTGAAGCTTTGAAAAGTACCAGCTAATTAGCGCTTGTTTATTTGGATAATAGAGTTAAAAGAGCGAGAAAACAGAAATGCTTAACAAGCAATTACATTGTAGAATGGTTATACCTTTGTATATTATTACTTATCAACTGGCCAGACATACTCTGTTTGTTTTTTGATCTAATTTGTTTTCTTTGCATGGATTGTAAGCGAGGCAGCGATATCTGATTTGGTATCTAATTAAACAGTTTTATGAATAGAGAGATTGAAATGAATGAAATCCAACTCTGTTTCATTCTTGTATTTACTCTAATGTTTTGCTTGTACCGATCTATATTGTCCCTTTCGTTGCTCAGTTCATATAACGTTATTTGCTGCGTTGTATGTAAACATATTTGCTGACGATGTAAACATTGATTAGGTACAGACAGTGCCTTTGCCTCACACTTTGATCTTGTGCAAGATACAGCATTGTATGACATCGTGAGTCACACCTCCGATAGTTCTCAAGGCTCACCTCCGGTCACTCTAACTCCGTATCTCACGGGCCAACTGCCTCCATCGGTGCCGGTAAGTGAAAGTACCAGATATTATGGATATATTATAAGAGAAGTTATAGTTTTGTCAAACTATCAAGTTTTAGTCGTCTATTACTAGCTAGCTATCGTCAATTCCTTAACCATAAAATATCCACACGCGGAATAGGGAGTAGCCCTATGGGCTACAAAAACCGCATAACTATGTTTAAATTATTTCTATATGATAATAATATGCAAATAGTGTGGAAAACACTCACGTCGATTTCATAAAGGAAAGTGTGTCGGCATTTGTTGAATTGATTAACCAAAACAAACGGCTTTGAGTTATTTTATTCTTGATACAACATGAGTCATGTGCACTCATCACAATCAACGCACGACACCTCCGGAATTTTGATTATTGGTCAAAATATTGAGGTCTACAGTGTTACAGAATACAATACAGGTGATTTCCTGATCTCTACCCATTCATTCGCATACCATAATCAGTATAGAGATTATAGCTAGTATACTCAATGTTGAAGGCAGTAGCTGGGTACTAAATCTAGAGCTCTTGCAATATGAGTTACCAAAACATGAATAAAGCTTTTGAAATCTTTTGTCAGAGGTGCACTCAGGTGCTTGGCCAAGGTGGCACAGCTGTTTTGTATGTGATGTAGCTATCTAATTTTAGTCACCTGTTTATTGTTTTTTACTTCATCACTTTCTGTTTTGTTGATTGGTAAGTTTATTATTGACTTAATAGCGAATGGGAACACTCAGTTGTACAGATCTATACAAACAATGAGGTTATTAAAACTTGTTTGCAAATGTTCCGCAAATAGACTGTTTATTTAGTAGAAAATTACGCAATCGCTTTAGCAAAAATTGTTATAGCTGACTACAGCTGGCATTGAGATATCCAGGGTTGGCATGCTCTAATTATTGTAGATAGTTTCACAGTATATCTCCTCAGAAATGCAGCTTTGGTATCACAGAAACAGCTGAATATCAACCTTGTTCTGATTATAAAAATATTTTCACGGAGTGGCACCAGATAATTACACTAGTCTCATTTTTAATAAAATATCTTATTCAATAAAAATTCTATGACTTTATATTTCAAGCGCTCAACCCCACTCATGATTCCATAACTTAGTTTTCTACATGTAAGTGTGCACGACTGTCTGCACTCTATTCCTACAATTAAGTGTGCACGGGTGTCTGCACTTATTTCTACATGTAAGTGTGCACGACTGTCTGCACTCTATTCCTACAAGTAAGTGTGCACAGCTGTCTGCACTCTATTTCTACAAGATTTAATATTTTTTTACTTCTTACATTTATTTATTTGCCTTAATAATGTTTTCAACTTTTCATCTACATTATAACTACATTGAAATAGTTTGCTAGAAGTAATTTTCATTGGAGTTGTGTGCTCTTTGTTGTCTACCATTTGGCTATCACTGTATGCCTGAATAAAAACTGTAAACTTGTGAACCTATATATGCTATGTGACAGTTTTCACCACATTCGAACGCGCTGTTTACAAAAACAGAAAGGTCATAAGCTACTTGGGTTTTTAGCGTGTTAAGCTGTTTTACAATCTTCAAGTTGGCGTTCTGTGGCATAACATCTTATTACAATTATTATGTGTTATGATGCGAATCTTGACTAAGTTTGTGTTGAAAGTATCATAATTTTTTGCATATTTCAATCTAGATGCATCCTCTGGTCAATGTGTGAAAACTAATTATTTTTCTTACACTTTTTTCTAAGCAATACCGACGGTTCTTTCTAAATAGTAGAAATGCTCTACTTTTTTTAAAAAAAATTTGTTGTGTCAGACACCTAGTGTTAATTTTATTATGATCCGCCGCATGTGTATGTTTAAGTAGTTATGTTTCTCTCCTGATATCTTAATATCCATATACAAAGCAGGAGTTGTCTGTCACACAAAGCAGCAGTTGTCTGTCACAAAGAAGATTAAATTGTTCAACAGAATAGAAGTCTTGAGTAGCCAGCCTATAAACTCGAATAATTTCCATGAGCAATGAAACAGATTTTTCCAGCTGCTGCAAAAAGAGAACAACATTTATTTTTCAGCTTCTTACTCTACGGCATAGCCGGAACTCCCAAATCAGAATTGCAAATTGTTTTATTTGCCAAGATTAACATAGACAGGGGAAGACACAGCTTCCTTTGGTATTCTTCCAATTTTCTGTCAAACTGCTCAAAGCTTTTTTGTATTTCAAGCTTTTTCTCAGTGCAGACAATAGTTTGTCATGGTGGATATCAGTTAGTAACAAAACTACTAGTGAATAGAAATACCTTCAGTGAGTGATTTCTGGTTTTCCAGATGATTCAAATGCATTTGATGGTGAGTAATTTAAAATTCAAGTTTTCAAAGTTTTTGATTTTTCCAATTCATTGCACATCATTCAGCTAGAAAACATTAAAATACTTTAATAAATTACATTGTATGTTAGAGTTGTTCAAACGATAGAATCGCATGCCAATATTAGTATAAATCTTTGTGGACTATTACTTACTATTTGCTATACTTATTATACGTTCAAGTGGAATCTTTGAAAATCAGTACCATTGCAAAGCAGTAAAAAGTTGATGGGAGAAAATAATAAAATAATAATTTTAAAACAAGTTTTGCCTTATTTATTATCATTAACGTACAATGCTCTACGTATGAGTCAGGTGTGACAGCCGACAGAACATGCAAAGGTCACAATCTCAAGGACCATAATTTTGGACCAAATTTCATTACGGAATATATTACAAAACAACACTGATTTATTAAAAATAGCTACAACATCATTCTTTTTCCTCGTTGATTGTGTTATGAAAGCTTACAAACCATAACTCACCGCATAACTTAATGCTAGCTCACCGTTCAATTGACTGAACTTTCACAGCCACGGCTCGGTTGGCATGGTGAATAAATATTCCACAATCTGTTACCGAAACCTTAAAAACTATGGTTATATAGCCTTTAGATATTCAAGCGCAGTTGTTGATATGATTGATACATGACACAATCGGAATGGGTATAGTACCAAAGAGCAACTAGAGATTGCCTGTTACGCCTCTCGTACTCTTCACATATGTTGGAAGCTTGGGCTACACTAATCCGTGTTGTATATTGTTTTACAGCATTGTTACTGTTCGTTGACTGATCGAATGTTATCTATCAGCCAACTGATCACCTAAAGATAGCATAAGTAGGCTTTCTATGACCATCCATTTAGGATTATCTCTGATACCGATAGGATAGACACAATCAGGTATGTGTGTTGGCTTACATCACTTCAGTTACTTACTCTTTTATCCTAGTGCGCTCTACTAGGGTTACATAAAGTGCAACGGTTACGTACTACCACAGTTACAGCGCTAAGTTTTTTGTTTTACACCATAACTATTTATTTTGGATGTAAGATACAACATAAATGTGTTAATATTTCTACCGCTAGCTTGAGTTGTTCAAGCAACCAAATTTTTGGATGGATAAAAGTCGGAAACCTTTATTGTAAGTTTAGCTACCAGTCTTTATTCATTTCCCAAATGTTGCCGATCTTTATCTACTTGCTGAGCCTTCTTTGATCTAAGCAAAGAAAGCATTGAAGTGCAAAAATATAGAATTACTTGACTGTTCTCAAAGCTTCATTTGTAAAGGTTATAACTTATCACCGGTGTTGAAGTTGCCTCCAGTTTGTGAGTATTGCCGATATGTATAAAAACTTCTGCTAGTAAAACTTTTTCAATTGTTAGTTGAAAATTTGCATGAGAAGTTTGCATTAAAATACAAATTATGCAGTTTCTTAAACGTACCGTATTACTAACCTACCAAGTGTTGTGCTAACGGGTACCAGCTAATACAAGTTCTTTTTAATCTTGTTGAAAACGTTTAAATTGTTTTACTAAAGTGCTCAAACAGGTGCTTGTCAACTTGCAGTTAAAAATTACAGATCCATCATCAACATTAAAGTATACAGGTTTGCCGAGAAACAATAATATGGGTGAAAAATCTGTTAGAGATTTGCAGCTATTTAAATTCCTTAAGTATCATTATCAGTTTGAACTAGCCAAAGTAGCCCTACCGGCTCTCCTCGCACTGTTGTTATGGAAACTCTATCAAAATACTCTATCGATATAAGATTACTTCTGTTGACATTTCAAGTTTTTTGCCAATATGTTGGGTTATAGCAGATTGGTTTATTCCAGATGTTTTATGTGAGGAAACTAAAAGCTTCTGCAAAAAGCATGAAATATCTTTCAGTCTACAAACTAATATCGACTTATAAAACAGATGGGCAAGTCTCTCATTTTTCCTGCACTCTAACGGTACAGAGATGGGTGGAAGTTGGTGATGGATAGAACTTTTACATTATACATGTGCTTCTGTATATGATGCTGCAAATATTCTGCTCAACGAATTGTGTAAATTTTGCTATGGCGCTCTTTTGTTAAGGCAAACTTTAGTCAATTAGAAATCGAAAAATCCTGTGACAAAAATGTGTTTTGTTTGTATGGTTTTAGTTTTTCAACTTGTCGCACAATCTAGCCATTAAGAGTTTCATCTGATTGATAGTGTGCCGCATAATGCATTCATTTTAAGACCGGTAGGAAAGAGTTGGTTTTCCTTTACCAATAATACACTGCACTTGAGGCGCTTATGATTGTAAGTTGGGGATTATCTACCCTCAAGGGTACCTGCAGTATACACACCCAAACTATGCTTTCTGTGAGTGGGCGCTGTGTATGATAGGCCTGCACTCTGGAGTATCTGAAGGGTCTCATTTCATCATCAACAACGTTATAAACCAATTTATCAGTTGTGTCATGGCAAATACACATGAAACTAATTATTTCTACACCAAGCAATATTTAAACTATATATTTGGTTTCACTTTGATGTTATTGAGCAGATGGTTAGTCAACTATCTCTACAGCTCTCCAATCTGTCAATAAGTGGTTTGTTTCATTGACAAGTTTGAAAAATGATTGATTTTTGGTTCATACTTGCGTTCAGTTCAGTTGAGAGTTTATTTATTGCTTGGTTGTAAGTGCTCTTGAGTTTATTCAAAAATGTGTAAAACCAACTTTTAACTAGTATTTTCTAAATCGTTTACTCAGGTGTAAATCATAGCCACTAACTAATCTACAAATTCTGTGACAACCAATAAGGCATTAAATGGTTCTTTGTTTGTTGCTCCGCATACTAGCTAATTCAGTAGCTAGTATGTAATGATTGAAAAGTCACAATTACTAACAACAATCACATATATCATAGATTAATGAAGTGTTGTTGATGAGTTAAGTAATTTTGTAGAGATAATAGTAGAGCGGATTCAAGAGCAGAATTTTGTTAGACTTGATGGTATTATTAAGAAGAACATTTGAAACATTTCTGGCATCAAGCTTCTAGGCTTAACACGAAGGGTCTCTGTTAGCTAGTTCGGTGGCATTTTTATCAACCATTTGCAAGTTATATGGCCTAAACGTAATGATTTATTTGAATACTTTAGTCAAGTTTTTTTCCAAACAACATAAACCTAAAAGTGTTAATGTTTCACTTTGTTCAAAGCCGGCATTTTATTACAGTGTGTCATCTTTGTATTTTTATAGAGTCATGCCTATGTTTGCGAGGAGAAGAGGCTCTTACAGCATAGACATGGCTCCATCTCCTTCAGCGCTTGATGAAGCTGCATCAAACCGAAAGATTTTCGAACCTCTGTGGTCCAGTAAGCCATTGTCGACACCCAAACCACGTGCCCAATCAACAGCAGAGACACCTAAAGGAATAATTAGCAATGGTATCAGAAAGTTTAGAAAGAAGTCTGAAACCGCCTCTAGTAAGAATCGTGTAAAAACTTTGACAGGTTCTAGCAATATAGTTTCAAGGAAAGCTGTGAGACGGAGCTCTTGTATTGAAGAGTACCTGGTGTGCTCGGATGGCCAGGCAGCGGATGATGCTTTCAACAACAACAGCCAAGGTAAGATCAAATAAAATAAAGAAGATGAAGCCTTTTGAGAGCATGAGACTTTAGAAAAACTCTGATTTTGCGTATTTTGTTTCAAGGAGATTGTATTTGTGCTCACATAACAAGGTGACTTGCTCTTCCTTCAAGCAACAGAAATCACACTTTTGGTAGCATACATAGCCTAACTGAATAATCATTAACAATAGATAATTGGAATTTTGTGCTAATAATGGGTGGCTTTTTTGTTACCCTAAACTTTGCACTTCTTTCTCAAAAAACTCACCTTTGTCCACCCAAAATTTGATTGAGTTCATATTAGTGCTAACAAATACAGAGTTAAGGCAATAACGGTAGCAATAACAGTGAAAATAGTAGCAGTATTTGTTGTAGTAGTAGTAGCAGTAGTAGTAGTAGTAGTAGCAGTAGCAGTAGTAGTAGGAGTAGGCGTAGCAATATCTGTTGTAGTAGTTGTTGTAGTGGCTGTTGTAGTAGTTGTTGCAGTAGTTGTTGTAGTAGTTGTTGTAGTGGTTGTTGTAGTAGTTGTTGTAGTAGTTGTTGTAGTGGTTGTTGTAGTAGTTGTTGTAGTGGCTGTTGTAGTAGTTGTTGTAGTAGTCGTTGTAGTGGTTGTTGTAGTAGTTGTTGTAGTGGTTGTTGTAGTAGTGGCTGTTGCAGTAGTTGTTGTAGTGGCTGTTGTAGTGGTTGTTGTAGTAGTCGTTGTAGTGGTTGTTGTAGTAGTTGTTGTAGTGGCTGTTGTAGTAGTTGTTGTAGTAGTTGTTGTAGTGGTTGTTGTAGTAGTCGTTGTAGTGGTTGTTGTAGTAGTTGTTGTAGTGGTTGTTGTAGTGGCTGTTGTAGTGGTTGTTGTAGTAGTCGTTGTAGTGGTTGTTGTAGTTGTAGTTGTTGTTGTAGTGGTTGTTGTAGTAGTTGTTGTAGTGGCTGTTGTAGTAGTTGTTGTAGTAGTCGTTGTAGTGGTTGTTGTAGTAGTTGTTGTAGTAGTTGTTGTAGTAGTTGTTGTAGTAGTGGCTGTTGTAGTGGTTGTTGTAGTAGTTGTTGTAGTGGCTGTTGTAGTGGCTGTTGTAGTGGTTGTTGTAGTGGCTGTTGTAGTGGCTGTTGTAGTAGTTGTTGTAGTGGCTGTTGTAGTAGTTGTTGTAGTAGTTGTTGTAGTAGTTGTTGTAGTAGTTGTTGTAGTGGCTGTTGTAGTAGTTGTTGTAGTAGTTGTTGTAGTGGCTGTTGTGGTGGCTGTTGTAGTGGTTGTTGTAGTGGCTGTTGTAGTGGCTGTTGTAGTAGTTGTTGTAGTGGCTGTTGTAGTGGCTGTTGTAGTAGTTGTTGTAGTAGTTGTTGTAGTAACAAAGAGAATGATTCATTGATGAGCTGCTCTCTGCATACATTTTTTAGCTTGCAAAAAGTCAAGTTCATATGACTGTAATACTAATACACGACAAAAAGTTCACATATAATGATTTTTACAATGCCTCGTTTGTCAAACACCTGGCTACCAAAGCCTCACTTTTCTCTAATTCACAAAGGTTTTTGCAAGTCTTAAAAATTCCGATTGGTTGTTTTACTAATCACCATTTCCTGTAAAACCCTATAGTATGCAAATCCTTGATCCTAAATGCTGGTTACAAGCTGTGTTAAACTCCAAGTGCACCTGTCATTGCATTTGTAACAGCCAGTTAATCTGTATAATCCTTCCTCAGTTAGCAGTTGCCTCCCACTTTTTGTTACCCTTGCGAGGTTGTCAGCGCTGACATATAGTATTAGGCTATTGACAAGAAAACCCTTTCCAAACTTCAGCACCTTAAAGCCTCATAACTGGATATATAGAGCAGTCTACAATTGCAGTATTATTATTTAAATCATTATTATCATTATTTTGTTATCATTTGTTAATTTAATTTTCAAGGAAAAGCAACTCCAAAATCGGGTTATGAATACATTCAGAATGAAGATTAGTTTTAAAAACGATTTTAAAAGGGAAATGTAGGATAAAAATTGAGCAGTTATAAAACATTAATGGCCTCCAAGATTGAATATTTATGCACAATTAGGTTTATGCAACAGACGCGCTGCTGCAGTCACGGAAATATGGGAAAACTTTACTGATTTCTTGAGGTGAAGCTCGGTATGTTAAGTCCATATATAATGTACTTAATAAATCCTTATACAAGGTAGGATATGCATGTATAGTTTTTTTTTACTGATCACCCACAACAATTTAACCTATAAGATGTTACACAGACTGCCTTTGTCTGTGTGATTTCCATAAATCAATCCTACGAAGTTCCCACAATTCAAACAACAGTTTTCTGTGAAACATCTTGTTCTGTGGTCAGTAATTACTAATTATATTATTGCATAAGGATATACATAAAACTTACACATTTGTTACAAATAACAATCAAGTTTGATTAATGGCCATCAAAGGATGTGGTTCATTGTGAGATTAAGATGCTTGAGGTTAAATACAGTTTATGGTCGGCTCATGAAAACATAACACATCAAATGTAGCTGAGCCTGATACTATCAACTTGAAGTTGTCCTCTCTTATCTAAACTAGCAGATACAGCTTCAGGCTAGTTATCAATTAAATTCTTACACAAAACTTTTGTGTAAGAATTTAACTTGATAAAGTTTTATTAAACGCCATTTTAAGTTTTCGCTTTCTGAATCCCACAAACCTTGGGTTGATGTAAACCACATTAACAGGATATTAGTAGCTTCAACAGGACCTTATTTTGAATAATTTTCCAATGAAATATTTTTGACAGAATTACAAAATTATTGAGACTTACAGACAAAGTGATGTAATGATCTCATTAGAGTTTACTTGCATGTATATCTGTGTGTATAAGTACTGTTAACATTCCTAACGTAGTTGAACTGTATCCAGTGGCAACTAGGCTTTTATAATTCCTGCATAATGGGAAGTTTATAAAATGATAAGTTTGGTATCAAATCTCAATCATTAAATTGATATGGAAATCAATAAGCAGAAATTTTTTTCTCAACCATCCGGTATTTAATGTTGATGTACCACTACTTGATACAAAATTCTCAAATTTCTTAATAGCCTAACCAAAGCCTGTCTTACAATTGCTTCAGTTTAAACACTCCTAGCTGTCCTGAGACACTGTAAGCATTATGGCTCACAATTGTTAAAACAAGCGTAATACACTAGTTGTAGTACTCATCGGGTTTGTGTTGGCCCCTGGAGTGCATCTAACCAACTATCTTGTATAGTGTTTTAGAGGTTGTTTCTTGACTTGTATTTGGAGTCTTGCATCCAAAGGTTGCTTACCGCTAAATCTCATGTGTTCATTAAAAAATTAATTCATTTTTAACTGAATCAAAAGTTTAATTATAAAAATTTGTCACAAAATTAAAAAGTTTACTTAAAAACAAATTTACTCTCAATATTTCCGTTTCATCCTTGCATATAATATTATAAAAAGTAATATTGAATAATTAAAAATCGTGTAATAAAATAATAAGCCAATCATTCAGCCTAAGCACTCACACTGTGTTGGATCTGCCTCCAAGTTAATGCATTTGTACACTTTACACGACACTGTTTAACATAAAGTGTGGGCTCGGGTAGTAATTGTAAGTATCAAACGGCACTCTAGTTGTTGTAGCGGCTATCAAGCTCTCATGTTAGTAGTATATGAGACTATTTTTCACTGTTCACAATTGTAAAGAACTTGTGGCTCCTGTGATCGCAGGATTGCTGCAACAATTGTAAAGCAAGCTTTCAGTTTTTGAAAGTTTGTGCCTGAAGGACAATGTATTTAACTGCTTGAGACAATGTTCAACTTTTTTCATAATTTGAGTCAATAAACCTAAAATATTTTTCGGCTCTTTTGGTCAACAAAAATCAACAGTGCCACAGTGCTCTGGTGATTAAAAGTAATACAAAAAATAAACACAATTTCTCAACATAATAAAAACGTCGCGAATTTTTTCAGATGATAAAAATGCAGTGATTATGAATGTAGTTGAGCTTGTTGGTGTATTTGGAACCCTTTCGGTGGATAACTTTGATACAACGATGTTAGATGCATCCACTACCGCTTTGAACGACGCCGTCTTGTAAAATATTCTCATATTTGTATTTATAAAAAACCTAGTGCCTGCTAAACAAAGTATTGAAGTGAAGTGAAGTGCGGGATGAAAAAGTCTGCGAAGCTATGTTATTCGCTGATATCTATTAACAGCATGTCGTCTGCTTTCATGTCCGCTGAAGAGTAGATAGCAAACACTCGATCAGTAAATGTTACAGCTGGGACGGACACATTTGGGAATTTTTATTTAATCAAAGCGCTCGTTGTATTATATTCATTATCACGGAAAGAGCTTCTTTTGTTATAATTGATCAGTGTTATTGGTCATCACCTACATCATCCAGTGCAGTAAGTAAAATGGAACAGAGGGCATTTGTGGTCGCAGTCTTTGCCGTTGCATTTTATTCATAGCTCGGACGGACGGAGATTGTCAGCAGTCAAATCATCATTTGCTGCTAGCTCGACACTAATGTTGAAATAGCTTCTAATAAATCAATTAACGATAAGCCCTCCGATTCACGACTTGTTCATTAACAATCGCGAGAACTACTGAAGAAGTTTTGTCTCAGTGATTTGTTCAACAAGTCAGCAAGGACACTGGCGCATCACTGAGGTACCGATTGCTACTTTGGATATCTAGTCGGAATAGCTAGACAGGCACTTATTCGGTCGCTTTAAGCAGCATCCTAGGCACGGTTCCTCAAGTTGCTGGGTCAATAACACGATGACCCTCAACCATAGTTGCTGACAGCTTCATTCTACGTACATACTAGAGCCCTGGTGCACACTGTTCTATAGCATTAGACAGTCAACAGTGGTCATGGCAAGGCAACTACATCGTAGTATTTCCTCGCAGAGTTCAACAGCATCACACAAGGATGGCAAACAAGTTAGATTCATGATACGCAGTATTTCCAACCACGGTAAGAGTTACTAGCACTCATTACTCACAAACGACTCGGCGCTATCCTTGCATTACTATGTAAGGGAGAGTAGTTGTTATATTTCATGGAATCCATTAATACAGCAGTCAAAAGTGTTGGCACTCTCCATAACATATATTTAAAAGTTTTGTGATGGCTCATTAGGTATGTTGTGACACAGACCTCACTCGATTGATGATCAGTAGGTATCGACGGAACAAACTTTGTTTTAAGAGTTATCATCTCTTCTCTTATTCATTGGCTAGTCTTCATTTAATGAATGCTGCAGATGCTAGTATGTGTGGTGAAGGTACACGGCCACGTGTGCACATTGTATTGCGATGGTTTTTACTTTAAATATCTGTACCAATTAAGTAGAATATACACAACAATGTACATAGCAAATGTGTAGCCTTCTGGTGCTCTGGGTAGATGGGTATTTTACTTTTGGTGTAATATGGGATTTTAAAAATATTACTACAAATTATAAGTGGACCTGTTACCTGAGGTGTTACGATGTACTACGTCGAGGTATTTGGGCAACAAACTTTATTTTAGATAGCAGATTAGCAGTTTAGCAGATTAGCAGATTAGCAGATAAAAGTCCTGGTATTGTTTGGTTAAACAACTGATAGAAACTTGGTTTAATAAGTTATGGACTGAATGTAAGTTAAGAAATATCATAGACTTAAACAAGTGCTTTGATTAGCTCAAATAGATGGTAAAAAGCATTGATGTTTTTGGTATTTTGAGTGATCACATAAAAACTAATAGTTTTTCGAGTTGCGTTCTCTTGCAGCTTCTGTGAAATTGTTTCCAATTGAGAGTTGTTTTCCTATTGAGTAATTTAAAAGTACCACACTCACACCTCAACACAGTCCACCACCTTCCCAGATTTCCCACCTCCACCCCATCTTACCCCGTCTCGCCCAATCTCGCCCCATCTTGCCCCATACCCCGATGATTATATTAAACAAGATATTTCGGCACTTTTTAACCACTTAATAAATATCAAAAAGTCATAGGTCGAAGGACATCGCTGCCCTATTTTGAATTCTTCTTAATTTGTCAATTAAGAAAAAATTTTTCTTCTTAATAGAGAGCATACTAGATTGTGTACTCAGATGCATTTTGTTTGTTGCTTGCAGTGGCTGTCATGAAATTTTAAGCTGTAAAACGTTTTATTAATACCATTCGGTTTTATTTAAATGTTAATTGAATTAAAATTGTTATTATTGGTATGGCAACAGTAGAACGTGACATGTGAGTAATCTACAGAAGTACAGACCAACAGCTGCTTGTGTCTGGATTAAAATTTAATATGACAAAGAGCTTCTATTAAACTTGTGTTCCCACTTCATAGGAGAAGAAAACTAACAACAATCAATAATATGCTAAACGGTTGTTATATTGAGTTTGTTAATTTCAAATTAGATTTGAAAACCTGCCGCTGCACTTGTTTGCACTGATGTTTGAATTAAGCACCCAAGAAACTGGTCTATGTTTTGATTAGAATGCACTCACTAGGTGTAATTGTTTGTATACAGGTGATCACAATAGTGCATGTATATATGATATAGTGCAGACAATAGACACGCTACTATTTGTATGTGTCAGTGTTACAATTATAAATTAACATGAGCACACAATAACTAATGACAATCATACGCTGACACACGCAGCACATTTGTGTATAGTCATAAGCTTACTCATCATTTGAACTGTGAGTTGTATAAAAGTTGAAACTTTTACAAGGAGTTTTATTTACTGACTTGTAAATAGAATGAATAATATGAGAGCTGTGTGGAGATCTATGACTCAACGGCTGCCTGTATATTGCTGTTGGGGGCCACCCAGACCAATATCAATAACTACTAATTAGCTAATTGCTATCTCCTTCAGATCTGCCATGACTCAGTTACAGAATTTAGTGTTTTCTAAACGTCCACTCGTGCTGCGGCAATTTTGCAAAAGTCGAGCTTGATCAATCTCAGTCGCAGCTGCTTATAAAAATGAGCCAATGAAAGAAGCATTCTTTAGTTGCACATGTCAGTCAAATCTTAAAAAAATCAGTTATTAATCTCTTCCATTGTTCTATAGAACAACGAGTCTGAAGAGTAGTGCTAGTTAGATGCGAGATACTTGAATGAATGAAATATTGAAACTCTAGCGATGGTGTTTAATGACATAGAATACATTCTATTAGTGGAAGTTTTATCTTAATTGATTTAGTGTCATGTTTTAAAGCTGTGCAGACACAAAACATACCTAGTATCAGGTAACACAACTAACCGTAATCAAGCATTAAATGTAACGCAACTGGCAACTATCTACTTAGCTGGCGCAGATTGCCTGTCAATCAGTACAGGGCTTATATAGAGATACACCGCTGGTTAACTTTATTATTAGTCTAGCAGGCTATATTTATGGCTGCCTGATCGACAAGTAGGGTGTGTTATAGAGCTGCAGCAGTTTTGATTGCCTCATCAGAACCAATGCCAATGCTAGCCGGTTGTTGATAGACTTCTACTGTGCAGTCTACAAGAACTCTTTTAATGTGCCGAATATGGAAGTGAATGCATAGTACTTACTCAGGAAGATCAACAGAAACTTAATTTGGATCCGGGCGAGTTTAGTGATTTGGCGTCTACAGGAGAATTGATTACACCTGTTATTAAGCTATTGACAGCGTACAATACTTCAAACTAACCGCCTTTTTACGCATCAATACAGCACGCATGGTCGTCAACAAATGTCTCTACTACAACAGCTGATTCACTCATGCCAATGCACTGCACCTCACAGCGTGGATTATGAGATTGGCGTGTTCGTGTGCGGTCAGTATCACTACATCGAATTATACCTAACGCAACAATTTACAGTAATGTTAGTGTCGGTGCTTCAACTGTGAGTTGGATACAGAAGACTGCTTGGAATCGACATAACATAGACAAGAGAGAGAAAGAGAAGGGAGATTAACAAAAACTAAAAACTCTCTCTAAACTATTATTTCAACAGCTGCTCACTTAAATCCTTCCGCGATGTTTCAGAGGAATACTTCACGTCGGAGCACTAGCGCTAGCTTATCTCGAAACTCATTTTTTCCACTTTTCTCTAAACCTTCGGCAAAACCAGATATGCATCCCGTCGTAGGTAAGTTTTTGACTTTCAATAGCTCAGTAGAACACAAATTTATTTCAAAATTTTTGTTTACCAAATTTACTTTTGATTGCTCTTTGGTCGTGGTTCATGAACTATTGTAAAAAAAGTTTAGATGTCTTTGGACATTTGTAACCCATCAATCTCCAGCTATTCATTATTTTATATACTATTCACAGTAGCGTATTAGTACTTCTATGTAAACCATTGCCTTCATTGTTGGTACTAATAGTAACAATTAACAACAGAGATGAGATTGATCTCACTGCATTGATTGAAAATCTTGTTTTATGTGCCCAGAGTTCAAACAATTCCTTGTTTATCTCAGCTGTGTTTATTTCACCTGCGCTGACAATGCAGACAGAAATGACCTTCTAAACTTGTGGAAACAACAAAGGCCTTTTTGTTCATCAATTATTAATCAAGATTGCTCCAAAGAGGCACTCTTGATTCCTTGGAGATGTTAGGGAGTCTTTGACTGCCCTATAAACACTTGCAATAGATCATTGAACTGTTTTGACAAGTTGCTAGCTGACTGCCTGTCATAAGAAAGCATTCAGTTGAACATTTGGTCACTCACGCACACAGCTCACACACGTAGTGTGAAATGATATACATAGATTGAATCTGCCAGCTAGCATCTGATATGCAACCTAAACATGATTTATTTTGTTGAGGTTACAATAATGACAGATCGAACACACAATCACATTATGGAGTTAGCTAGTTACTTATACTAGCTTAACCAGAAATGGTTAGTTAGTGCTGAGATAGTACTGTTTAGTATTTTTTGCTCTGTGATGAAATAACAGTCAGTGTAGCGACAACTTTTTCACTGCTATTCTAATAGAACTGATAAGCACATATATTTCCTGGTTGCGTTTTGGCTTGCAGCACCAGTTTTGTGATGACTAATCTTTTTATAGAAACCTATTGTTTCACACCGGTCAAATTTTCTTTACCAAAACATTTCACAGACAAGTGAGCATGTTGCTAGCTCTAGACATTAGTCATGCCTGTACCCTTTGCTCATGCAACTGTTCAGAGTCCTTTAAAACTTGTGGTCATTCCATTAATGTCAAATTTCCAAATTTCATGTTGCTGACTCAGAAATGAGTTGGCCAATGACTGTAGTTTAGAATTGCTTATCTAACTTTTGCCAGATACATCATACATAATATACGTCAAGGGTATGTGACAGTTACCTGCAGTTATCCATCACTTTCTATGTTGGCGCCACATATCCATACACGGATGTGGAAGGGTGCAATATGTTTAACATTACAATCTCAAAACCAAGAAACTCTCAAGTTTGGTAACAGATTGTAGGTTACCACTTGTGTTAAGATTTTTAGTCAAACGCAATCAGCAGGTCTCCACTAAGAGTTTTAATACTCCTAAATTGTTTTCAAAGTTTTGGTTCTTTGTTGTTTATTGATTATGTGAGGCTGAAATTGACTGAAAGTTGCATAATCACTGTTTGTGTCAATGAATAATTCACCCAAGTGAAAACTGCCAATCGCAAGCAAAGACTTACTAGTTGGATCATCGTCAACTGTTGAATTTATTTTTTACCGAGTACGCCTTCAAAAATTTTTATGTATGATTGTATATCTTTTGATGGCCATTGTGCAATTTTGAGCAATTAACACAAACATGTCGTCTGCGAGAGGTCGCTATCAGTCACGACTATGACAACAAGCTGTTACTGTGACAAATATCTGCTACTGGTGTGTTGATAGGAAGATCAACAAACGGAAATTATTAAACAAACTTTGGGATCCTATCTATGACTCATTATCACTTAGTCGGTCACCTTTAAATAAAAACTGACGCCAGGGGTCAACCCTTGCTTATCTAATTTCAATTATCACATATTTACCTCTGCAGGTATCCTGTGGATAGAATGGCAGCATTGATGATATCAATTTACTGTTCACTGATTGCTGCTGACTTCTCAACCTCTACTCTACCGCCTGTTGGACTTTTTGTGTAACAATTGCAAAGGATATAAATTGAAAACATATGGCCTAGCCACTTATGTTTGACTAACTTTACTTATCTGTGGTTTCATGTGACAAACAGTCCTCGCTTACAAGAACTGCACTGCACTGATTCAATAAAATATATACAGGACTTTTAGTACCTTGACGTAGGCCTGTGATTCCCATAGACTTTATTCTTCCTTGATAGAAACATATCTGAGTCAACATAGTCATTAGGTATCTCCATGGTAACCAACTTATTCTCGATTATTATAATTATGCAATGTCCCCTCTCATGTTTCAGACAAAGTTAGTTGCATAAATTTTCTGGTACCAACTTCCAGCTGCTGGTCACCCATGGTTATATATTGCTACTAAAATGACACATTGGTGATGAGACTGCGTCGCTTTCTCATAAAAAATGGAAAAATATGTTATACTCATACTTTTAAATTAATTTGCTAACGCAGAAACACCAAGTCATGCCATATGGTGCTAGTTTGGTGAGAAAATACCAAAGTTTTTTTCATTAAGTGACAAACGAAACAGGCAGAACTGTATGTTTGTAGAAGGAGAAATAGCAAAGAATGGTGCAAATGGTTCCATCACTAAAGATCATGCAATTTTATTCAGCAGAGAGTCCAGACTTCGCTGTTCCACAGGGAGCATCGGTAAGTGAATTTAAGCCTAATGACTTCATGTTATTAATCTCTTTTTAAAAGCTCCATTTTCTCTGGCAAAGTGATTTATGGGCACCCAAGGGTATAACATAGCCATTCCACCAAAGATGCATCCACCAAATATTGTAGCTTTGGCCAAAGCCTGATAACTTCATAGCAGTCCTAGTAAACTGAGTTTAACTTCTCTCCACCACGACCCCTTTGGTGCCAATCAGCGCAGTGAGAGTATGTGTTCACCTTGTTGAAGTACACACACCATGTCATGTACACCACCCTGCCATGTATAGGTTTACGTGCCACTCTTCTTATTACAAATACTCTTCACTGAATGCTCACCTATACAACAGCAAAGTGAAATTGGTCCATTATATGAGATGTCATTTATGAACACATTTTGCTGGCAATAGTGAAAGCTATTAGATCGTAACATTGATAAGAGATAAGTATCTATGATCAAGCCCATTTGTATGTGTCTATTTAGAGCCTAATATTGCTACTACCAACTAAATAAGTCAAAGTTGACTATCTATGAATAATTATTTCAAATAATAATAATTGATGAACGCTGAATGTAGACATTTATTGCAAACGGAAATGCACAATGACAGAGGTGAGCATCACAAAGCTCAATCCAATCTTGACAAATTACCAATTTATCCGGAAGGGTCACCTTTTGTTTTGGGACAAGATTGTGAATGCAGTCTCAATAGGCAGTAAACATAGTTTATAATTAAACATTAACATGCAAATGTCTCAAAATAAGCTACACCAATGTCTTTCTTTTATAAATTGTCAATGTCTTATCAATTTTGTGCAGTCAGCGAGCTTGATACAACTGATGTTTTGTAATCCCATTACAAGTGAGCAAGTGTTATAACTTGTCTATTACAGATCATCGAACATCTAGAGACAAGTGTGTTGTTTGTGGTTACATGGTCAAGAACAGAGACAGAGTCAAGTATGGCAGAGTGTGTTACCATCAAATCTGTTTCAAGTGTAGCCAGTGAGTAGAACTTTTTTCCCTTTCTCTATCCAGAAGTAGTGGTAGTTGTGGTAGTTGGTAGTCAGTAGCTGGTAGTTGGTAGTGGGTAGTTGGTAGTGGGTAGTTGGTAGTTGGTAGTGGGTAGTTGGTATTGGGTAGTGGGTATTTGCTGAGTTGAATAAGAGGACTTTGAAAGATATATGTAACCTGATTGTGTCCTCAACACTTTTGACTGCCAAAAGTTTGTGCATTATCTTAACTGGTTGTACAATAGGCATTTTCGGATCGAGAACGTTCATTCCAAAATGGGCGAAATTTTCGTTTTTCGGCGAGTACAAAACCTGTTTTTTGGAACTCTATGCTGAACGGTGGTTTTACCGTTCAGGGGGTCGTCCACCCTATGACGTTCTTGATCCGAATGCGTAGAGTTCTCCTATAATAAATATTTTTGCAAATAATGAGCCCTTTTACGTTAGTTACAATAACAAGACAAGAGTGATGAGGCCTCAAGTTTCATTTCTAACAATAATAATAAAATAAATAATAACAAGTCTTGAAGCATGTTGATGTTGAAATTATTTTTGGACACATTTTACTGAGGATGGTGAATTAAAATAAAATTGTAATAAATAATTATAATATAAGAAAAATGTATGATAATCATTATTAATATTACTGTTATTCAAATGATATCATCATTAATATTATTATAAGTTCTTATAGTTTTTTTAATTATTTTATTATACTTTAGTTAGTAAAAAAAAAACAATTGTTCAAATAGCCAAACATCACCACTGATAATAAACATTGTTAAAAATGAAAAATAGTAATTAGTAAAACACATAAGTAACTGGTAATTAATAATTATCAAAATTATTTACTTTTTTATAATATATAACCAAAAAGCTGTCACCTCAGCAGGATGCGCCTTTTACTATTCACTGCGACACTATAAAAATAGAAGAAGATAACTCCGATGAAGTGAACTTTTGATTTTGAACGTTCATGCATAGAAATTATGCCAGGAACGGACGTCAAAATTTCATTCGGAAGCTCTTTCCCGTGCCAATTTTTTCAAGGCATGGACGTTCTTGATCCGAAAATGCCTAATGACTCTTGTTATCAATAATATTCAAGTTGCAAAACTTCATGTTTTTTCCATCAAACGAATAATGATCTTTATCAGAGGTACAGTGAAGTGTTTCTAGACATTTCATTAAGGTTATTGGAAAGTGATACAGCTAATATATACATGTATTACTGACTTCCTACAACACACACAGGGTTTCTTATCTCATCTCAAGTTATACTTGCAGCTGCTCTCAATGTTTTCAAGCAGATTTATAACTTGACTTCTCATGATTTTTAATAATAATAAAAATTTTTGTGGCTCACCCACTAGCACAAGGTTATGATTCACGTGATTTTTTCACAATCTGAAGGACTGACAACTTCTTACATCAAGGTTTTAGCATTTTTACTAATAGCTGCAGGGAAAATTCACTGTAAAGTTTAATAGCCAAGTGCTTGTGCAAGAGGCTCGCAGCTGATACAACAAGAAAAGCACTAATGCTATTGACATTGTCACTTTTAACAACGTTCTAACAAACACTCCATCCTGTACTCAAAAGCCACTGCAACATACACCAGTCGTATCATGCGTCATTTCTACCAATCTTACTTTATATAATATTGATAGCCAGATATTCTTTTGTGTCAGTGTAAACAAGATTTGGTGGACTGACGCGAGGTTATAATAGCGCTGTATAAATATAACAATATGGCCGAGGCTGAAGGAGTAGACAATTATTGATTGGGGCTAGAGATGGCTGTATAGTGTGAATGAAGGCTAACAGTTTCAGTTGTTCCGGCGGCAAAGCTCCATCATTACTGCACTTTAATCATGTTTTACTCCGCTACTTCTGGAATAACTCCATTATCATCTAGTAATTACATATATCATTATAATAACTCTATAACACTTTGCTATGGCTTGCCGCATGTGGCTGGTGGCTGATGTAACTCTGATGATGTTGTTTATAATTGAAGTCACATATAATACACCCCCAGCTGTAGAGTTGGGTGCGGTAGATGGTGCTGGTTTGTTATTTGTGGTAACAAATTAGATTGATACTGTGCCTTCACCATCCACAGCTTGTGGTCAATCACAATCATTATTTACCTAAATAGTTCCTTCTTTTTATAAGGTCAACAGGTGCAAATTTAGTAAAAAATACATAAAGTTTGGTTACGTAAGCTGCTATAAAGAACCCATTTCCACAAACTATGACCTGGTTGACAGCGAGTAATAGAACTAGTAATAAACCTAGAATATTTACTATTTACTAGCTTTCTACAAGGATATTCAGATTGAGTCAAAACATAAGTTGGAGTTGTCAACCAGGAAGTAGTAAGGTAGACAACTTCAAAGAACAAACAGCCTTATAGAGGCTATTTTTAAACTGTGTTTGATGTAATGCGATATTTTTTTAGAAACACAAGTATTTTGTTAACCTTTGATGGTCTGGGTAATAAATTAAAATAGGCTACAAATTTTTATTTAAAGTCGGATTTGTGCCCCCATATAATTATTAGCGTGAATTGTACAATGTAAGGAGGGGGTAACTCTGAATTGTACATTTCAGCAGATAGTGAGGTGGAACAGCATTGTTGTATTGACTGAGGTTACTCATATACCTACATACTGTATATAGAGATACTTGACGCATACTGTCTTATACGCATTGCTAATAGATCTGACTTGCAAACAACTTTGTGTTTAAAAAGATACAAAATATTAACTCAGCTTAACTGTGCTGATGTTAATGCTGCTAATAGAAAATCAAGTTGTGATAACTTCTATTTTTCCACACCTCAATGCATATCATATCATTTTTTTTCATTTTTTTCCCTTCTCAACACATACAAGTTCACTCCATGTAAATAAGACAATCCGTAGCAAAAGAGAAATTTATTCAGAGAAACAAAACAGCCAAAAGCCAAGCTTCATGATGAGTTTAGAATTATGATTTTTGATTTTGAAATATGACTAAGTTGTTTCACTATGATGTTATAATTTCTATGCTTACTTGGCGCAATATCAAAGACGTAGCTAGACCGTGTTTCATCATCTATTTTCTATGTCTGTGTAATTGCATTAGCTCATGGATATGACCACCAAATGATCGCTAGCAAATGTGATTCCAGTGGGTCATACGCTGAAAAAGGCAATGACACTGGTAGGCTTTTGATGAAGTCAAGCAGTCGCTCATTATTTTAAAACAAAGGTGAAAATGCAAAGTTACACAATATCTAGTGTTTACAATTATTGATGTATCGGAAACAGTGTTATTTATTATTGTAAAGGAGACTGTAGGCATAACAAATTACATTTCTAAGGGCCCATTTAATTATATATTGAATTTTATACATTTATTGTGTGCTGGGCATTGATGGAGAATGACAATCTTACATTCCAGCAGATCATTATAAGGAATAGCCAATTATGCACCTGAGCTCAGCTATTAATGGCTACACGAATACTATAATAATCGTTTCTTATCACAATCCAAGACGTGATCATCATAAAATTGGCTGGCTAAAGGCCACCCTAGTGCACACACGGCACAGCTAGGAATAGTCATTACGACCACCAACGAACTGGTCGGTGTAGCTTTGGGTAGGCTGATATCTATCAGTGACCATGCTAAGGATTTACCCTGACAAGTCCAGGTAACCTTATTATTTATTCTATTTGTGTATAAACAAACATGATCAAGGATTGGTAGAAAGTAGCGTTGTATGTATGCTGACTATTGGCGTTACTTTGAATAGCTATGTCAACAGCTTAAAGGCTCATTATGGGTGTCGAAAAAATCCTGTTTCTTAGAGGTTTTTGCCAAATTAAACAGTTCTTTGGTCTTATACTGGTGCATTTAGGTCGCGGGTGAGAATCCGACCCCTCAGTGTTCTTTTTCTTTATCAATGTCACACACCCTAGTTGAAGTCTCATTCGGCTCACTCAGACGCCATTTAGCTTTTTCATTTTGAATGTGACTGTCTCTGTAGCCCACAGTCTGTGTGTGAGTTGGTTGGTGTTGACTGGGCCGCAAGTTTGACATTTGGCCTGTAGTGTTACTGTCTTATACATCAGCTCTACCAGCGTGACGTCAATGTCTTTCATTCTCTAATCATTATCGATATCTGGTTTTTCATTGGTTGGTTTGCTATAACAACGCCAAAATATTTTCTCACGAAGAGCTGTTTCAAATACTGATTGCAAAATTGATGGTTTATTGAAAAACAAAACAGGTTTATTCCTTTGATAATAATCATATGATAGCATCAAACAAAAATGTTTCTTTCAGTAGTCATTAGACTGCCTCATTACCATTATGTATGTATCAAAAAGTCATCAGTGCACTGGCAGCAATATGATCAGTCTTGCTTCATCTGCCCATTATAGTACTACATATCCACATCTCGCTATAGCTCTACCCTCTATTTCTTGTTAATTATCCGCCAGCAGTTAGTATCTAGCAAACCACTTCCGCCACCAGCAGACTTCTAGAGCGAGTTACACAATCAGTTAGTATCTATCCGTTGGTGCAGGCTGCACCTAATTGATCAGCTAGCAAGGCTTTGTTTGTGAAGAGACTGGCATCGAACTATTTTAGTCTACTGCTTACTGCTACCGTTTACTGAAGCAACAGCTTTACTCCAGGGTCAGCTGCTTATTCAAGAAACATCGCTGGTGTCAACAAACTTTTACTTTTGCCACTGAACCTACTGGGAGTTGAGTCGCTGTCACTGAAGGTTTCCACTTCTAAATATTCGTACTCACATAATCTATATCCGGGATGTCACGGGATTGAAAGGAACTTTTTACTTGGTGACACACTTCCCTCGAGTGAATAGTTCTCAGCCAGTGATTGCCATTTGTTTGCCATTCTGCCTCAATATGTTTTGCTGTTGTCCGCTACTGCAATGCCGAAGGAAAAAAATTACTCTGACGCAGAATATCAAATCATCGAACGTGAGTCAGGATATGATGTCATGCGTTGGTCAGTCATACAGACAACTTTCAGTCAACCGTCATCAACTACAGCTGCAAGATAAGTAAGTAACTAAAAATTGAGAGAGAAAAAATTAAGGGCAGAAGAAGCGTAGTTAGGTATTTGGTGTCAGACAACTCCAGCTATTACATCCACTAAGTTTATCATCTACCATTGTTCCTTTTTTTTAATTTGGGATGTTTAAAATCACGACCTCCAATGAGTCGATGGAATTGGCCTTAATTTGTTGTGGCAACGAAATGAGAGAAAGCCTTAACACATTCAAAGCCACGATATGATTGCTCACCTCTCTTTAGGACATTACACAATCATTTGTCAACATATTTTAATTCTGTCCATACCCTGTATTAGCATGAAGCCTAGAAGATAAATCAAGGCTTTGATCAGTTCGTTTTAATAATATTTAGTCAGCCGTAGGTTTATGGCTATTAGGTAACTCATACTTAAATGCTTTAAATACATTTGGTGGAGCTCACTGGCAATTACACACATCTCTGCACTAACATCTCCATATTGAATCATCCATTGCAGCTCCCAACCCATTGCATAACACGGTCACTTTCCATCTTTTCATTTCAACGCAAAGTTGAACTTTCCGTTATTTCCTAAAACAATTAGTATGCCGATATATAGCAAATGTGATTACAACAATAACCGCTCGTGTTCTACTATACTATACTCCCTACTCATTTGTATCAGTTTTGTTACATCATCTTTTCTTTCACTAGCCTCAACTATTACCCACTGCACCCACCAATGCAACAATTAAACTGCAATATCAGAGTTATCCTCTCAATGAGTACATAAATTCTAATTAGTAGCGCATTAGCATTTAGTCTATTCCTGGGTCCTGGGTGGAGATCAGTCTCTCTATAATAGCAACATTATGTTCAATTGTTCCATAGAGTTATCACAGGTTGCTAAATATAAATGTTTCTATACATTGCGTGGCAGCAAGCCCCACTGCCCTGAAGGAATGCTGGTGGATAGATAGAGTCATAATACATGGTACTGTTAGAGCCCTATATATACAGTATCACGCATAATTGTAGATACTATCAATTATGTAGTATATACCAGCGCAAATAGTTTTTAATGCTTTGGAAGCTTCACAAATAATGGTGTAGTCAAATGCTACTACAGTATTGATGGAATGCAACATCTGAAATAATGAAGAAGTGAAATCCTGCATGGTATGAAAATGATATTGATTCTTGCTGTCTGACTAGCTTCAGCTACAATACATTTCAGTTGGATTAGATTGTTGTAGTAAGTACTAGGTTGAAAAAACTTTGGCTGTGTAAAATTTTAGAGGATTTGAATTATTTTTTTACAATCTGGGTTGAAATACTATACTTTCACAAAGAACTATCTTGAAGCTCACAAAGATTAAAGATTGATGTTGGTTGGTGTTTCCTGAGTGATGACTAGACAATCAAAAGCTAATCTTAACCACAATTAGTAACTATTATGAATAACTCTGACTTGATTGCATTATATCCACAAACCTCAAAGCACAGAAGTTTTGCATGGACTAGCAAATGTACCATTTATCACCACAGCCAGCTCACCATTTTACTAAAGCTGATATTTTTACTACTGTGGTGATATCACTGACTACTAAATATAGTATTTTGATCTTTTAGTTATAATTTTTGTGCACCATTGACGTCAAGTCATGTCAAGTTTATTTAAATTACTGGCATTGATCAAAAATATATGCGTTCTTTTAACTACATATAAGAAATTGTCAAACTTTGTAAAACGAAAATTTATTATTTTCGTGTTTAGACTTGACATGTTTCAAAGCTGATTAAATTGATTTTCAAGATGTTTATCGAAATAAGTGTGCAGTATCATACACTGCGTTTTTATGCTATGAAGTTTATTCTATGAAGGAGTTGTGTTTCCTTTGAAGTAGAGTTTTGCCAAGGTCCGATAAAATGTAATTTGCAGTCGAAAAGACTCGGGGTTCTATCAACTACGGACAGCTCACCAAAAGGGTGTTGTGCACATCTGGTTACATTGCAACCAAGCTCCAGTTCCAATTAACTTCTTAAATAGAGTGTGAGTGTCAGAAAACTAAACGAATGATTTCCAGCTTTTAGTTAGTTACATGAAAGCCTTCAATAAATTAAGTTTGTGTCAGTTTACTCTACTACTTGCTCTGGTCAAGCCCTACAAAGATGAAGTCTTGACACAATTTTAACAATTAATAATTAAATATTATTATTTAATTTTACTAATGATTATGATAAATAATAATTATTATTATTATCATAATAACTATTATATTAATAAATAAATATTAATACTGACTATACTCGCACACTAGAGTTGCGTTAAACTTCAAAGTAGTGTTTTCCCATCTATCAAAGAACGTACATATTGGACAAGCTTCGGAAAATAAACATTGTATTTATTTATTGATATGAAGAGTGCCATTATCGTTTTTTGCCTTGGCCTCATCCTTTGAAGGTCCGTTCAAAAGCCTAAACTTCATAGCATAGAAAAGCAGGGGCAGGCATTGAATGTAAATACAATGCTAGCTAACAAATAATGAGGAGCTAGTATTGAGAGACGTATGTAGGGTTTAGGTAATCTTATCCATTAATTAATTGTGACCCACTTGAGTTTTTTGCTGCAAGCGAAAGTTTTTTGTGTTATCAAGATTTATGTGGAACTTGTCTAAAAAAGAGTTTGTTCATCTAAATGTTTCTTTTTACGTTTCTTTCAAGCTAATGTTTAGCTTGCTTCAGAATTGATGAATTGTGGCCTTGCTGAAAAAGTGCTCAGAGATTAACTGAGTAATTAATTGATACTGTAGCTTGTGGACCCGCTCCTTATTGCATGTCGTGAACCTGCGCCATAGATTGGTGAAACTTTGTTACTCATTTATATGTCAAAATGACATGACACTGTTTCAAATTAAAAGCATCCGGACAATTTATTATTCATAGAAAAAAATGCCGCTTCTCATTGCCAACTTTTTAGTCGTCAATATCCTAGTGTTCAATGTCGGAATTGATTGCATCTCCTCTCCTCTACTCTCACTCACTCTTGTTAGTAGATGACTAAAATTGCTATTTAAGTTTTACAAATAAGTTGCCATTTATAAATCACGTTCTCGATATATGATGGAATAAGCCAATGTATTTTTGTTTTAGATGTGATGTGATACTGAATCCTAAGAACTATCCGACTCGGTAAGTTTTGGCAAATTCAGCACAATTTATTCAAATATACCTGTTTAAAGTTTGTCCTCAGGTAGAAGCTGAGGTATTGTAGTTGACCGAGGTATGCCAAGATCTGTAAAATTAATTTCCCCACCTGGCAGTTGTGTCTAGGTAAAATATTGTTATTTATGCGTAGCTAAGCATGAAAGTCTGCACACGTGTATGCCTACATATATTACTGGTAAGGTATGGTGTCGCACTTGTATGCCTACATATATTACTGGTATGGTGTCACACTTGTATGCCTACATATATTACTGGTAAGGTGTCACACGTGTATGCCTACATATATTACTGTAAGGTATGGTGTCACACGTGTATGCCTACATATATTACTGTAAGGTATGGTGTCACACGTGTATGCCTACATATATTACTGGTAAGGTATCACACGTGTATGCCTACATATATTACTGGTAAGGTGTCACACGTGTATGCCTACATATATTACTGGTAAGGTGTCACACGTGTATGCCTACATATATTACTGGTAAGGTATGGTGTCACACGCCTACCCGAAGGGACAGAGCGGTTAAAGAGTATGCGCTTTCTTACACCTGGTTTATTAAAAAAAGTTGTCAGTATTTATTTGTTGCACCTTTGAGTTAAAAAGCTACATCTACTCTTATAATAGTAGCAAGTTGATGAAAGTCATATTTAGGGTATTATGACATTATTTATTTGTATCCGCATCACAATAGCAGAGCGTCATGCGTTCATTACTAGCAACTAAATAACTAGCTGGAGAGACCAATGGTTAAGGAAGATTGTAAACTCTGATTAGTCGGCACACGTTAAAACGTATCTGTGAATAAAATTAACTTTTTAACAAAGAGGTTTTGGCTTTAGAAAAACAAAGATTAATTTGGTTGTTGCAGGTAATTATTAAAATTGACAAAAACCATTGGTAAACCACAGAATGACTAGGCAAGTTTGTAAGAGCAGTAAGTACAGTAGATAGACCATAGATGAGAATGGTGGAAAGTGCCACAGGTTCAGTCACATGATGGCACAAACATTTGTATATGTTTTAGGTGTGTTTGAAGTGGGTTTTGTTGATTCATTATAGAACTGTTTTGGCTTCCTTTTGAAGATTTTATTTAAAAGAGAACATGTATTGAAAATCTAATTACTGTGTTACAAATTGTCCATGTCCATGACAACTTTACCTGGTGTTACTTGTTGGCTTCCAACCTGCAACCTGCTAAACGAACTATCAAAAAGCTGTTGCAGGAATATTATGTAATTTATTAGAGTTTTGGTAGCAAGGAGCCAGGGTTGCAAAGATACCTTTAACATCTTGCCAAGATTCCTTGAAGTACTTAGATTGACTGTTAGACTAAAAATTTAATAAGGTTTATATCAGACCACCAACAGCTATAAAACAATCCACAAGTTATTTTTCCTGTAAAAAAGCTTTGATCCCTCCTCCCTATAAACATAAACAAATTTATCAAACTGTCAGTCGACTACCGATGATGGTGTTGTCGATAGTAGTGGCAATGATGGGTAGGCAGTGAACCGTGCCTTGGAAGTGAGACCTCCATAGCTTAGTTGCAATGCTTAGTCAGTTGGTTAGCAACGCCGGTACAAGGCTCAATGTTTCTGGGCTCTAAGAAGTAATAGAGTTGTTCTGTGCGTCTGTTCACAATTGGAGAGATTGGTTCTTTTCTTGATGGATATGGAGGGAGACTTTACTCCAATTGGAAGCTTTCTCAGAGCCTATACGTATGTATTGACTCGTTTAAATTTTTTTTGGCCGTGTCATATTTCGTTGACTATTTAAAATATTCCACGGCAAGTCCAGTGTCATCTATATCCTGTCTGAGATTGGTTTTTAAATGTGGGTTTCCTGTTTAAAAGTGGTTGACTTATTTCTGTCCAGGTTGAATTTGTTACGATCCTATCATCTCCTAGTCTAAACTTCATTCTATTTGCCTGTCTGTGTCGACCAATCGTTGTTCTGATAACATAGAGTTCATCTAAAAACATTTCCTTAGAGTATTTCATACACTAGAATAATTTTCTGAGCTTTTTGCCACTATCCAATACTCGATAAGTGTAAAATTAGTCTATTCGTTTGTCGGTTGAGACAATTATTTAGACCCATTGCTGACAATATACAAAGTACCTGTTGCTGCCACCGCTCACAATTTATTAATGTTTCAAAGTCTTCCTTCAATACCAATATTAAAATTCCACTTATTCATTAGAGTCACAATCGTTTCAAGCAATGACATGTTACAACACATCGCTATAGGAAAGATAACTCCAATAAATTACTTCAAGAGAAGTTTTCACCTAAGCTCTTTTTGCCTGTGACAGAAATTTTGACCTTGGTGTTTTAGCTCCGTTGCCTTGCATGTAAGAATGGTGTGATGTTATATGTGCAGTCGGTGCCAACAGCCGGAGTAACTGATATGGTATTGAAATGTTAATAAGCATGAGCAGCAGGGCAATTATTACATGAATTAGCCAATTTATTTCATTATATAATTATGGTGATTGATACATATACGTATATTAGCTAGCACCACCTACAATATGCCTAACAGCTATAACAACATGACTATCATTTTCAAATTCCTGCAAGTAAAATGTTCGCCATTGACCAGCGGCTTCGTTTGAAATCGCAGCACTTGAAGTCGTAGGTGAGTTGATAAATGGTATTTAATCAACTTTTTTCAAAGATAAAAATGCAAATGGCAGTTTTATTAGAGTCTTGTCAGTACTAGATTCTTGATGATCATAATTTAGTGGATGTAGCCAAGTTTTGAACTACAAAATTTAATGGTACTTACTTTGTTCATGGGATATGACTTGTGCTGTTGACATACGTCTATATGTGACAGTTGATTGATATTTTCGTGAAATCACAATTTTGACTGCAGTTATGGCAAGTGTTTGCTCCTCATTTGAGAGACAAACTGCAGAGGATGATGATAATCGAACAAGTTACTAATCTATTAGTGGGGTCTGTGTCCTTCCGATTCCGTACCTCTTCAATTGACACTAATCCTTGGAAAGTTCTCTATTTTGATTTGCTACAACTGGTCAGTATCAGCGGATTGTGAAATTATCTTTTACAATAGAGTTACTAGTCAGCCAAAGGTTCGGAGAAATTTGGCTACTGTTTAGATGAAAGAGTTTCAGACTCTATTGAGTTGGAGGTCATAAGAACTAGTAACAAAGACAGTTTCAGTCACCTCCCCGGCCACTTGTGTAGCCACTTGTTGCTCTGGCAGTTTTTATCAACTTCCTGTGCAGCTGGTCCGCGTTGATGATTCTATGCAGTGTTTAGGAGTGCTCAACTTTCTCAAAATCAAGTACCAACTGCGGTGGACAAGAATGTGATGGGAGAGAGCCAACACTATGGTTCTAGAGTTAATGCAGGAATTTGTCTTTGAATAATACATAGCGTGGCAAACAGCGAGTCCTTGAAGCATGCATAATAATTAATAAGCTGGAGTGTGGAGGTCAATTTAGACATCTTGGTATTCGGAGGCAGATGGAGTTGCAGTTTTAGCACTTTTTGATGAACTTTCAATATTGTTGTTTTTGGCAATAAATCTGAAGCAGTGACTAACAGTAATTGTGTTATTCACCACGAAAACACACCAAATCCTTTGTGTCTTTTCTACAATCACTCACTCAGTGATGTGATGAGAGACTTCCGTTGAACAAATACTCACCCTATGTCACGCACAAGGTTGTCAGCCATAACTGGTCGAGATAGCTCAGTCTATAAAGTTTTTGAACTTTTATCACATTTTGATCATTTCAATTTTTAAAGGAACACCTCGGAATGTTTCAACTGCATTAATTTTCAAGTACCTCATGACAACACAGGTCCCTATGATATAATAACAGCCACAGCTTAAGCGAGAATTTAAAATTAGTAAAAACTCTTGTAAAAAAAATGTGTGTTTAAAAGCTTAAAGAAGGATTAAATAAAACTTTACCATTTTGCCTGAGAAGGTATAAAGATGGAGAAGATGAGCACCAGGGTCACACCAGGGTCATACTGTTAATTGTGCTAAAACATGAGTTTTCATCAAGCAGATCTATGCTTAGCTAAGATTGTGGTTAGTAAGTGATTAAAACAGATTACATAACCATATTAGGAAGGGCTATATATTTTCATTCGCTGTTTCAATGAGAAACTAACAGATTTGCATGTATTTATTACAATTTTTGTGGTGAAAAAAGTCATTTGTTGCAGGATATCAACAATAAACACTTTCAATAGCTAGTTTGGCAATCCTCTTGTCAAATAATTTGCTTCACTCAATATCATAAATAACTAAAAGTGCAAAATTTATAGGAGCTGTCAGTGTGTGCAGGCAGACTGATGCATCTGCCCAATTATAGCATTCCTTAGTACTTGTAAAAAACTACTAGCCGTTGTTTGTGGCAAACCAAAACTGTCAGGGTATTCATATAAAAAAAGTTCAGTCCATTTTTTAACAATCTCTGTTTGTTTCATTTGTGTGGTTTGTTCTAACATGGTACTCACTGATAAGTAGAAACATTCAATTTCTTGCCTAACATTCACCGAAAATGAAATTTAAGCGATACAGATGTCTATTGCAGTATAATTAAAACTGATATATTTCGTAATCACTGGATATTGAAAGACAAGGTTGTATTGCATCATCAGCTGCAGTATCTGTTACATCACTTATAGTTCAATTTTCAGTGCAGACTGGATTATAATTGTGGTTATTTAAATTGGTAATTGTTTGGTAATTGTTTTCTAAAAATCCTTTTGATTCACCTTTTCTCAAACTTGGTTTTCGCCTGTACCCACTCCCTTTATTACTCAATGTAAATAACCCAAAGAGATTATTATAATATTAATAATCTTTGTGCAAATGAGTGCAGTAAGTTATGAAATTCAAATTTATAAATTGGGTGCAGTTGTGACAAAAAGTAGTGAGACACTCAAGTGTCTGACTGTGATTTTTGTCACTGCAATCATCGATGATGTGACAGACATCATGGGCGGGCAATTCCAGCAATCTTTAAACTACTCTTTCTGTGACCATAAGGATTGATTCACAGGATATATTGATTATGGTTGAGACATCTCAACTAATAGGTATCTCGGTGTACTGCTCAACCGCAGAGATTGAAACATTCACACAAAAGATAATTGTCGGCCCACTCGTAGAAGTGTAGTTTATAATGTATAATGGAGAAGAGAATATACAACTGATATGATCTACACCAAACCAATTTTGAACCTTAAAAAATTGCTGAATCCTCTAGCACACTACCTGCGAGTGGTTTTACTCTTACAAAACTGTACAAATCAACTTCTAACCCACAAATCTGGTCTCGTGTATTCAACGCTGTTTCCTCAGTAGATGCAGCAGTTACTGGGCTCCACGGTTGGCACAGCTTGAATATTTAGCTGCGAGTTGCGGACCTGATCTGCCATTTGATGGCCTGGTTCTCAATTGCATACTTATCCTGACATTTCCACCATCAATCACAAACAATATTATGTTGGACGTCGTTGGTCGTCTGGTCATTTGCATACTTATACTGCCATCAAAGAAACAACTCTTTGATGACAGTTGTCGCGCTTGTTTATTTAGATTTTCGAATTTATGTTTATTTTGTTTTTTTGTGGATTACCTTTGGCGCGGTGGACGTTATACTAATTTTTATGCTTTTCTATGGTTTTGAAAATGCTTTCAATTTATGAGCTTTAGTAAAATAGTACCACTTGCTGCATTTAGATGGTTTAGATAAAATTGTTTTGATCCTCCTGGATATTTCATCGTGAGAACATGACCAAAACGCGTGCCAAAGCACACCTGCGGAACATGCCATTTAACTTGACCAATGTTTAATGTTTTACTGTTTACCATTAGGAGAGATAAACTATTTTATTCAAAAATATTAGATTATAAGTAAGTGAAGGTTTTCAAGCAATCGGATAGGTTGAACGCAGCAGCTGTTTGTGTAAATAAGTAAAGGATACAGCGATAATATTCATTCTCCAAACATTTTTCGATTTCATCTCTCAGCAGATGTTTATCAGCTTATTATGTAAAACAAATTTTACTTTCAACTCACCTGATGATGGATTGCACATTGTAGAATAAATAATCATATGCATAACTAGAAGTTAACATGTTTGCTCAACCGCGCGATAGATATATCAGTTGAATTCTCTTTCTGATTAAAACATTAATCTCTAGTGTTAATGAAGGATTAAACATAGCCTACATCTGTCTCTGGATGATCTTGACTGATTTTTTAGTATATAACTGGTGATATCAGTAGTTACACATGCATGCTAACATAATCTGCAATTATAATAAAACATTATTACTGTCTGTATTCGTTTGTTATGTAGGAATGTTTCTTGTGAGCAATAATGAATTACTGAATATAATTGGTAAGGTGCTTCTAATGTGGTTAGTTAGTACTTGGTGTAAACCTTTCGGTCTTCAATTTGCTTTCAAACTTGATTATCTCATTGGTTACCTCTTTGTTCTTAAAACAAAACCATTTTGTTTCGTTCCAAATCAATTTTGAACTTCTCTTTGTACTCATTAGTGATTAACATAAGTGTTGTAAACAAAATTAAGATTTTGTTTTTATCGGTTCAACAACTTAAATCATGAAACAAAACATTCATCAACTGTTAAAGATTCAGAGTTATCTAGGCATAGGAAGGAAAACTCCTACTTTGGTAATTTTATCCCCCACTTGAAAAAAATTGCAAAAAAGTAACACAATGACCGTGTGTCATGATTGCATAAATTTTCAGGTCAGTTAAAGTTAGTAGAAGCATGTAAGTTTTGTGGTATGGACAACTCCTAATTGACAGCAAACATGTTTCTGTAGCTCTGTGCTATGATTAACTAGCTGAGCTGTGACATTTGACGAACTGTTTTTGCAAGACTCCACCACAATTTACGCTACATATTAGAATCGGTTCTCACTTGACCAAAAATTGATACCTTTAGTTTTGCGATTAAGAGTCGAGTGGTTGCTATCAAGTGGCCATATTGGTAAAGACAACAACATCGTCACCGTATACGTAAAGAGTGGTCACGCAAGATTGAACCTACGAGCCGAGCCATTAATCATTGGTTTAACTGACTATACTCTTTGCTAGGCTGTGGGTTCTGAGAGGTGCTCACCATTACCAGTGCACTCATCCAAGGTAGCCAAACGTTTTCGAATGATCAACAACTGTAGTTTGTCGTCACTTAGTGCAGTAAGCGGCCAGCTCAAATCGAGCTGTTTTGACAGATATCTTTCAACTATAAGTAACAGCGAAGACTTTGTTAGCATTTGAGTCGCTAAGTTCCATTGGAGCTGGAGTGAGACAACTGTAGACTAATCATAGCATGATAAAACTGTGAACTCAAAGGTTAGATTATGTTCAGGAACAACAGCAGTTCTTCGGTGAGTGGAGCGTCTGAGTTTGTGTTTAGTCGAACTGGTAGCATCCTTCAGCCCTCGTCTTCAGCAAGCCAGGCAATGGCAAGTAGGCAGCAACGGCCCCAGGGACACAGCAGAGCTAAATCTGGAAGCGGACTTCGAGGCTTAAGAATAATGTGAGTTAATGTATTGTATATTATCGAGGGTTTTATCATAATGGCTTCGGTACGAGGGGAGGTATTACCAGGTATAAAACCAAATGCTGAGCTTTTGCCAATATGGTAGCTGACCGATACCTCTCAAATAAACACCTTGAATTTATTTGGGAGCGAACCTGTAATACAGTTTCTTACTCTGAGAAGTTTACCACTGGTGCTAGTTACTTGGTGCTTTCAGCATGATGTTGTCTAGTCACTGACATGTTGTATTGCCTTAGTGTGATACATCTCATAGGTTGGTGCAGTTAGCTTTAAACTCTCTCTCCTCCTTTCGTGTACAATGAATAGGTTCCTATTTTCAAGGGCTTTTGAGTGTAATATGCCATGAGATGTTTAAAAGTTAGTATATGCCAGCTCTTCAAGGCAAATTCTCGATTCTGTTTTCAAGCGACCACTTCCACTCAACTCACAAAGTTTTTGATTTTGTTTTTTTTCTGGCACTATTCGTCAACTAGTGAGTCGGCTACAAAGAAAACAATGGCATTTGGAACGCTCATGGCTCATGACGAAGTGATGAATAATATATATCGGCAGATTTCAACAAGTCCATCATACACATTTTCCTGGCATTCAATCAGAACCATTACAGTTAATGATGAGGTTTGATCTTGTAATAGAGAATAACACACATTACCTTGGCTACTGTGGAATGAGAGCTCCACAAGATCAAAGATCTCAGCCATTCATTGATAGACAAAAGTCTTACTTAAGCATTATGAATTACAGATGACAAGATAATGTATCCTAATAGGTATATGCTATCATCTCCTCTATTTAGGTCACTCCTGCCTATCTAGGTCACTGATCAAACTCAGAAGCCTCCACTGGCAAATAATCGATTTTAAAAAATGGCTTGTGTTAAAGTTTTTTAAACTTTGAGTCTTTGCTGTCTGCTTCTCAATCTACCGTAAGGCTCCACTATATTTCTCTCTATAGAAATGTTTACGTATGTGGGTAATGAAACCACTCGAATGGCGCTGCGATTCTTTAAGATTTGACTCTCCGTACTTTGCTATCAATCCTAAAGGTGCAGGTGCTGTGAAAAGCTTAATATAAAAACTATTGGAATGTTCCCGGTTGCTCTAGGGACAGAAGTTAGTTGAGTGAGATCTAATGCCATCAAGGTGACACTACCAATCTGTCATTATGAGTGAAATCAAAACAGCATTCGCAGTTTTTTGTGGTGTTCGTTTCAGGATGTACCACCATTAGGGCAGATTTAGTTGAATTTGTGTCACTTGCCAGACTCAAGTTGGTCTGGTGATGAGCACAGCACAACAATAATAGACGGCAAGAACATGTCTTCCCAGGCCAGACAATATCCATCATTATCTGTAGTATGAGCGTCTCTTTGTCTACCAGCTATCAGTAATACATATATTTGTGTTCTGATCTTTAAATCAAACTTTGTACTTCTGTTGGTGACCCATAGATTCACCCTTGACATCATCCCTATTGTTAAATGTCTGTGGAACAATCTCTGACTTGGGATTTTTATTTTACCCAACATGGAAACATCGCTATTTCCTGTTATTCAGTAGTGAGGTCAACTGATTAACGCACAATCAGAGGAAATTAAACAGTTTTATTTTACTACTGAATGTGAGGATTAACAAATTAAATGTATGTTGTTGATTCACAAACGCCATCACATGAGTTAGTCACAAAACTCGAATGAACAGTAGGTGGAGGGTTAGTGAAATAATAACTATCATCTTGTGTGGTGCCAGGAAAAGACTATCAGCTCAAGGTATCTCTACATCGGCTACTCTAATGTTTTGCTTACGTTATTTCTCTTTAAAACCTTTTGTATTTAAATCACCTCAGTGCACTCTTGACTAGATTCTATCGATTCAGCCTCATTTCTCTGTATCTAAGTTACCATATGATCAAAGAGTATTCGGTAGTTTTTCCTCTCACTAACGGGTTCAATTCTTTCGACATCGTCGAACGAGTGTGTTGTTGCCATGTAATGAATATTAGCTTCAAGAAATGCACAAGTTCTTTTACATTTTGTAATGACTGTATGATGTCTGCAAGTAGGAAAGGAACATTTTGATAGAAATTTTATTCATGAGCCGCTTTGATCTCCGCTAATCTCAACAGTTTGCTCCAATCAACTAACAAGTTAGCTAATAGCTTGAGAGCATTGTCTGAATGGATCAGCCAGTCTTGGTATTTCTCAAGAGACATCCACGGTAGTTTGTCTTAAGTACTTACCAACTCTCATGCACTTTTGCGGACTTTATGCAACAATTTATCAGCATTAATGGGTTTTGCCTTATCTCTTTATTTCAATTGCACTTTTTGCAATATTACACAATGGGTATAGTTGTCAAGAGTGGGTTGAACTTACATACTTCCTAAGGAATGGCAGTCTTCAACAGGTGACTGAATATAAATCTTAGCTTCCATCCACTCAGTCCGCTAATCTACCAGCTTACACAAATACTCTTCTCTGCCTTCTCTGGTGTAAAACTTTCATTCAATGTATCACTTCACATTATTGTCTAAGGGGATGCTTGGAAATCAAGGCATGTACTTGTAGGGTTTTTAGTTATAATGTGGTGAGAGCTGGACGGTGCAGTACTCCTGCTAATGGGTGTGTCTAGAACATTTAACTACAAGAAAATTATAAGTATGCTTTAAGTATTTCCTCTCATTAGTGACATGGAAGCGTTTAGAGTGAACACCCCCAGACCAGGGCAACACCAGAATTGTTCTACATAAATGGTCAAATGACAGCAGATGTAACATGTGGTGCTAAATTTCTGAAACCGTAAATCACTGGCGGTTTCACCCGCTCTAAATGCAGCTTACAAGTAAATTTCAGCGAATTTTTTCCTTAATAGCTTGTGGTCTTTTTATATTATACAAATAATTTGGTAAAGGCTATCATTGCCGCATAATTCCATATGCAAATTTCTTCTCGAAATAGTTTCTAATTGCCAACAATTTGGATCATTTCCCAACGAAGTTGAAAGTGTCAAAATTTTTCACTGGAGCTATGCTCGGTATTGTTTGAGTGTAGTAAAGGCTAGCAGGCAGGATGTGTGGCCAGTTAGCGCTATTGCTATGTCATGTATTATGCCTTGTCACATCATTAGCATCGGGGCCAACGTTTCCTGGGATATGGAGGTGTCATCATGAGTGTGTTGACTTCTTACTTCCTGTCTGTCGGATTCATGGGTAGTGCTTACTGTAAGAACCAGTCTTGCGGCTTTGGTGTCTAAGTAAGGAGCTTTTTTGTTGGTTATTCTTCTCACGAGTAAGACTTTGGTCTGTACCGATTGCAACATTAATGTGAACCCCTTTCAACTGATGACTCATCAAAAATTGATGGCTTGGGGGAGGGGTGAACTTGTTATGTTGTATATCAGCGACATACGACCAATGACACATATTTGATTCATTGCTTGTTGGAACAATAGCCAACGATTGTTATCATTCGCAGTGTTTGTCAACAGGACTTCATTCTGGTGAATCAACCATTTTGAGGTTTTGTATCTGCAATTCGGTGAAAAGTATAAGCCTTGCATCATATTTGCACATTATTTTGGATTCAGAATCTTATTTTCAGATGATTTTGACACAATTAACCAGAAGCATTTGTTCTGGAATCGATTTTTTCCTCTTATCCAGACAACTTACCTTAATTACATAATGTCATGTAATGCTATGGCTTGTTTGGTAAGAAGACTCTAGAGTACATATATTTACTGATCTACCGAGCCTGCTCACACACTGGTATGGTAACAAACTAGCGTTGGTACTTTTCCCCCACACCTCCTCTTATAGTATCTCACTGTAGGTTATGGTGGGTGTCAACTGGCAATAAATCATACTACAGTTTTAGCATGTGTAACATCATAATGCTATTAAAAACTGTTATCAGATAATTGGAATTCCTGTGCCAAAGGTGCTGGCTGCCAGCTTAAGGAAAGAGCTTGGCACAAAACAGTAAATCAATTAGTATGTATCACTGCTCCAGCTGTCATTGTCGTGGAAACCATTATACTATGAGACTTTTGCTGTAAAAATGTCTTTGGGGATATATCAACTGATTAGTAATATATAAAGTGGACAACTCCACTTAGTAGCATTGCCGGAGTAGCTTCTACTAAACATTGCCCACAATATTATGCTTGGCCAATAAGAAAACCATCCCACCTATCCAGACCCCTAAATTGGAGTTGTTTGTACAATTTATTGGCACCACTTGAATGAGAGGACAACTCTGACTAATTTGACTACATTGATTCCAGTAAAGTTTTTATAACTTTGACTAGTGGTAAGATGGTAACCTAAAAATGCATTCGATAAAACATTTGAATGATACAGTGACGTGCAAACATTGCATCGCTTGTATCGTATCATTTCGAAATCCCCACCAGAGAGCGTTAATACAACTTGATTTTTTATGGACAGTGCGTAAACACGCTTCTGTTACTTCATACAATTAATCAACCAAATCTATTTTTTACCTGGAGCGAGTGAAATCGTGATATATTTATAGCGCACAAGCACATATGTTAAACTAACTATAGCTTTTTGAATATTTATGAGGTTTTAAAGGGATTATACATGATTCTTCTACAATATATACAATTTGTGATAGTAAGTAAGATTCAACTCAGCAGCAGCTTTGATGACTCATCAAATTTGAGTATTGCGCTTCCATAGTTAGCAATTGATAATTGGATTGTATTCTTTATAACTTACTTCTGCTTTTTTGTGAGTGCAAATAATAAATAACAACACTGGCAGCTGGTGATTGACACTTCTTATTTCTATTTTAATGTGAAATCGACAGTTTGATACAAAACTCGATCGTACAATTTGATATTTCCTGTCCGAAAATTACGACCACATTTCAACATTAGTAGAGAACAAATATAAAACTGAAAGCCTATCCTTGTTATTGACAAGCAAATGATGGATTGCAAAAATAACTCTATGGATTATGGTATATGCTGCCAGATTGAAGTGAATGATTAGCTTACTGACGACATTAGTGTTCCCATGGAAACCAATAATATATGAGGGGAGGAGCTTAAAAGTGAGATATGGCCTTATGCTAGTGATAGAACTCATGTATGCATGACAGTCGCCGTTGATAGCCTGTGCATGATTAGTTTACGCTGTAGTACAATCATCACAATATCTTGAGACGCTGTTCGTAGCGTTAGCAGAGAATAGTTGCTCCATATTACTAATCTTGTGACACTCTGGGGACCTATCTTCTAGTAGGAAGCTCATAATTGTTTTACTCGGTTGCTGCTGCTGTTTCTATATTCTTCTACTCTTGCTCAACAAACCAGTCTTCATTCAATATCCATTGCCTACCTAGTCACTGTATATCTCATCTGGAGTTGTGCGATACAAAGTAGAAAGTCTGCAACTACATCTAATGGATTATTAAAAACAACCGGCAATTCTTCTCACATAACTCGTTCTATGTTGCAAGCAGCAGAAACTCTGCAAAAAAATAGTATTTGGTTAACGCAACAGCGGATAAAATGAACGCAACTATTGGATTCGATAGCGCCAGTGATCTGAACAGATTCGGGAGCACAACGTGTTATGATGGAGAAAATTCATTGGTCAGACTGCGGCGTGGTGCAGATGCCAGTTGGAGGGGATCTTTACAAGACCTCAGAAGAAGGCTTACCCCGTCATGGCAAAAGTAGGTACACCCCGCTCGGGAAGCAACAAATTTTTGCAATATGTTGGGTAAGAAATGAACGGTGGTAATTGTAATGGGTCAAAGGTTAATTCCAAGGATTTTGGTTAGTAAACAGGCTCAAATTGTAGAAGAGGTAGTTCCTCCATTGTCAGTAGTAAACCAGCTTTGAGTGGTGTTGTGTGGTCCGTAAGAAAAATAAAACTTTCGCAAAGGAGATTAACTAAGGAATGTCATAGGCTCACCACATCGCAGCTGCAGGAATCTGGATTTTGTCACAAATGTCGGTAAAGTGTGCCCACAGTAGCTCTTTAGAGAATGTGGCTTGTATTCTATTGTTTCCACAATAGGGATTGTATAAATGGAATCAGTGATTTGTCCTAAAAAGTCACATGATTAACAGAAGGTTTGTGATAGCGCGTCTTTGTTCAAGTCTCAACTCATTTCTTGCTCGTGAACTCGCCAGTTGTTGCAATATATTGATTGTCATCTGTGACTGCTAAGGTCATTGATTATACCAATATACTCATCGCAAGTGCGCACTTGCAACTGTCAGTTGTGTATCTGCCAGACATTTAACCAAGTAAAGGTTTCCAGTGCGGCTATAACCGTCTGTTAAACAAGTTACAGTAAATGGCAAAAGCAGAGATCTAATGTCATCTTCCTAAAGGTTATAAAACAATTATTCCATTGTTTGTGGAAAATAAAGCATTGCCTCATGTACAGAGTGATCTCCAAGGAACTTGGTCAGATGTAACTGTCTGGTGACCGGTCATTTTAGCCAAATCAGTTGTTGTTCTGTTTGTGCTGCTGGTAGCTCGCTACACCTCCAGTATTTTTAAACCAGTTTATCTTAACATCATCTCAAAAAAATTTTATATGGAAAGTGCAGCTTGTAAAACCCATTTCAACTTCAAATAGGAAACAGTACTGTATAATGTTAATCATGGAAGGCTGCAAGCAAAAATTTATTTATGAATTTTTTTACTTTCAACCCGCTGCTTGTAAACTGGCTTGAGCTCATTAGTGTACTGTATAGCCATTAGTAGTGGCAGTGCCTGCTCTACCACAGTATATGCACAGTTATACTGTGTAACTGACCAGCACATGGTGTTGTTAATAGCTGTGTACAGGTTATTATCCCTGCTGCCGGGAGATAAACAGCTGACTTCTCCTCCCTGCACATCTGCTATTGTTGATAGCGAAGATGAATTTACTCGCTTTATCAATAATGGTTTAAATCTGACACCATAGCGACTGGGCAACTGTCTTTGATTGTGGTGTGAATAGTAACATTGACCTCTATTTATCTACTATCTCACTCGGTTATGCAACCTAAATAAAAAGTGGCAGTACTTGTTGTCGCTACTCAGTGAGATGTGGCGAGAATTGATTGATTTATGAGGGAAATCTAATAAAGAGTAATTTACAGCCATGATATTGTTGACTCACACCTAGTTTATGACCTTCAACCTTTTTAGACAAGTTGTTTGTTGTATTCAAGTGGACATGATGTAAGATGAGACAGTCAAGGTGGGGTTTACATGCTTCTGGTCTGTTTTTAGTTAATGCAGACCTGCCTTTGATTAATATGTTTATATATTCACTAGCTCAATGAATCCATTGTATAACCTTCCTTCATGGCATCTAATAATATATGTACTATCATGTCTGTATAATAGTCTGTTGTCTAGTAATATTCTTCAAATAGAAAGACTGTATTATGATGCATGACACCTCACTAAATTTTTAGAAATTCTTTACACAAATAAAGACCTTTATAATTTCAAAGTAGCACTGAATACATAACTCAGGCTTATAAATGTATATCAGCTTTTAGTTTGTAATGCTTATAAGTTTGCAAATTGAGCATATCTTTACCAATCGTTGCAATGGGTTGGTGGTTAGCGTTGGTCATTTGATGAAAAGTGTAGCTCATCAGAGAGGTAATTAGATGGCTCGTATAACTGAACAATGATAGATACCTGGCAATTAGTGAAACCTGTATAACGAAAGATCCTGCACAGATGATAGGTTGATGCAGTGTTTGTAAACAGTTGTATAGAACTGGGGGTAAAATTTCAAATTATATCAAGATGGCAACAAAGCAGGCCGCAAAAGAACTTTTGATTTATGTTTTGATCGACAGGACACAAAGAAACTCTGCACTCTTCTTAAATAACTTGCTCCTACTGAAAACTTTCTGTATAATTAGCTTTTGTTTACTAGGAACTACACGCAATGGATCCGACGGCATGAACAGATGGATTTGTGTTGTCATTCACGTCATGTAGATTCTTCAGAAACCATGAGGGCTTCTTTCTCTTGTTTTAGGCCAAAAAAGAGTGGAACAGATGAACCGTTGTATTGCGATTCGCACAGAAAACCAGTGGCTAATGGTGCAATGAGAGAATCTGACAACGCAATGGATTTGTTTGATTTGATTGCTCGAACTCAGAACTCAAGAATTGATGACCAGAGAGCAGAACTACCAGGAGTTATACAGGTACTGTATGAGCACCTGTCTGTTTTGGGTAAAAGTCAACATATAGACTTGAGATATGTTTAGCTGAGCAGGATTGTTTGTGGTATGATTAGAGTTATTGACCAGGTGCATTTTGTACCAACAATTTGTTAATAAGGAATGGTAACCATGAGCGTGATGGATTGGAGTACAGATGGTTGAGCTATTCAACACTTCAGTGTCTCTAGTCTAGTACAGACTTTGCTTTTTGATTTATTGCTTCCTGCACTTTCCAATAATTACATATTATTGACTGTTTACTGGTCAAAATATGCATATAATTTCGATCACTGCGTATTCTTTTCACCATTTTCATTGTCGCCATGTCAGTAGCCTTTGTTACTACATTAGTCACTATTTGCCCTCTGTCACACCATTGTTGGCGTACCAGATCTCCTCCTATTATATTAATACATCATTTGTTTAGATTTTTAGAGTTTTTACTGTGTATTTGTAGAAATGCAAATCGGTCTCACATCTCAGCAGCGAATCTCAGAAATCTACGGATCATGAGAGAGTGGCTGAGGTAACGACAGGCTTTTGAAACTGTACACGGCTGAGCGAAGACTACTAACTGTATATTTGAATGTAAAATGCAATTTCCCTTTAGAGCTCGCTTGAGTAACATTAAAGTGACTGAGGATGCCAAAGTAGAGATGAGTTTAGTTAGATAACGAACTCTATGCTTTTTAAACTTGAGAACTTGTGATGTAATTCAACCCTTTCTTTCACAGTTTCTCAGTAAACTCTGAGCTTATCCAATTGAGAATCATTTTATCCGTCTAAGAAAAAGGATGCATATTAACATCACGTAACCTGTGTATTAAACTGTGTACATGTAGTTACTGGGGACTATGGGTTATGTACCTATCTAGTTGTGTGTTACACATAAATGTAAAAGGGTTTTTGTGGTTGAACAGAGATGCTGAGAGGCACGCGCTGCCACAAGTGCTTATGGTATATAACAACATGCTTGAAGAGCAATTTGCTAATTAAAGGGTGGTAGCAATGTTGACATCCCAGCCATCGCAATTAAAACCCCTCAAGCCTTCATAATTCCCATCTGCTTCAGTAGACACGCTTGCACTTTTGATTTCTTGCCCAGTTGTTTAAGCTATAGCTGTTATTCTTCAGCTTTTTAAGCTTTAAAGCCTGGATGATCACGTGTCAATTTATTACAGATGATCAAACAAACAAGAGGTCCATACCCACAGGTCATGGAGCCTATGAACGGAGGTTACTGGGTTGAGGGCTTTGTAGACAAGCGACAGAGTGATTCCGACAATATGCTTCGTACCTGTGATCTGGATGTAAAAGGCTTTGAGTTGCTTCGCAGTGATTGTCTAAACCACTACAAACAGCATTTTGAAAGCCAGGTTTGTACTGATTGCTAGCTACTGGCAACGAAGACTTCTGCTCATCTCGAAGTTTGTTTCCTATTAGAAATAATGTCATTAATGATAAGTTGATCATTCTCAGACTCCATATCGTTCAAAATCTCTAGCTACCACAGCGGTTCCCACTCACCCTGGCAGGATTTGAACCATTAACTTTTATTAGCCAGTATCAGATACTTTTTGATACAGCTTACTGTATTCTGTATATAGTAACATACTTGATGGCCATCAATATTAATGAGGCATTTAAAAAAAATTAAATAATTTTTTTGTAACTGAGAAACATGGTAGATAGATTGAAGAATGAATGATTGAGTAACCACGTGACAAGGCAGAAATTATTTGATTATGACAAATGGTGTTTGGTACGAACCATTTCCACCAACCATTTCAACCAGTCCTATATAAGGACGTTTCAATGCAAAGCTTTTGTTGACAGGAACATCAAAACTACCTCGCCCAAGATGACACTATTGGGCCAGTGGTGGTGTCCATAAAAAGAGAGCACCATCCTGGTGTAGGCAAACTATATAGAACAATAGTGAGGACCAAAGTTAATACCATTCATGAGTTGGTGAAATGTGAGGTCGATACAACTGAACCAACAGTTTCGGGACTTACTAAGGTAGGTTGTAGGCTGAACATTCATTATAAACACCTTTTTGGACTTTCAGTTTAAACAAAATGCACTCATAATTCTGTTAGTCAGTACTTAGTTGTTGCAAATCAAACGTGTCTACTTTCCGTAACCAATTGATAACAATCCCTTTGTCCACGTGTCAATGTCTCAAGAGAGCATGATGAGTGACAGAGTGATTAGTATTTCATAAAAAAACTCTCTAACAATCGTGCCACTGCAATCGTTCAGCAAGTCGGAGCTAATGATAATTAATGAACACATTCGGTGTCCACCTAAGCATTAGCCTGCAGTGTGTGTAGTGTAAAACAATTAGCGAGGCAGAAGTTCTTATAGCAGAAACTTCACAGGTCTGTTTCTAATTATTATAGCAAATGCTGATTGTTTCAGGTGTGCAATGAAACTATCACTACAAGCAAGTTCTACCCTGTAACCACTTTAGAGGCATCGTCACTAGTCAGAGAGTTTGATGATCGATTCATAAATAGAAACTTTAAGTTTGGTGTAATCTACCAAGCACAAGGACAGGTACGCTGAGCAAGGACAATATTAATGAATATTTCCAATAGCTATATGACTGCTAGATTTGTTCTTTTTTCTAACAGATTCAAAACTTTGCCAATGAGACACCATTGGCACCAATGGTATCCGTATGCATATAGATTGTAGCTTTCCATCATACCACAACTAGCATAGTTAATAGGCAACTGCTAGTTCTAAACAGGCTATTAAGTGATGTTGTTGACATCAACCCTCCAATGATTTCTGTTAATGTCCTCCAACTCCTCAATTTGTTCTCTGCCAGTAACACACATAAGTAATAATGAGGAATCTAGGCTACTTGACATCTAGGCTACTTGCCATTGCGCCATGAACCACCCTTGTTAAATAGTTGTTTTTTTGTGCGTAAATAACAGAGAAACATTTTGGTGTAAACAATAAATTATTTCAGACGAAAGAAGAGCAATTCTTTGCAAACAAAAGCACAACACCGGCATTTAAGGAATTTCTTGAACAAATTGGTCAACGAGTACCGCTACAAGGATTCCATGGCTTCCGAGGTGGATTAGACACCATCAAAGGACAGACTGGAGCTGAGTCTATACACACAGACTTTGAGGGCAGAGAAATAATGTTTCATGTATCTACCATGTTGCCTTACACCGACGGCGATTCCCAGCAGGTGAGTTATACTTGTAGGATACTACTTCAATGCTTATTTAGCTGCATGAAATTGTGATTGTGAAGCCCAAAATGTAGTGATCGAGAGGAGATTGCAAACTTGAATCATTAGAACTCTCAATTGATTTTATTTTTCCGCAGATTTTAACAGCACTGTTTGTTTCCTTGTTTTCATAGTTGCAACGGAAGAGACACATAGGAAATGACATTGTCGCAATAGTGTTCCAGGAAGAGAGTACTCCATTTATACCAAATGCAATTGCCTCTCAATTTTTACATGCATTCATTGTCATACAGCCAGTGGAGGCCTGTACAGAAAACACCAGATACAAGGTAAAGTATTGATTTACCGAATATTTTGACAAGCACTATCTCTAGTGTTCTTTCGAATGCTTCAATTGCGGTCGCAAATAAGTACACGCTAAGGAGTGGTTGATTGTCATCAAAAACAACATTATCTCAGACGCCCTTGCTAAATTATGCAAATAGTTTACCCAATATAAACTTTACATCAATAATATTGCATAAAAATATTCATTGGATAGGTCAAACCAATCGTGTATTTGCATTAGCATCAAGTGTGGATATTTTTAAATTGGGATAAGTTGTTGCTGCTTCAAATCTTCTTTCAACTCAAGTCAATTTTACTACATTATCACAGACAGGATGTTAATCATATTGCAAAATATCCATAAATATGGGTGATTTAAATAATTTAGTTAGTTAATGGTATGTACAACTAATAAAGACTCATGTTCAATAGTTTCTTTGTTCACCAAAAAATGAGCGACGTGATGTGTGACGTGATCAAGTTTTGAACTTGAAGGTTGAAATTTTTGTGTTTTCAATTTCAGGTTAGTGTTGCTGCCCGAACTGATGTACCAAATTCATTTGGTCCTTTGCTACAAAAGTCTAAGTTGGTGAGAAAGGAACAGCTAAGAGAGTTTTTATTGACCAAACTATTGAATGCGGAATATGCCTGTCACACAGCTCCTCAGTTCAAAGATAAGATGGTAAGAGATTATATGCCACCTATGTTAATGTCTATACTTTATTGACAACTTGTATCTCTACCTGCCATAATGAACCATCAGTACCTTTTTATAACCAAACACTTGTGGGTATCTGTTTAGGAGCGAACCAGACTTGCCTACCTGACGGAGCTCCATGAAGAACTACTCAAAATGACTCTAGACTCATGGTGTGGCCTACCATCGACAGCTCATGAAAAGACGACCATGAATCTGTTCGATTCATTTAAAAAGATGGCGATTAAGCGAATAAATGACACAGCCTACAACACAAAACGCTCCACTTCAAGTTCGGCCTCTTCTGAGGGCTCCAAAACACCCACTCAAGTAAGCGAAACAATTACTACCACTTGAGAGGGCATCAAAAATTGCTTCTCATATCCGCTAAAAACTAAACCGGTTGTCATTCGACCAGAATCCTTCAATGCGCAGAATATAAAACCAGCAAAGCCAACTGTACCAGCGCTGGGCGATTATTTTCTGGGTTCATCAGCGCATAAGCTTAACATGCACTGAACAGGGAAACATGTTACCTGTAAGCAAGGAGGAAATGAATTTGAATGTTAGTCATACTTCTAGTAAATGATGTCATCTACGACTTAATAGCTGTTAATGACGGAAACTGATGGTCGAAGTTAGCAAAGCTGACTATTAAGCAAATCTTAACTTGGATTAAAGAAGATCTTGGTGCCATTAGAAATAGCTGAGCATTGCTTACCATAAACCATCGTGTGCCATGTAGGGTTGGGTTGCCATGAGGAGCTAACCACATCAGACAGACTCTTTTCACTATTGGTTATACAAACTGCTTGAATTTAATATAATTTAGCTTATATCCGACATTCATGATTTTGCAGGAACACAAAATCACCAAACTACCTTACTCTCACAAAAAGATGCATTCTGACATTGCTTTGTCAAGCCATACAGCATCATGGGATCGAAATTCTACCTCTTACAACAAAACATGGAATGAAAACACCAGTTTGCAAAGCTACAGGTCACGTGGCTCCTCATACAAGTCTGAAGCAGACAACAACAGCATGCGATCAGACAGCAGCCCAAAGGGTAACAACAGGTACTACTGTTCATACACTTGTTTGGATGACTCATTACAATGAATTTTCTTCCTTGGAATGAATCATGCCTGAAAAACCAAATGTTTTATGTTTATTCTTTTTAATCGTAATCAATCATCCTTTGTTGGGGAGCATCATCAGCTAAGATTAAGCCATTTTATCTGCTTTCGATAATCTCATGAAGATACTATATATTCTCTAATCTCCCTACCTGTTACATAAATTATACCTGCCTGCACTAAGCAACAGTTGACATTTATGAGTCATCTCTCAATTTATCGATGATGATGGTGCTATTTCCAGAGTGTTTAGAGCTAATGGTAGATCCAGTTCACCCACGTCTTTGGGAAGTTATGGGGTGGAGGATGACGATGGTTTCTTACCACAAGACGTTGATTCAGACACTGGAGTTGTATGTATTACTATTATCAAGTATTTACAATGCTTCCCACTTGACAACTATTACAGCAACTCGAAGTTTAACAACTCCATCTAATCCTACAGGGCAGTATGTCACCCACAGAGACCCCACACGGAACATGGGAGGTCAGACTGAATGGTAGCAAATCCTTCAATGGTAGCACTTCACCATGCAGCAGGTGTCCAAACTGCGATCCTGATCTCGACTACATTGCACTACTGAAGAGAGAGATAGTTGAGCTGAGAAAATCAAAGAGCCAGTATTCAGCAGAAGTGCATGTAAGTGCTAACTAACTGTTGTTTTCCAATGTGGGAAGCATGGTGAAAGATCTGTATTTTATTGACTGATGTAAAAATGATTGCATGATTTCTTTCTGTGTTTCGTCAGTGAGAATAAATGCCCACACTGTCCATTGCAGAACTTGAAAGCAGAAGTGCAAGAGTTTACAAAACGAGACAAAAATAACAGATCAGATCTGCGGGACAAGACAAAGCAAAACTTGAGACTACAACATCAAATAGATGAGCTCAAGGCGCAAAACCAAACATATCGAGCAGAACTGAGCAAACTTCAAGCTGTGGTGGCTGGCATGTCAGGAGAAGAAATTGTGTAGCCGAGAGTTCTATATATATATTTATGTATTTTTTTTATTCGCGCATGCAGAAGGTGCTGTTGACAACTAATTGTTAGACATACTTACTATAGCCGATATTTTTTATGTATTATTCTTGTTTTGCAAGCCACAACACTCATGTGCAGCTTGTTGTGTTACATACTGTTATGTAGAAATTGTACATAGACACCCAATATTTATCAAGATTCTGTACACTTGACTTGCCATTTCAAATATTTCTTTATAGTATTTTTTTGCCGATTTGATTAATTTTACCACAGATATCAGCAACAAAAACATACAGACATTGTTGAACGCTACGTTAATCTTGCCATACTGGAATATATCAACTATACACTTGTGGTATATGGTGCAATAAGTGCATGTAATGTTTAATTTTTGTTTGATGTCATACAAATATACCTACTCCTCACACCTTCAGTTCAGCAAACCAAAATACGTTAGGGGTGTTTCAGAATTAATTTGTTTATTTTTTTTACATTAATATATACAAAAGTACAAATGGAGAGAACATGGCCCAACTCCTCGCCCATTGTGATACACTCTACCTTACAGACTACACAGACGGGGGAGGAGGTGGTGGTACTAATGATGGTTGTGACGATGGAGGAGGTCCAGAACTTGGTGCACCAGTTGGAGGCGGAGGTGGTGGCACCCCTGGAGGTCTTTGCCCAGCACCTGAAGTGTTCCACGAATTTGAGAGTGACATATATAAACTATTTAATGTAGCAGTTTTTAACATCAACATTTGGTACAAATAATCTAATGTTCACTTGGAAAGGGTTTACCACGATACCACCAAAGTTTCTTCAACCCTACTCAATTGCTACTACAGTTTTTATTCATCGACAGATGACATATGAAAATGAGATATTGCTGAAAGAATAAGAACACCTTTAATAAAATATGTTATATCCAATAAATGTGGTCTATGAGGTACACTGGTGTAGGCAGAACTGGACCGCTAACCACTGTGAATAAGTTGATATTTTAATACAAGCTGTGAAAACAACAAAAGAGCAGGATCTATGCCGGTATAACTTACCTCCAGTTGGGGGTGGCGGAGGTGGGCCCCTTGTATTCATTTGTGGTGGTGGTGGGGGACCCCTCCAGCCAGGAGGAGGAGGTCCTCGATTGCCTGTAAAGGGTAAGAGTAGTTATGAGAGACGACACTGTTGTTAGTGCACATATCACCTATCGTATGCTAAATACAAAATAGTAGCACATCATGAGACAATGAGAGACAGACAATATATATCACATCTTGTATGCATGTATGCATGCCAGGTAAGTGACAGCGCGTAGGCACCCTAACAATTAGGAAGGCATGGTAACGGTATAGCCCACTGGATGTAAAAAGGAATTGGCCGCTTAATGATGCGCTGCAGCTATGAGTAGGCAAATCAATATTGGTCAGTATGAATCACATCCTACACTCTGCTAATGTTTAGTCTCAATCACTGGCAACACAAAATACATGAAAGTGACTTTGACTCAAACAACTCCCGAACGTACAAAGATAGCCACAGATATGAGAAGAGTAAGCAATGGCAAAGCTGCAAACACTCACCAAAAGTGGGAGGTGGAGGAGGCATCATACCAGGAGGTGGTGGACGCATTCCAGGGGGTACTGGGGGTGGCCTCATGCCTGGAGGAGGTGGACCTCTCCAGCCTGGTGGAGGTCTCATGCCTGGAGGTGGAGCTTGCCAGTTTGGAGGCGGGGGCATCCTCTGTTCCATACCTGTGGGAGGTGGCGGAGGACCTCCTGGAGGGCCACCTGCTCAATGACAAAAACAGAACTGAGAAAGGATTACAGTTAGTGTGCCAGTTGAGCTATAACATACAAAGGTAGCATGGAAAATTGAAAAAATTACATTAAGCCCCAGTTACTGCTACATAATATTGCATTCTAGAACAAAACCAGTTTTACAACATATCTTTTAATAGCCACCAATGAATTCTAGCCTGAGCCCCAATACTTCCTCATTACGTCTTTGTTTCTCACGTATGTAAATTAACCACTGAAAAGCCACGCACTGTAATTGGAGTGGTTATAGTATCTTGAAAGGGAAATACCTCCCCTCCAACAGGAAAAACGCCACAGCAACGTTATTCTTGCAGGCATAATCTAAACACCTAATGGTGAGACACAAAATAGTAATTAGCACACCATTACAACTTTCTCTCACTCAGCGTTTGACATCAATCACCGTGCTGCATGGGAGTGAGTGGTTTTCTAATAAAACATTCGAGTATCCTAAAATAAACTAACCAAATTCCACGTACATAAAAGTCATTTAAGAAAAAAAATTACCAACAAATTTTATATCTTACTAGTCAAGAACTGCACACACCTACAAAACATCAGCGATTAATGACAGGGTTAAATTGGTGCATCTCTGTACGAAAACAACTCAATAGAAGAGCACCCTTGACATTATGACCTGGCAGTGATGTGTTCCATATCACTTGCTTCATTGTTTACATGGCTCGGACAGCGCTAGCACACCCTAATGGGCTCATGGGATACGCTACATTAACGTAATAACATAATTCTGTATCTCAAGAAATTGCCTGTGGAGTGAGGCGGGATATGGAAACACAACTACACACACAACCACATAAATACAACACAACCAACAATAATATGGTTTAATGCGATAGTCAGCTTACCCGGTGGGGCATTGAAATTGGGAGGCGTTGGAGGAGGCCCACCAGGAAATCCAGGTGGAGGGGGCATATTTGGTGGTCTCATACCTACAGTGAATAACAACGTAAAGGCGATAATTGAGTGCGGATTCAGCTCACGTTACATTGCGCTACAACATAATATTTTATAAATCAGTCAACTAGCAAATAACATTCTATATCTGGTGATTTATCACTAAAAAGACTGCCTAATAGAGCAGTAATTACGACAAATATGCGTAACTCGTAAATAATTTTGATAAGCAAGCATTAGAAAACAAGTGCCGTGACACTTAAATATGGCTACAATAAGACATATTTTCAGAGATACTTCCAAATGGTTTGACAGTGATAAATTAACTTGGAAACACATCATGGAAATATAATTTTTTTTTTCAGCTGGTAATTTAAGTTTCGGAGGAATTTGATGGAAATAAACCAACATGTTGAGGAAAGCGTGCAGAGCTGAAAGTTCAACTTGCAGCAGGGAACCCAGAAGTGTAGAGTGGGGCAGTGACTCACAAACTTCTCAAGTCTACCAAACCCCCGATTCACACTCTCACACATTTTTAAGGAAACCTAATCAATAATCAATATTCGGCAATGAAGCAAAAACCAACATATGGCACATCTATCAGACACCTACAGATGGAAAGGCGCGCCCGTGGGTAGAGATATGAGAAGTGATGATGAAACAGTCAATAAAACCAGAAAAAAGAACTGTGGAAACTTTCTGATACGTTGGCTGGCAAGAGGAAGCCAGTTTCAGATCAATTTCAGCTAAGATTTTCCTCTTTCCCCATCGATTGATGGTGTAATGAGTAACACGTAAACAACACCATCCTCCACAGCCATTTCTGGCTACCAACATAAATGGAACTGACTCAACAACCAACCAGTGGGCGGAAGTTATATGGAGATTTGACTTTTACTGATGCCAAAAATAGTCTATTGGTGGAGGGAGTTTTCAGTTTAGCGAGGTTGAGCGACTGCCAAAGCTCATACAATTGATTGACGTAATGACAAAATACTGGAGCAGCAAGGAGGTTTGGAAGTCTCCTTGTCTACACAGAATGATGGTCCAAGCTGCTCTCTTAACTACCCAACAGCCACGTAATGAATCAATAAACCAATTTCTTCAAATGAATTTATGAAGATAGTAAATAAATATAGTGGAATCACAAGACTGCTTCAACAAACTATTAGCGGGTGATTCAACTGACAACGTTCGCAAGGGATTAATGTACAAGACTGGTGATAGACAGCTTAGATAATTCAATGACTAGTGTGTGCAATCTTGACTTTATCACACGGTAAGAATCAACACAAGATACAACGAGAGCATCGGGTGAAAACCAATGAACTGATAAGAGAGAGATTAGTCCCAAGTTAAAGCAGCAGTAAATGTATCAACACAAAGCACTGGTTATCCAATAGGAGCTGCGGGAAGGATTGGTACAGACGAGAGAGACCGACTGGAGCCAGTATCACCTGGCAGAGTGCATGAGCGGAGCTCCTGTCCACACTTCACCACAGCCAACATATTACATCATGATAACTAGTTGATGTTACTTTGGCTTAAACGTTGGCTATTTTTAGTTCACTCTGTTTTAAACAATGGAACAATTTAAAACCAGATAATGCCGGTATCAAAATAGAAAACAAATTACATTGATAGGCAAATTTTTGAGTTTACCAAATTGGATACCATAGATGTTTTATAACATAGACTCATGTCTATGTACAGAGTTCTCCTGCGGAGAACGGTAGGTAGAGACAAGCTCTCAGTAATACAGCATACTACAGAGACTTATGTCTATGTACAGAGGTCTTTTGCGGAGAAGGGTAGGTAGAGACAAGCTCTCAGTAATACAGCATACTACAGTGATGGCACCAACTAAATAGACACCAATTAACTGGAGTTATCCTTCCTACTCACTACAGACTACCACCCTCAGAACGCTGACTGGCGCCAATGTCTCACATCTCACAGACTTGCCAACATACATTCGACAACAGAAGTGACAAGCATGAACTGTCGCATATACCACGGTTCACGCTGCATTCCGCACCTTCCCCGTTTCCTATGAACTCAGTCAATCAACAAATTCTTTTCCACATCAATAATATTTGACAGCAGTTGGGCCTCAGCCACGCGACTAATTGAACAGCGAGAATTAGTCAGTAATCGTGGGCTACGGGATAAACTATTTCTCTACAAATAGCCACAGTGGTGGAGTGAGTAGTAAATAGTCACAGCGGTGGAATGAGTAGTAAATAGTCACAGTGGTGGAGTGAGTAGTAAATAGTCACAGCGGTGGAGTGAGTAGTAAATAGTCACAGCGGTGGAGTGAGTAGTAAATAGTCACAGTGGTGGAGTGAGTAGTAAATAACCAACCTGGAGGAGGGAAGGCACCAGGTGGTGGTGGAGGAGCAGCCATACCCGGTGCAGGAGGAGGCATAGACATGGGGGGTGCGCCAGGTGGTGCTCCCGGCGGAGGACCCATAGGCATACCACCAGTTGGTGCACCAGGATCCATGGGAGGTGCTGGAGCGTCAGCGAACAGCTGATGAGGTCTGTCAGTCTGTGCCAGAGGATTCTCTGCAGCTAGTAGCCTCTCTAATAACAGAAAACTAACAAGTGGATATACAGACATATACAGAGGGCCGTACAAGTGGATATACATATACAGAGGGTCGTACAAGTGGATATATACATACACATATACAGAGGGTCGTATAAGTGGATATACACATACAGAGGGTCGTACAAGTGGATATACATATACAGAGGGTCGTACAAGTGGATATATACATACACATATACAAAGGGTCGTACAAGTGGATATACAGATATATACAGAGGGCCGTACAAGTGGATATACAGACATATACAGAGGGCCGTACAAGTGGATATACATATACAGAGGGTCGTACAGGTGGATATATACATACACATATACAAAGGGTCGTACAAGTGGATATACATACATATACAGAGGGCCGTACAAGTGGATATATACATACACATATACAAAGGGTCGTACAAGTGGATATACAGACATATAGAGGATCGCACAAGTGGAGATGCACACATACACATACAAAGGGTCGTAATATGTCCTTTGATTGATTCAGTTTTGTGTGTGTGGAATGAGTAAACCTCAAACAAATAATAGTTTTTTGGTTTGTGTTGTTTCACACAAAAAGATGTTTGATGTAATTCTTGCTATTCACAATGGCAGCTCCATAATCAAAGCACTCCTGCAGAGTTGTCTTCTCCTCAACAAGTCATTTAAGAAATTTGGAGCAAGTGTAAAAACTGTCAAATCATTATTTAACTACTTCAGTAATGAGCAGACAACTCCAAATAGAAATACTATAAATTTTAATAAAACTGCCTGCTGTGGAGTCTCCTTCTCACCCACTAAGAAACGTCTTCGGCTCTGGACCTCTGAGACTCCAGACAGAAACCCCATATGGCTCATGAACCACAGAGGTTTTTTGCCACCTCATTGCCTCACGGCACAAGCTGGAAAGCTGTACAGCACATCAGACTTGTGAAATGAGAACAACAAAGCGGGCAGGTGAGAATCGAACCCACAATCCTACGACTGTGAGCAGAGAGCTTAACCATTACACTACGGACGTCTCCGTGCTAAATATACAATAGAACAGGCCTCTCTCTATGGCTTTTGGTAGTCTAACATCCAAACTTCTTTTAACCAGCATAGCGAGTCCTAAACACATAAAATCAGCGCATTGATATTGTTCAGGAGCTCCCAACAACAACAAAACCGTTGTTTGAGGAGCTGTTTGTGGCGCAGTAAGTCAATATCAAACTTGTACAGCGAAAACAATAAACACAGCCAAAATTAAACGATTAACTCAGCGATTAAATGTATTCATAATACCTAGTAAAACTGGGATAATTATTTTGCAGTACAAGTAAATATAATTAAAAAATAAATACTTTAATACTTTCTTCTCTTGTTTCATTTTCTTGCACCAACTTGATACGAAACTGAAAATTTTCACATATGAACTATACCAAATATTTTTTGATGTATTATATGAATATTGCTTATGTGCTTGATAATTAACTATCGAACCAAATATAACTTCCTGTTTTTAAAACAGGAGACAGAATTTGAATTGCACTTTTCAGTGTTTTAAAGCAACATGGAAAAGAAATAGAATACAGAGAGAAGACAAATCCAAATGTTTTTAAATCACTATTGCACATGTAGTACCTGAAGTGTACGGGTAATATTTTACACTAATAACAAAATGCGATTATCTATTGTCTGTCTACTTCATGGTCATCTTTGCTATTTCTTATTGGCATGTTACAATCATCTTTTTATTTTGTGTGTAGAAAATGCAAACAAGCTCTTTTTCCATAGCGAGGATGATGACCTCTGCGGTATCATATGTAATGATATGCTTTTTCACTCTGAGCAATTATACATTTAGTCTGATTGGCAGCTCATTCACAAAAGAATCTGGAAACTCCATTTTTAAATCACAATTTTACTATAACAAATAACCTCAACGACGCTGCTTCCATTTGCTTATAAACCAAAAAAGAGCATGTTTGAAAATAAAAGATTTTAGTGTAAATTGTGCAGCAAACCAAGTGTTTCAGTTTCAATAGCAGCAGCAGAAGAACAAAATAAAAAATGTGCTTTTTACAAGCAAGTTAAAAAGTAGAGGGTGAAGTCTTTAGTCGATTTTGACTTATACAAATCTTGTAGCTGAGGTTTTGAGCTATAATGTTACTCAACTGAGTGTATTAGGCACCCTGTGTTGAGCTACATAACTGATTTACCTAGGCCAACCACTCCCCCCTCGCTCTCCCCCCCCCCACATCTCTCTAACAAGGTTCAATAACTGTAACACTCTACCCAGATGTTGTCTGCTGATTGAACTGTCAACAAAAAAAACTTGGCATGAGGTTTCTGGCGGTTAAACACACCGATTTACTCAGCTCTAGTTTACCTGCTGCAGAGCCGTGCCGTTCGCCTTTGGCGTCTTTTTTGAATGCATAAGAGATGGTGATAGCCCTGTTACACAAGTACTGTCCGTTCATAGCTTCTATGGCAGCGTCGGACGAGTCAAAACTGCCAAAATTGATGAATGCAAAACCCTTGGAGTTACCAGAATCTGGGTCTCTCATGATCTGTAACAGTTATACATGCAGTTGTAGTATCTAGTATGGGTACAACTAATGGTACTGTGGCACCTGCTGTAACTACCATCACTACCACAATATGACACAGCTACAGTGGTGTTACAAATATACGGACGTCCCTGCTATTAATGCACTATGTATATGGACCGACAAAATCATTTAAACAAAGCACAAGGAATATCAAATTAAAACTTGTTTCCTCCAGTTTCAGATGGTATCACATTGATCCTGAAGAGATTACATTTAAGAGCTCTGGACACTATCGAGCAACTTGGATAATCTCATCAGTGCCACAAAAATCTTTTCGCTCAATCAATGATGCCTCCCAGCGTATAAACCATGTATTATTTCCAACTTCATTGAGTTTAACTTCAAGTGTGCAACATTTAGCAGCCGAACAAAAGCCTACAACAGGCTATAAAGGATAGGCCCTTAGACCTCAATTTCATAGCAATTTCTGCACGCAGCCATGCCATCTGTCGGAAACCAAAACAGCGATCATCATTCACCTTCACCAGCAAGGAAAGTCTCAGAGAGAGAGATATCCAAAAAAACTAGTGGCAAAAACAAGTTCTCAATACCGTACAGAGGTTCAACCAGCAAGGAGATCTCGAGGAAAGAACAGGGAGAAGACGAAAGAAGAAGACAACTCCTAGAGTAGAACGAAAGCTGATGCGGCTCAGTAAATAGAATTGCCGTTTGAATAGTGTTGAGCTGTGCATAGAACAAGGGATCAACTGGAACAGCAATCTGTCCATCAAGAGTAAACAGGATTATGTTGAAAAATGGTTTACGGGGCTGTAAACCAAGGAAGAAACCTTTTTCTCACAGCGCATCAGCGAAAAAAAGAGTCCAGCATTGGCAAAGTTTCACGAGCAGTGGACGGTAGAGTAATGGTGCAAGGTTATCTTCAGCGCTGAATCAAACTTCACCACACAGAATCGTTGTAGCCAAACCCATGTCAGACGCAGGATGGGAGAGGAGTACAAAGCCAAATGGCTCCTTCCAACTGTAAGACATCCAACATCTGTGATGACATGGACTGTTTCTCGATGAAGGGGTATGGCCACCTTCACATCTGTGAAGGAATGGTAAATGCAGTAAACCACATTCATGTGTTGGAGACCAAGCTTTTGCCATCTGCACAACAAATGTTTGGTACAGATGAAGAGTGGATATTTCAGCAGGACAGTGCACCGTGTCATACTGCAGAGATGGCCAAAGAATGGTGTAGACAGCAAAAGTGTCCGTAATAATGGATTGGCAGCTCAGTCACCAGATATCAGTTCCATAGCACATTTATGGTCAAACAAACCTCATAATCAATAAGAACAAGCCTACAACCAAAGTCAAGCTGATTGAGGAAGCTATTAAAGCCTGGTTCCAAATTACAAGCCCCGCAGGTGCAAAACTGTAATTGAAGCCAGAGGAGTGGCCAAAAACTATTTGTGTCAACCAAAATCCCCTACGACTCCTTCCAGGTCCACCCACTACTAAGTTTGGTCAAAAAAATTGAGAGGGAAGAGAAAAAAATGGCATCTAATGCTTACCCGAGAAATACTAATTAAATTGTTGTTTTCTGACACGTGAGATATCCTTCTAATGCACCTATCACAGGTATTGAATATAGAGGTAAATTGCATTTTCACCAAAGAGAGGTTTTTCTGATCATTTTGGTATAATAAAACCCGCAAAAATCGATGTTGAAGGGCCAAAAAAAAACCGAATATATCATTGAACATACCTTAGGAGACTATAAATATAGGTACCATAATAATAAGAAATGGTAATGCAACTAGTACTTCGATAATAATATAGGTTCCAGAGATTTCTTTCACTTGACTTGCATAGTGAATGAATTTTAATAATAATGATAACTTGAGCTACCGTCATTAATTAATAATAATAATTGTTATTTTAATAATTTATTATTTTGATGCTAACAATAATAATAAAAAATAATAAGTTTGTTTTGTTTAATTTTTAAAATCATTCTCAATTGGTATAACGTTTTATCAATTGTTGACAATGATCGTTGAGAAAGGAACCAACAATAATAATAATTTACCGAAATCAGCTGTATTTTTTTTTATCTAGCTGAAGGAACGTGTTTAGACAGTATTGACTTGTTATTATCCCTGGCTGATAATTGAGAGATAGCCTTGGATCTTTGTTACATTCCAAGATTGAGCACATTTCAGTAATAAAAAAACGCATGAGATGAGGTTTCTCAGGCATTGTAGTGAAAGCATTTAAAAATTTTCTGCCAGCCTCAAGAGAATATAACTCATTTATTATATGATTTTAATAGCTTGCCATTGACGATTGACAAAAATTCTGCTAGTCAATGCAATAGAACAACTTTTGTTTGCAAACACCATGTTTATTTGAGGCTTTTTATGGATCTTGCTTGTAAAGTAGTTATGAAATTGAAAAAACGAAAATTCTCGACCGAACTAGAGATGACAATATCAACTGTTATGAAGTCATTTTCAATAGATAAAATTTGGGACCTTGAATGTGGCATTGAATGACCCGGTTTATTGATCTCTCCGGGGTCGATTTATGCGGGTTTCATTGAAATAGTGTATAGAATCAATAAAAACTCATCGAAAATTTTTTTATACCGAAGGACAGTAAAAAATTGGGGCGACAGATTTATTTGTAACACCACCGTCTAGCTGCTACTGTAAGTAGTTTTATACTACCCCAATATTAGTACCACTGCTGCTGTAATCACATACTACTAGTTACTAGGTACTTTTGCTATCACTCCATTCAAACACATTTCCCCCTGATTCAGTTAGCCAGCACAACCCACTCACCTTTGGTGTTTGAAGAATAACACCGAATGCGCTGAAGGTGTCATATAGTAGCTTTTCGTCCACCTCAGGGTCAAGGTTACCAATAAATATATTTGCTCCAATATCTAAATTCTTTTGGTGAGAAGAAGCCTGTGAGAGAGATAGTTGTAATCAATAACAAGAACATTTTATTCACACCAAATTCTACACTAACAACAAATGCCTTTAGATAGCTATAGGCTTCTAGCCACTGCATTTAGATAGCTATAGACTGCATACATCGATAGCTCTCACCTAATACTAGTAGTCAGTAAGTAGAAAATTCAAGTGAAATTGTCTTCTCCTACGTCATGTGTAGGACAAATGCACCACTGCATACCTGAACTAGCCCTCACTTTTAAAAAATAGAGCCAAAATGAGCCTAGAACCCTCGAGAGATTTTTATCAACAAAAACATCTGAGTTGGAAAAAATTCTGTAAACAGCTAAATCAAACCTACGCGAAAGATATCTCAAAGATTTTGATAAAGTTTTGCACATTCCATTTTACATAACTTTGGATGACATACGGTCTAAAAAGCTGAAAGCTTCAAATGCCAATGAGGTTTCAAACAGAAGGTCAATGATTGAGACAGAAATAAACAGATACTATCGAAGGTCTAATTAGAAAACTCCTATTGAAAGATATTTTATATTAATCCATCATGTATCTGACGGGCCAAACCTTTCCAACTTTAGTAGAGAAAGGATTTATAATGATGATAAATTGTCCAACCTACTCAAAAACTTATTTAAAAATATTGACAATCGGGTAGTTTTTGGAGGCATCTCATGCAAACAACCAAAGCAAGTTTGTTTTGGCTGCACAGACACTAGGGCACGGATTTATATATAACACAAAGTGAGATATATCGTAACCTTATTGACACGAGTAGGCTTTCCATAAAGCTTTATCATATTCATTATCTTTATTGCATAGTCGGCATCGTCTTCTCCGAGAAACTCGACAAAGCCATAACCTTGATGTGACATGGTCACTCTGTCTTTAGGCATATGCACATTGACTGCGGGGCAAACATCAAACCATCAATAAATAAAATAAGATCAAACAATGCTATTTAGCAATAATTTATTACCAATTTTGGATGGTAACCGTGTCAACAAAATATATTACTAGCTTTACAAGGAGTGAGATTTAGGTCTAATTTATTTGCTACATTATCGTTTATGGATCATATGCTATGCAGGTTCTAGTAATGTAGTTTGCAAAGAGAAAGAGTTGATCTATTTTCCGGACCAAATAAGTAAACCATCATAGCCAATTTTTCAACAAGAAAAAAAACGACAAATTTGCAAGGCAGACATCTTTCGCAGAAAAAACAGCTGTGATAAAAACAGCCATTGTCAAAGCTATCACAAAGTATAATCGAGTTCAATAAAAAAAATACGAAAGGAGGAGTTTTATAACTCCTTTTCCTTTCGTAGGAGGGCAGTAAAAGAGAACACTTTAGTACTGTACAAGCAAATTAAATGTTGGTATTTTTTATAATTTTGTGTTGATACTTTAGAACTGTCTTCGAGAAAGACAATTGCAGTTTTCAATAAATAGATGTTTATCAAATATCTTGATATTCAAAACTGCAAAGTGTGATGTCAGCTAATACCATCCTCCAGGTCCTAGTTTTTCAATTTTTTTATCAAACCGCTACTAGCTGCGAATAATTGAGAGAATCTCATATAGATTTTAATAATTATTACTCCAAGCCTCATCACTAAACCTGTTGCAATAACTGTTTCCTTACACATTTCCTCACACATTCACTTCATTGTAAACAAATTTTTGTAGTTAGCCAAATTATTATGCAGCTGTAAGTATTTACTATTCAGACAACAGAAAATAATTGAATTGAATTGCAATGTTTGCGGATAGCAATAAATGGTGAGTAAATGAAAAGAATATCAGACAGTAATGAGCAAACTAAATTCACAATATTTGAGACTTTAAGGCATTTTATAGATAGTGAAATGTCAAGTAACAAACAGACCAACAGGACCAGCTTGTAGAAACAACTCCCATAGTATGGCCTCTGACACCTGGTCATCAAGACCGCCAACATAGATGGTCGCATCTAAAACAATGATTGTAAATTTGTAAACAGTAAATATAAGGTGAGCAAGTGATTACCTAATAATGAAACATCCTCAAAACTGCATTCACATAGTGAAATAATCACCAACAAAAGAAAAAAATAACTATCAGTTCTATTCAGCTCTAAATTTATCACAATTCTTGGGACAAAGACAACCCAATCATATTCATTATAACTTTTATTACTGGCCAAACTCATCTTCTCTTTCTAAGTAATTATCACGGGATCTATTGCTATAATTTCTACTCATGGCTCAGCTTTGCAACTTTTGGATAAAATATAAAAAACTAACCAAAAGTTGGCTAAAAAAAATATTGGAAAAAAATCAAAAATTTACTTGTTTGTGGAGAAAATTATTTGTCTTATTTGTTGGGAAAGTACCAAACCGACAAAGCTATAGCTGATTGGCCATACAGGCATGTAATCTGACAGCCTAATGAAATATCATCTAAAACCAAATTACATATAATCATTGAAATTTTCAGTTTATGCAAAAGATCCTCTGGGTCTAGACACTATCACTGCTCAGTGTGAACCACAGGCCTACTGCCAAAGACTGGTGAGTTTTGGGCCCATTTTAGGAACCTAAAATGTTGAGTTTTTGTTTGTTTTGAAGTTTAGTCGTGGTGTGAAAAATCTGTCTTCTCGTGCTGGCCCAAAAGTAATTTGGGCGATGCTCCACGAAGAATTTATCAAAAATTATACTGTCTGAAAACATGCTGTTGCTGCTTCTCAGGTAGTCATCTGATCGAAATAAAAAGGTATGTATCGACAACCCAGAGGGTGTACTTTTTGATAAATTTTTGGTTGAGTGCTGCCCATATTACTTTTGAGCCAGCAGGTCAGCACTTGAAGACAGATATTTCACATCATGATTTACCTTCAAAACACAAATAACAAAACTCAACAGAGGTTCCTAAAAGTAGCCAAAACCAACCAACCTTGGGCAGTAGGCCTGCGGCGAAAACACTGCAGGTTATGGTGAGAATTATCCAACATTCACATGCTATAAGAACTCACACTAACAGAAAAATCACATGTACACCAAGGGCCCTCCCATAGTGCCATTGTTATTAGTAATAAGAATAACCAAATAACAGATAAAGAAATATTAGCAAAGTAATTTGTAGAAAGAATGCAGACACAAATAACCATTAAACTCGGTCGTAGAACTCGCACGGAGTAGTTTCAACCATGGACTTGCAATGAAGTTTTCTTTTTTCAGTGTTTATAATTACCATTTTACTAAAGCAGTCTAATAATAATAGGCAACACTATTCAAGTTCTAAATAGAGTCTCTAGACCACTCTACGAGCAGAAGGGGAGACCAGCTATGATCTAAAAGAAACATACTAAAACTTGTTTCCTTGACTACAAAGTCTTATCTCGCTGCCTGTCCGCATTATTATAAAAATGTTATAAAACATTCCACTATTGTAAAAACTCCTCCAGGAATACCCTGCATCTGAGCTTTTATTTTGTGATGCTGTTATTATTTAACTCTGAGACAAAGCATCTATATATAATTGTATCATGCATGTTTTTTTGAACTTTCAAATATTCCTGCATGACCGATTATGCAATAACTTGGGACTAGAAGCTGCTAGAAACAAAATTTAAAAGATATAAAGAAGAAACAATATTCTGCTAAGGTTTAGCCAGAGCTCTCCATAGAGGGGCGTCATGGGCGATTTGCCCCAGTGTCGTTATATGGCACCCCAGCCAATGTATCAAGAAAAATGACAAATTGTACAGAGTTATTATTATGTTTAAAGAATTTTTTTAGTTTGGTTGAGAGTGCAACTCCTAAAGTGAGTCAGTTTTTATCATTGATCAAGGAATATAGCATCATCAAGACAAAGGGGATAGTGACGATAAGAGTACATACGCTAGGCATCGCTAGAGTTTTAAGGTAATTGATTCTATTGGCTGAAAATATAAATATACTGAGGACCGTTGACAGCTCTCAAGTAAGACGCCCCAAACAAACACTATCAGATTAAACGCAAGGGATCATCTCCGAGCCCATTGGTGACATTTATTTCTAAGATGACAGAGAGGGTAGTTTACATAAACTACCGTCTTTGGCTTTTATGTTACAACTATACAACTATCGGGAACTTTCAAAGTCTATGGTCACGGTATCTAGGGATATAACCATTTCCGTTTTTGAAAAATACAGAAATTATTGTCATTTCTTTATTACTTCAAATTGCTAATGTGAACTTTTGAAAGGTAATTTTTTCAATTTCCACTATTGAAATAAAGGTTTCTTTCTTCTAGAAGCATTTCAAAACAAATAAAAAAAAGATATAAGAACAAATTAAATAACTAACCTGAAGCATATACTTGTATATAATTCCATCTAGCGATCAACTGTTTCCGGTAATCGAAACAATTGAGAAAGACCGGCATTATCCCGATTTGACGCATTCATAATCACTCAAGCGTTAAACTGCTCACTTGGAAAGCTCTCAAGTTGTTTTTGCACCAACTGAACTTGCTGAAGGTTGTCTTTTCATTCAGCTACTGAGAACATAACTCCTCAAAAAATGCACTTTGCTCCATAATTTTTGAACCATTAGTCAAATTGGCGTAGCTGTATGTAGCGTGTACAAAACTCATGCGAGCATAGCATTCATTAAGACAGAGGATTTATATGCAAATTTGTCCCACACGGTTTCTTGAATTTTTAAAATGTTCCGGCGTGGGTAATGTTTTAATAACTTTGGACCAGAAGCTGCTAGAAACAAAATTTAAAAAAAGTATAAAGTTGACACACTTTACCGCGTTGGCTTAGCCAATCATTGCATTGCCTACATAGCTGTGGACTTGAAAAATAATCGGTTGAGAATGCATTGTAAATTTGCCAATTCCTATTGTGTCCGGGGCCTTTAAGATTTCAGTATGTCATTCAAATTCTCTGTTATTTTACCGACCCAGCGGTATACTATTTATCATAGAGCAATCACATTATGTGGACAAAAAATGATTTTACTGAAGAGCCATATTCAAATAAATAAAAAAACTTCTACAAGGCACTATTTGCCAGTAGAAAAAGAGTGTAGCATGACGTCTAGCCACCAGAATGCTACCAAAATTTTCAGTGTAGCATTATTTTAAACCACATAAAAATTAATTTTAGTAAGACCTTACAGCACCAATTTTTTATCATTTCATGTAGATTTGAAAGTCACGCAGGCGGATCAGTCGAGTGTGACACTACATAGAAAAGCGTACGGGCCTTGTTTAGTTGTTGTATAGCAATAATAATTGAAAAAATCTGTCACAGAATAATATTATTTCTTATTATACTTCGATATTTTACAGGACAACATAGAGACCATAAGAAGAAGAGCACAGCCACAGATGAAGATAATTTTTTCTATAGTATAATATATTACATATATATTTTTTCTACTGTAACTATATGCCATTCACATTCTATCAACCGGGGAGGTTATTGATTCTCACGCAGTGCATGCGGCCCACTTGCATTACCTACACCATTAGCTACTTTCCGTCACGCATCACTGATTTCGCTTTACTGTAACAATACCATTGTCAGCAATGTTTGATAGTGTCTGTGACCAGAAAACATTGTGTTTTTTAAGCAATGGTATATTTTCTAAATTATTTTTCTGAAACAACCACTTGTGCGACACAAATAATTTTAGCACCAACCAATGAATGGACAACAATTTTTTCTAAGCTGATGCTCCATCTATTTGAGAAAAAATTGTCAAAACAAAAGTTGCACTTGTGCTAGTAGCTACTGTATGGCTTTAAATTTTCTCTACAGAAAAAAGAATTTTGTCTAGTTATTACTTTATAATAATAATAATGACAACAACAATGAGACTAGATTTAGTAGTAGGTAGGTAGGTAGGTAGGTAGGTAGGTAGGTAGGTAGGTAGGTAGGTAGCAGTCAGTAATAATAATTAATAAATAACAAACAAAACTCATTCACTGTGACTGACTGCTGTTGTGTGACTGTCTGTTTTTTTATGAAAATAAATTATAAATAATAATATATTAATAACAATGAATTAAATTATTCATTTAATAACAATGATTCTTCATTAATAATAATAATATTATAACAATCATCATCATTGATTATTAATTTATTAATAATTATTATTATTTATTTATAATAAAGTTACATACAGTAAAGTTGTCTTACCTTGATTTCTTTCAGCGATGGGAACGGCAGCCATTATAATCACTAGACAGCAGCAAAGTCTATCAGCTCAGTTTATTGGGGTTAGTCAGCATACTTGTTCCCAGACCATGATAAAGCTCATTGATAAATGATTATTATTACTACTTTTTTTATTGAATGAATGAAACAATAAATTCGATTTTCAACACCGTCGTGAAATCGAGACTTTGACCCTGACATTTAACCAGTAGGAAGGTCCCAATTTTGTCGGAATACGCGTGCGGTATCAGCCCCCAACTGCATCAGTGTTACAGTTCGTATGCAACTTTCTCAATCAAGTATATCTTTTTATTAAGATTTCCGCAAATTGATTGGGTGGCAATCATATTTTTCCCCAAAAAATAGTTGTACATTATTTCTTGACAGTAGCAGAAAAGATTGATAGCATTTGCTGAAATCTATCTACAAATTTTTGTTCTGTCATAAAATGGCTGATTATGAAAGCGTACTCTGCGTGAAAAATGAAGTTTTTGTGTACAACATTCCTCCAAGATCGTCAAATAGAGGTTACAGGTGAGAGAAGAAGTAGCAGCAAGAAAACTTGCAGCAGTAGAGAGTAGTCCAGGTTTTTTATGAGCATAGATAGGCAGTTGTTGGTTGTTGTTGTATCATAATAGTTTCATTTGCCTACAAATTTTCGATAAATTTACGTCCAATGACGTTGATGTGATTGAAAATCTGTATGTATGTATGTTGTAGTATAAGTATGTATGTTAAACTTATTAAATAATTATTATTATTATTATTATTATTATGCAAATGAAACAACTACAACAACCAGGGCTGTATTCCTGGCATTAAAAGTGGTCCTGCCATTGAGTGGGAGGGGAAGGGGTGCAGGAGAGGGGTGGGGGTACAGGCACCCCTCCCCCGTTTATGCCCGAAAAATTTGCAAAATTTAGTGCTGGCATGGGCTTTGCAGAGCATTTCAGGACATACAAATTATTCCCAAATGAGCTGACTAACCAGCTTTTTATTATTTGCAAATCAAATTTTCTTTGTTCCACCTTAAACGCTTTGAAAATTTTGAGTTTAAAGAAGTCTTATCCCATTGTTTGTTCTGGTTATTATTATTACAATTATACCAAAAAATATCTTTCTTTATTGAGATCTATAATTGGGGTGAAAATAGCGCGAACGCTCTATGTTCCGGTGGCTCTACACTCCGGTGGGCCTATGTTCCGGCGATTTTGGCTCTATGTTCAGGCGAACTATTTTTCATAGAAGAAGGTAGTGTGGAGCGACTTTTACATTTAAATGCAATGAAGTTCAATCGAATTGTATTATTTGATTTGGCACTTGGTTTAAAAAAAAATTAATTTTAATAGTTTATGATTATGCAGCAAGTAGTAAACTACTTTTATTAGCAATAAAACAATGAAAAAACAAAACTTCATCATAAAATAATTTAGTAATAGTTCATTGCGAAAGGTAGCGTCCATTTTTAATAGGGCTCAACAGTAGCACTTTTCTATGCGAAATAATTCACTGAAACATAGAGCCAAAATCACCGGAACATAGACCCACCGGAATATAGAACCACCGGAACATAGAGCTAGACCCGAAAATAGCATGCTATTGACAAAGCGCAGCGCTCGGCCAAAAGTAAAAGGTAGTAGTAGTTAATGGAAGACACCACTGACAAATCAATTGATGAAAAATATACTGCAGGTTACTGCAATCCCTGTAGCCACGCATATTAACACACTTATCCAGGTTACTGAGGCACTTTCTTTACTTCAAGTTCCCAAGTGTTTAATGTGTGCAAAAATTATCCAAGGTAAAGGTAAAAGGCATGTCTCTTGTCTCACCCAAATAGAAATACAACAAAAAACTAAAAGTAAAATAATATTTGATAAAACAGTGTGTATTATAATAATAATAATAATAATAATAATAATAATAATAATAATAATAATATTGTCATGGTGGCCATTAATACTAATGATAATGAATCAAACTCTGAACAACACCATAAAAAACATAATAATTATTATTATTGACAAATTCCCATTTATATATTCCAGGTTTGTCAATATTCATTCCTGGAGATGTCTACGTTCACACTAGTTATGTCTACTTTCATTCCACTCGACGTTCATTCCTATGGATGTTCATTCTAATATTCATATTCCAGCAGATCTATATTTCGACAATTTTGGTTTTAATTTTCGTAGAATAGTGTCACTCTGAAGCCTCATCAAAGTTGGACACTAAATTCAATCGGTTGTTTTTGCCAATTATTTTGTAATGATTTTTTTTTATTTACAAAGTTGTAGTTTATTTTGAATCGCAATAAAATTATTGCCATCAAAGTTGCCTCGAATCCATGTACTAATGCAAGAACTACTGCAATCTTACCCTCATCACTATCAACTGACCGTGCCACAGTAAAACTTTTTATGGATATCAATTTACCGGAGCATAGAGCTACAATTTCTAGAGCATAAAACCAGCAGAACATAGGACCATAGAGCTAAACATAGATCTATTGCAAAACTTGCCGCTCCCCTTCTCATGGATTCAAAACAGCGAAACATCATCGGTTATTCTGAATACACTTTCTGGAGGGAAACTAATTTAAAAGTAGCTGCCTAATGTTTTTTCATCATACGTGAAAATCATTTTTGTCTCAGAGCTACTGATGCCATTTGGAAGTATACAGTAGTATTTGTTGACCATTCCTGGAAGTGGAGTATGCTGACTGAATAAACGAAATGAATAACAGTTTGAGGCTGTTCGTTTCATAAGTAATTTTAAGGGGCTGAATCTGGGGTTGACTATTTTATAAAGTGAAATGACAAAATTGTTATCTTTCAAAGTTCTCCATGATTAGAAACAATAGATCGTGTTTGTCTAAATCTGTAAAAAAAATACTGGATCATCGAGCTGTTGGCACCTGCTGTGACAACAGCTGAAATCAACTCTATTCACACCTCCTTAGGCCTGTAGTTTTCCACTGGGAATACTACCCAATTAACAAATATAAACCAGTATAACGCTCTGGTGGTTGTAATGAAATCCTACTTCCACATTATGAAAACATTTCTTTCTTTATTTTTCTAATGTTTGGTTGTTTAGTTTGTTTATCTAGTACACGAGGAAGCAAAGAAGGATTTAAAGCATTTCACTTTGATTTCTGTCAATATTTTTCAGTTTTATAAACTTTGTGTTTTGTCTTTGCTATTGTTTTTTGTTCTTGATTATAACTCTGGTGTGATGGACCTTAAATACAAATCAGAGGATTAGTCAATGATAATTGCTTCACTTTTTCATCACAGAAGACATAACGAAGATTGTAAGTACTAAGATTAGTAACTTGTGTTTGATTAATCCATTTCCCATTCTTTTTTCCGCTGCTGACGGATATGTACAATATCATTTTAAGATATCATGATAAATAGTTTGTTGTGAATTTTTTTAATAAAAATAAAAACTACTCGCAAGTGTTACATAATTTGTACAGTTGTCAGCAAGTATCAGCTATGTTTGTGTCTGATAGGGCCGCTGACTGGAAGTTAGACAACCCAGACTACACGATGAGAATGAGGATAGTTGCCAAGGGGCCAGCAGCTACTATCAAGCTGGAGGACAGAACTAGTGGGGAGTTGTTTGCCCAATGTCCTGTGGAGGCCTACCCTGGTATAGCTGTAGAAGCTGTTATGGACTCAAGTAGATACTTTGTGCTCAGGCTAGTCGGAGATGGAGGTGAGGCTTCTTATTGTACCAACAAAAGGTACAGCTTGATGAGAGTTGTCTACCCCCAGCGCTATTTCGTACACTTATATCTATTCCTACAGGTAGGACAGCATTCATTGGTATCGGTTTCCAGGACAGAGCAGATTCTTTTGATCTCAATGTAGCATTGCAGGATCATTTCAGGTCGGTACAAATAATAGCTGATCAATATCCACATTTGGGAAGAAATTTAGAATTTAATTAACGGTTTAACTTTACCACTGTTATGGTACACGTTAGCTCCTTATTACATGTTTCACACAATAAATCTCCATGTTTCTATTAACATTAAATCACAGTAAAGCATGAAAGCCAATCACAAGATTCACATTCTGGCTTAACCGTAGTCAGTGCAGTTTGTTTTAGTGAGCAGACAACTCCAACTTGTGTAACACACTGTTGGAAAGTGAGCAATGAGTACATAAATAATGCACTATTGTATTGTATGCTTGTATTGGTAGGTGGATAGCCAAAGAGAAAGAGATAGCAACTACTGATTCCAAGCCAGACGACACCCCTAAGCTTGACCTTGGCTTCAAAGAAGGACAAACCATTAAACTAAACATTGTGAGTGTAGCCCGCAATCTCTATTCATGGTGTATGCATGTGGAGACCTCATTGAGTCCATTCGTCATTTTCTGTTTAGTCTTGGTTTGTCTAACTGAAGTGTGATTCTTTATTTTTTCTGTCCAAAATTTGTTGGAAAAAATCTAATATATTTGTCATTTTTGTGGTAAATTTGCTTTACATTGAGTGCAATAGCAAGAGTTTTGACTGTATACCATTTATTTAGGCCAGTAATAAGCCTCACGATGCTAAACAGAGAGCGCGTCCAGCAGGGGCGGGTCTGCTACCTCCTCCTCCACCTAGTGGAAAGATACTTGCTCCTCCCCCTCAGTCATCCAATCCAGTGTCTGCACCACCTCCGTCTAGTCAAACCAGGTAACCCATTTAGAGTCACTTCCTATTAGTGGGAGACATTGTGATGTCACCAGTACTATTTGTGTTACCGTGAGCGAGACAGCAGTGAGGGGTCAAGTCTTTACCGTTTCTGATGAGATTGTATATATCGATACCCAGAGAATGTTATCAGTGTGTTATATCTAGTAGTTATTGGCTAGTTAGTAAGCTAGACTACTGGGGTTTTTGTTCTATTGGTTAGTGTGTCTGTGCACCACTCCACAGTGATAGCAGCTCATTCACACTGATGTATTCATGTTGTAAAAGTCTGCTTTTTTATTGGTTGGAAAAAGACTGCGGAAAAAAGTTGTGAGTATTTTTTATATGAGAAATACTAAGTTGGATTGATTGCTTTTCTCTGTAAGACACAACTGATATGGTTTGCATTAAATCGATGATGGGGAAATGAACTACTAGCTGTGAGCAATCTGCTGTTGGTAGTCATAAATTGGGGAGGGGAAGACAACTCCCAAAAACTATTTAAGTTATTGTAATTTTGTTAAAAGCGATATAATGTTTTTGTATCAATTCTGATTGGTTGTTGTAGTAATCCTGGAGCAGGAAACTGGGTCACATTCGATTGAGGATCTCAGTCTAGCCTCCCAATCAATTATCATAGTGGAACAATATTGTCAGTCTGCAGCAGTTATGTTCTTGTAAATTGTGATTTGTATCTAATTGATTATGTTCTATGGCACATAGACTGAGTCTGTATGTAGCAGGTAATATTTACCCAATTGCAAAGGTTACATGCCTAAATAGTATTTACTAGGGTTTGACGGCTGTAGTATTTACTATTGATGTTTGGGTCAAGTGTAATTTAAAGTTGTCTCCACTTTTTTGGTATTTCATGTTTATGGACTATTCCAAGTTTTCTACGCAAGCGATGCACTTATATACTTGAGTTGTTTTTAATAATTCTGAAAGTGTTTGTATGCTTTAAACCTGGCCACCATCTATATGCTAGCAAACCTCCATCCACACTTGATTACCAATGATTAGTCCCGTGTCCAGCCCATGTCATATGTGCCACCCCCTGTACTCTACCAGCTCCTGTACTCTACCAGCTCCTGTACTCTACCAGCTCCTGTACTCTACCTACCCCTGTACTCTACCAGCCCCTGTACTCTACCAGCTCCTGTACTCTACCAGCCCCTGTACTCTACCAGCCCCTGTACTCTACCAGCTCCTGTACTCTACCAGCTCCTGTACTCTACCAGCCCCTGTACTCTACCAGCCCCTGTACTCTACCAGCTCCTGTACTCTACCAGCTCCTGTACTCTACCAGCCCCTGTACTCTACCTGCCCCTGTACTCTACCAGTCCCTGCACTCTACCAGCCCCTGTACTCTACCAGCCCCTGTACTCTACCAGCCCCTGTACTCTACCAGCTCCTGTACTCTACCAGCCCCTGTACTCTACCAGCCCCTGTACTCTACCAGCCCCTGTACTCTACCAGCTCCTGTACTCTACCAGCCCCTGTACTCTACCAGCCCCTGTACTCTACCAGCTCATGTACTCTACCAGCCCCTGTACTCTACCAGCCCCTGTACTCTACCAGCCCCTGTACTCTACCAGCTCCTGTACTCTACCAGCCCCTGTACTCTACCAGCCCCTGTACTCTACCAGCCCCTGTACTCTACCAGCTCCTGTACTCTACCAGCCCCTGTACTCTACCAGCCCCTGTACTCTACCAGCTCATGTACTCTACCAGCCCCTGTACTCTACCAGCCCCTGTACTCTACCAGCTCATGTACTCTACCTGCCCCTGTACTCTACCAGCCTCTGTACTCTACCAGCTCCTGTACTCTACCAGCCCCTGTACTCTACCAGCTCCTGTACTCTACCAGCTCCTGTACTCTACCAGCCCCTGTACTCTACCAGCTCCTGTACTCTACCAGCTCCTGTACTCTACCAGCTCATGTGCTGCTGTGGTTGTGCTTTGTATGGGCTTCTAGTGTATTACCTACTGTTGTATTTGAGAGGAAAAACTTGGACATTTTAGTTTGTAACCGGGACACAACATACATATCCATACTCTACACTACGCTTAATGTATTACCTTGTGCTCTCCCATTGGCATATATTTTTGTACACAACACATGCTACACTTGATGCTTTCTTTGTCTCCACTCTTGTGTATCACTGATTTTTGCCACCTTACAAAATGCTTGTTAATACACAGTTAATCCCATAATCCATGCAAGTTTTGTTCCTAATCTCCTCGCATTATCAAAACATATAACGGCCATGTAAAATCTTGTAAAAGAAAAGTTTCTTGTACAAAATTTCAGAACTACTAGTAGAAACTATCATATTTTTTGGCAATTCTGTGTGTTAGAAAACCAATTGTAACCACAGGATTCTTTGCTAAAGCTTATCATATACCATACACAAGTGTGATTGCTGGTAACGCATGACAACCTGATCCACTGCTGTAGCACTGGATACTTGGACCAGTCGATAGTGCACACATATTCTACATCTCCTATTGCCCAGACAAAATCTATTGGCCAGTACTTGAGAGTTGTCAAAGTGCCGTTTCTAATCACTTTTTACGACAAGTATTATTCTCGTTTTGATAGGCATATCAAAGTTTATATAAATTTTATGTTTGCATTCGGTATTGATCAAACACTGTCATAGCGTTGCTTGATTGATAAAGTTTAAACTGTTAACTGTGAATTCGTTTGTGTATTTCACTATAAACAACATACAATACAAGCTTGAATGCGAGGTCTCTGCTAGGTATTGTTCAACCTCTTTTATATTATTTAATACAAACTGTGTTTGGTGATAGGATTTTGGTTTTCGTTACTTGGATTTGAAGGACTCTTGTTGGTACGCCCGCTTACTACTGATTAGTTTTAAGTCTCTGAGGCTTTCAAGCAGTTACGCATAACATTGTGGCTAATGCGTTATTTGTATTTCTGTTTGATAGAATAGCTACTAGGAACTGTAGAGAGCTCGGCAAAGGTAAGTGAAATGTTAACTTGTGTAATAAAATGAATGGAGCTGGTTGGAAGGTTAGTAGCACTTGGTCTACTGAGATATCCATATACAGGAAGCTGGTAACTTGAGTGGCCAAAACTGACTGCTACCAACACACCTATATCGGCAAAATTCATCTTAGATTATAATTTTTTTGAAGAGATCTGAATTGCTGGCACCCTTGGATTTAAGAACACAACACATATATATATAATGATTTAATTTATACCAAAAGTAGTATCAGGAGGACAACTCTCCACTTGATAATACTGAATACACAGAGATGCGCTCACTAATGTGTCTCTGTATGCTTGGCAATTCCCCCGTAGATATAGGAATAAACCGCTGTTTGAGAAATACAAAACTAATGTCTGTGAATGAATATTACCCTGCTTCCTTCGGTAAACAAGTGGAAGGCAATCTAAAAGAAGTTTTAGTTTGCCTTATGGCTTGGAGATGCTGCATTGCATGCGTCATACCTGTCATGTCTTCTGATATTTCATGGACCAACCTGATTTTACCAAAATTCTACTCCCGAAAACTGCCAATTCCCTAAAAATTCATGAAATTTTAATATCCTCCCAAAAACCTTTTCTAAACCTTATTTTTCTTTTTCTATAGAATGAAAACTGGACTTTGAGATGGCTCAGGGTGTGCATTATTTTCACATTACTATATACATGACTTGGGTCTGCTCGGCATAGTAATTTGAATAGCGCTTACATTGCGTTTACCTCAGCAATTGTCTTTCTGATCGAATAAATGAATTATTATCTGATTTCGCTTCTGGGCAATCACCTTATCTATTACTTCCAACTCAGTAGTGAGCACAGTAAGCAACAGGCCTGAAATGTCTCCTGTTTTCATCACAAGCCAACATGACATAGGCATGGTATGTATGCAGGCATGAGCGAGCCTGTATTCGATTGCCAACCAAACCTTGGCAGATTCGTGGTTTGGTTTTAATTTCGGAGTCGTCCTTTCTTGAAGCAGTTGAGCGAGTCCTCATTTGGACAGCTTCAAACTGTGTAGCCTTATGCATTAAACTATGCTCACGGGCGTCTACCTCACGGTCACAATCAATAACTTGCTTTGTATTAGGAATTACGGTTTCGCTTTTTGTTGGCAAAGTGATTGCTTCAATGGCAACCGCCAACGAGTGCACCCAGATGTCTGAACGTTCTATAAAGTAGTACATTGCTGCATGGTGCACTCGTTTCAACTAACAAAGCATAATATGTCTAGTTATAATAGTAGCAGAATCTCTCAAACTGAACAATGGGTTCTTGGTAAGCTTAATAATAACGTGTCTTCCAAGTTTTATTTTTTGAAATAATAAAAAAAATTATTATTTGTTATTATTAATTATTATTTTCAGGTTTGCTCATTAAGAATAACGATGGCTATTATTAAGATAATGAACAACCAATTATATTATTATTACTACCAACACCAACACTACCATGGCACTACTCTTGGTGTCCTTAAGCAATTGATTGATTAATATTATAATTTAAATCATCGTCATTATTATTATTATTATTATTATCATAATAATAATAACTAATTATAACGATAATAACAATAATTTTACTATGACGTATTCTTTATTGAGGTTACAGAAATGTATAATGTCATGTCAGGCGCAATGGGCAGCGTCTGCATGCCTCTAAGTTCCCCCACCGGGAATCCAACCTCTGGCTCCGAATCGCCTAGCAGCATGAGGCAGAGCGCTAGACCTCTCGGCCATCTCAGCAACCCTAAAAAGGGTGCTTCGATGACCGATCAGTTGCTAGCCTCTGCCCTCATCCACAGGGAGTCCTATCCTATCACTATACACTACATCTATACACTACATATAACATCTGTAACTAGGAAAAATAGGTTGTTGTCCTCCAATGAAATAATATACTTAAGATAAGATGATGATGGAGAAAAAAACATAAACAAAAGAAAGATGATAATTCAATAGTTGTTGGTTGTAATAATTAATAAGAGTAATGTTTTGTACACAGGAAAGTTAATATTAAGAAAAGTACATGAGTATTGCAACAAACAAAGATTTTCTACTTAATGCAACGCTTTAGTAGGAGCAGCAAAATATTAAAGATACAATCATGCAATTAGTACTTAGGAATATTCCAGATATTCATAAAGATGCCCTGATTTAGCTTCACTGAATCAGAATTGGCAGATTTTTTTACTACTCACTCAATCGGCAAAAAATCAAAATCGATTTGCTTGCATTGGCGGTTACAAATCTTCTCACCAACAATGAATAGCAGGCAATTTAGCTTCAATTATCAACGTTTCTATTGCATTAGGCTCTTAAAATAGCAATTCCAATTGATACCATTATAGCTAGGTTGCTCTTGCAACCCCTATTATGATGAGGAAAAGCATAATCTGCCATGTGATTAGCTTGTAATCCTGGAAAAAATACAGAATGGTTGATGTGTGATTTAGTTGTGTTTAAGTGAGTAACTACGCTGAGATTATTGTTGCAAATTTAGTCTCAGTTTTTTTTATAAAGTTGTTCGAATTGGAATCGAATCAGTTTAATGGCAAAATCGGGATCAAATCAAATTGGTAAAAATTTTTTGAATCAGAGCATATCTAAATATAATGATGTGAAACTAAAAGTGATTGCCTAAATATCAAGAGAAAGAAAGAAAACAAATCCCAAAAATGAATTCAGAGTATTGTAAGATGAAACAAAGTAAGAAGTTGAGCAAAATAGTAGTGTAGGGTAAGCACAGCAATACCAGTCTAGTAATCAAAGCTCAAATGACTGAGTTCGCCACTCATAGCAAGAAATACCAGGTGAGGGAGCATGGCACACACACAATTTGTTCAAAAATTTTGTTTTCTTGTAAGTTGCGAATGATGCTGAAAATTATAGGTGAGGCTTTAGGGCTCTTTAGTTTTTATTAACAAAGGTACCAAAAAATGATTGCGTCTGCTTTTTAAGGTATGAAGATTGAGTATGCTGTGATAGTACAGCAGTACAGATAGTAAGCAGTACAGCAGTGATAGAGAACTGTGTTGGTGCTTGTAAATGTTTGATTGGATTTGTTTGGTACTAATTCTAATATGTTAGAGTTTTTCGGAGATATAAAAAAGGAAAAGGGAGGAGCAGTATTCTAGTATTGGTCTAATGATTGATTTGTGAAGTGTGAGGGCCAGTTCAACAGATAGATATTTTCTCATGTTCCTAAATGCGCAGGTAAGTTTATTAGGTATTAGATGGGGATTAAAATTTAGTTTAGGGTGAGAGTCACACCCAAAACACTGAGCCTGTCTCGGGAGTTACTTTATTGTTCAAAGATAAATTATGTTTGCAACTGATAATAATATACAGCTAGTGCAAAAAAGCTGTTCAAAAGTAATTGGGGCTTTTATATTAACAGCAAAGAAATTTTAACGAATAATATGATTAAATAATTATTATATATTATGTCTAAAGCCTCTGCAGTAGCCAGAGTTTCCATTTCGTTATCGTTGCTCTGTCAGTGTTTCTGGTAATTTTTAGTTTTGTCACTTGTAGCTTGAATACATAATTAATCATTTTAGCATCCTGTCTCAAATTTGTGTACTTTTTATTTTTATTCATTTTTTTAATATTTTCTACTGCTGCATTTAATCAATTTAGTGAAATGATTATCATACTTCAACATATAATAGCCCATCATCAAATACGTGAGAGGTTGAGCTATTCTCTATCCACATGGTATCATGTACCTGCTTAAAATGCATTTAAATTATTCTCAAGTCAATCTTTATCAAATTGGGGAGAGGATTATCAAGAATTTGTTCATTGAAGTTGAATAACGGATTGTTAAAATTAAATGTATAAAAACTGGTTTAGTACACCTTCTCGCCCCGTTTATGCACCTTTCTCCAACTCATCATTTATTCAGCAGGTAGTCAAAATGTTGGATGCAGAAATGAAACAATACAGTGACCGCCATTTCTGGGCAACTACATTTCCCTAAACCACCTGTTTTGGTCAAACGAAAAGTGACTATGTCTAAAGTTTTAGTTGAGTATGTCTTGTTTCACCAAACAACTGATGGATGAGGAATTTTTGTTGGTTTAGCGATGGCATTGTGTGTGTCAGTATATCTACAACAACGATAACTTGAGAACCAAGTCGGGCATCACATGAACTACTCTAACTCTCTAAACCTCTGTCGATTGCTACCAGTGTATCACTTGCTCACATCTGTCACACTGAAACCACAAAGCAAAGACATTAGTGGGCCTCACATATGCAGTTTTCATTTTAAAGTACTGCATAAATCAATCACCTTGTCAAGGAGAGGGCATCAATGGTCCTACTGGAGATTTACACATGGTTTCCTCCTTAAACCTAATTTCAAAAAGAAGCATAAATTGTATCGCTTTCTATGCAAGATTTGATGTATAGAAATATTGTACTAAGTGCTGCCTCTTGTTCATGCTCGCTGACTCCTAATACGGTTTTATGCAACAGCAGATCAAAGTTTACTCAGTAGAAATAGGTTTATGGATGAAGTATTTTAATATTCTAATTAATCAAGTCGGATATTCTTTAGCTTCTACACTTTGGCTTGTTAATTGTATTTTTTTTCTGGGATGTAGATATGTACACTTGTAGCCCTGAATACTGCCTTTCATTGCCTATCGCTGTCACTACTCAGTGTGCACTGAAAACCATTACGATCCAAATAACTTCTATCAATCCATACCTACTGTTTAACTTTGTAATATTAATTAGCAATGGGCACTATCAGTTTGAATAGCCTGCCACCCGGTATTGTTGTCTTGTTGACAAGTCTTATACGAATTGAATTGATAACACCTCAGCCTTCACAACTATTCCATTATCCTAGTTGACGTTTACTGACTGCAAATTATTCCTGGCTAATTGATTTTATTGCCTGTATAATTAGTATAGCAGAGCCTAGATATACCTTAGCAGGCCACGTTGTGTGCTTGGTCAATGACAGCTCACCTGTCACATGTAGTTGGTAGCTTCTGTCTCCTGCTCAGCTGTGAAGATACTGTAAAACCTGTCATCCTCTGGTCATCTGCTTGTGTCTGTCAGTCGATGCACCTATCCCAGGCCATATATTATAATAACTATATATTTAGTACTGCTTGCGATAGATTTCACTAAAGTCATTTGATCAAACATTAAACGCAGACTTAGGAATTTTTTATTATTTTGAATAGTTCCAACAAAATCTGTGAGGTAGATGATAGATTTTGTCCTTGTTCACTTGCTATTCAAAGGAAGTAAATAATAACACCCTCTGGTTGGTCAGCTAAAGTTCTTTATGTGTTGCAGGCTCCACAGACTTCTCAGTAAATGGTAATGCAGTAGACTCTATATTATATGACCTGACAGCCGACATCATGTCCTCCCAAGGTCTCCAGTCATCCCTAAACCAGTATGAACAGCTTGTCAAAAAACAGCTCAGCTTCAACGAAGATGATAATGAAGGAGGAGCAACTCCTCAGCCTGACGGGTAAGTTTTGGAAGTATAGTCATGTGATTTAGCCTCTGATATGCCTAGCTCTCTTGTGAGAGGTTAATTTTTTTGAATCGGTAGTTCGTTTCAACACAGATTATTTGTACCAGTCATTATTGACAGATTTCAGAAAAAGAAACGGACCAATTTTTTTACCATGTCACCAGTCAAAGCTGTTTACTGAAATGAGGGATTTACAAAACTCCCCTATGAGTTAGTTATTCCTGTTAGCCAGTGTTTGCTACTAGCTGTTTTATGGATGTATCCTTCTTTTGTCTTATCAGTGTCAAGGAGACAACAACAAAAGTGTATGAGTTGGATATTTGTTTTGTTTTTCTGCATATCTGATGTCAGATGAGGTAGTGTGTTGATACCTTACCTTTGATGCGTCGATTGGTATCCAATAACATCATGTATTACTGAGTTTTAACCACCCACTAAAAAGGCATCAATGTTATGTGATTTACAGGGACGAAGGGGTCTTTGATAAACCGCTGACAGAAGAAAGGCAGCAAGGAATGAGAGCTGTACAGAGTACATTGGAGAGACTGGATTCTAAACATGGTGTGTTGGAGAGGCCAGCCAGCGCGGAATGTGTTAGAGACGCTGTCGATGATACAGACTACCTCAAGCGGTAAGTAACAGTTCCAGTTTATCACTCATCTATGATTGTTGTGAGCAGATAGACCCCTCCCTCAAAAACTTGGAGTTTGATTTAAACGTATCAATATTAGATCTTATGATAAGTGGAATTCAAATAGTAGAAAGGGTGCATATAACTTATACACAAGTGCTAATTATACATAGACACTCTCTACAGCTATAACTGCTTTACATCACCACTTCAGGTGTCTGGGCTTTGATAGATGTCTGATGGAGGAGATAACTCCGTTATTAACCCTTTTGTGACCTTAATACTTTTCGTCTCAAGCTCATACATGTATGTGTTAAATGTGGTTGGATTAAGTATTTATTGGCAGAAATACATTGGTTTTTTCTGCTAATTTCGGCAAATTTTAAAAATCTCAAAGTAAAAACTTCTGTTTTCGTGAAACCATAATGTTATGCCGGCTTTGATCGATTAAATGACTTGATTGTCTTCTCCTGGTGTTATGTATACAATTAGTAAGGGATGTGGTTTGAAGGTCACACCCGTGTCATGATTTTAAACGCGCTCAAGGGCTTATTTTTAATGCTGGCATTCAACAATCTTCCTGTGATGTGAGAGAAACCTTGTATGACCATTTACTAGCCTACTGAAGCCTGTTGCTTATGGCTTTGGAAGAACCTATTAATTCTTCCTTGCAGCACAATGTCTGACTCCATCAGGAGACCTTCTGCGCATGAAGCAGATTCTGGCAGTGATCCAGAGGAGATAACTCCAGCTACAACAGATACCAGCTCAGAGCCCACCAGGTCTAGACAGGGTTCCACAAAGAGTGACACTGGCGAACTGAAGAATGGTCCCCCTTCAAGGTATTATCTACATTAGCCTCAGTTACATTGCTTTTATATTAGGAAGGGGTCGGCGCTTTATCTCATCTCAAACTATTTTTTTAACTTTTTATTGAAAACGATTAAAATACGAGACTGCTTAGTCTTGTCTGATCACCTGGTCACTATCAGCTTCTTCTTTATCTTCTATTGAACATTTGCCTTCAAAATTTGAGTTGTTGGCTGTCTTGTCTTTAAGCTGTGTCTATTGAGTGAAGTTTAATTGTAATACATAATTATTAAGTCCACCCCCAAATTTTAAAGTGACTGGGAAATAATGCTGCACATGAAATGCTGTGCAACAGGTTTTTTCCACCATAAAATGCGTTTTAGGTATTTCAAATACATGAAAAATTTCTATTGATTGAAAGCGTGCAAGCCTACTGCTGTTGTACAGGGAAACTTTTATTGTAATGTTTGTAGAATTCCGCAAGCCAATACAGCTAAACCCCAGGTGAAGACTCCCCTAACTACTAAGAGAACTGTACCGATTTCTTCTTCAACGCCAAAGACCAAAGCCCCAGAGCCCTCTCGACCTGTAAAAGTTCGCACTTCTGATAAGGTAGTGTTATCTGGTGAATGATTTAGTGGCCTTCCATGTCACGACATCGAAGCTCTACCCAATGGCGTCTTGGCTCAGTGCTTCTCACTAGCGATAAGCCATCACACTTTTCCATGAGCCAGCAATACAGTAGGCCAAAAGGTCATGAACCCTAATTAGTGAGTCAAAGGCGACTTTGAGCTAATGAGTCAATGAGTGAAACTGTATCAAGGAAAAATATTTCAACTAACAATTAGTTTTAAATACTTTTCTCATGTTTGTTTCATCAAATATTACATACTCCACAAATAAAATTTTGAAGCAGCAGTGCTTGGTCAATGAAATTCAAAATAATTATTTATTTTTTTTATTATTTAACTACAGCCAATTGACTATTTATTATTATTATTATTATTATTTAAATTATATTGTTATCAAATCTAAAATAGGGAAAAAAGATAAATGATATGAAATGAAAACACATACATATATTTGTGAACACATATTCTGCATCATTTTTTATTAATATAATATTAAGTGGTCTTGAAAGGCAACTGTCTCATAAAACTGAAATGTCTGTCCAAATTATTTAATTATTTTGACTGCGAGTGATGCTGAAAATTCAATACACGCATGTGCAAACCAGTAGCGCTACGGCATTCCCTTTTTCCATGACGCTTCAGTGGTCTGGCGCTATTATAAGTCGCTACTTAGTAGCGACTTTCAATAGCGCCACATCATCATGACAGCAGTAGCGATATACCCATTTCCAAGAGGGGAAACCCCGTGGCTCTATGACGTAGCGCTACAAAGTCGTGACATGGAAAGCCACTACTAGTCAGACATCATTGCTGTGGTTCATCTGCAGCATCTGCACTTAGTTACCTGCTTGTATTTGCTCCCCTCTATTTACTACATGCCATTGTATGTGTAATGACTACCAGGGGAATACAACTTCCGTTGACTATATACCATTGTACAATAGTGTATGTTGAGTGACGAGTCTTGTGGGATATAGAGTGTTCACTGAGCATGCTCATTACTTCCTGCCACTCTGGGTGAATGCTTAACAGGAAGTCATTCAATATTGCTGAATATCTCGAAGGAATAGTTTGGTCATTTTTCTTTTTAAATGTTCTGTTTTGGGTTCTGTTGTATGCCATAATTTTGCAGTATAGTTTGTGTTATATTATATATGAGTTGTACAGTATAGTTTGTGTTATATTATACCTGAGTTGTACAGTATAGTCTGTGCTATATTATACCTGAGTTGTACAGTGTAGTTTGTGTTATATTATACATGAGTTGTACAGTGTAGTTTGTGTTATATTATACCTGAGTTGTACAGTGTAGTTTGTGTTATATTATACCTGAGTTGTACAGTGTAGTTTGTGTTATATTATACCTCAGTTGTACTGAGTAGTTTGTGTTATATTATACCTGAGTTGTACAGTATAGTTTGTGTTATATAATACCTGAGTTGTATAGTATAGTTTGTGTTATATTATACCTCAGTTGTACAGTATAGTTTGTGTTATATTACAAATGTGAGCTATAAGATTTCATGCCAGCCTGATATCAAGTATTTCCTCCAGTTGATAGAAAATGTAACACCTATTATTTATCTCCACAACAAACTAACTGCTGTATGGTATTTCAACTTAAAAATTATTGATTTAAAGCATCCATTGCATAGTCACATTACCCTTATAAATTATGTATACTGTTGTGTGCCAGTACTAGTGGGTGTTGCAGTAGGTGATAGCTGCTAAAGCTACACAGACATAGATAGTGATAGCTGCTAAAGCTACACAGACATAGCTAGTTTGCTGTTGTGCTTACTGCTAGTACAAATACATAGACACACACAGTAGGTGAGTTGTATTGGAGAATATTTTTTGGTTTCCTGTTTTATTTCCATTTTATTAAGTTTATTGGTTTTATTGGCAGGCCTGTGTAGTGATTATACATATACACAAATATACTCAGCACCTATGCTTATGTCGACAACTCGATACAGAATAAAATGTTTCATCGTGTAACCTGGTTATGTAATCTTTTGTGTTAAAATACAACGATGATTCAGATAAAAGTGTTGGTTCAACTATTTCTGTGTTTATAGTTTCACCCGGTGAGGGTATGCCGGGTATTGCGTGCTCCTACGCAGGCAGGGGTTCAAGGGCATGTAATGTTACCGATGATTGATTGTCAGACTGTTAGATGGGGTCTTTGAAGCAGTTGATTCATTGTTGAAATAAATAGCTGTTTGATTTGTTTAACCTTTTATAAGCATACAGTCGGCCTTTATACTTAGTAATTCTGTTGGTATAATATATTACTTTAATTGGCATTCACTCTGCTCTGACTAGTGGTCGCTGGGTAGTGTTCGCTGGGTAGTGTTCGCTGGGTAGCGTTCGCTGGCCACTGGTCAAATATTGTACACAGACTGGACACATACTGGTCATCGAATCAGTCTTATACTGAGCTGAGCTGGTGTACTCTGGACATTAGATTTATCTTACATATAGCATTCACTTGTACTGTTAGGAGTTGTCTACTTGCACAGCATGACTGAGGTCTGTAAGTTACAAAAAGCAACTTTCGTATTACTGAAATGTTTTAGTCCATTTTGTATCCTCCGTATGGTTACAGGAAAGCCAGCAGGAGTCACCTGACAAGGCTCCTTCTCTGAGACAACTGCTTGTGGAAAGCAAGGCAGAGACGTCCGACCTCCGCCGACAAATAGAGCTCCTCACTGCAGAGAACCGTAGGCTACAGTCTTCTGTTGGCTTACCAAACGGGCACACAACTCCCGCAGAATCCTCTCATTTTCATGGCAAGCTCACAGAGGTGCTTAACATTAGATTATTCCAGCTAGTGTTGTACTACAAGTGTTTGTTCTTAATATTTCTGGGCAGAGATATTGTTTGATGTCTGCTGCCATCGAGTGGTGAGGTATCTCCTGCCTGAGGACCTACTCTAGAAGTCTTGTACAAGCTTGGTTCATTTGGTAGACTGAGAAAAGATGTGATTCACTGCTGAGGGAGAAAGAGAATATGGCTACTGAGCTTTGGAAGCTACGTCAGCAGGTGGAGAGCTTGCTGACAAGCAGGTCAGAGTTCGGCAGTGAAGTGGGAGACGGCACAAACAGTCAGCAGGCATCATCTTTGGCTCAAGACAAACCTGGGAAATTTGATGACCCATCGCTGGATCGTCAATTAGGTTGGTTATATTGGCAGTTTAACATCCCTCCCTGAAAGCTTCATCCACAAAGTGAAAATAAAACAATGATAATATACAAGTGATATTATTTATCTATCATTAGTTGCCAGCCATATATATACAATCCTATCACTACTCTTGGCTTCTGCAATAAATAGGGTGTATATTGATCTAAACTAGTTAGAGCTGGTCACAGTTATGTTACTAAATTACTTGTCTCAAGTGTTAGCATTTAGGCTCCTTCGCTCTCTCTGCTCGATTACACTCCGCCGTCAATATTGTGAATAGAACCCACACTCCACGGCCAATTCAATCAATTAATTTTTCTCCTGTTTGTTTGCTGTTAGCTCTGCGTCTATTATTAATTTCTTTTGTAATGCACGATTAGATTTTGTAAGGATCCTAACAACGTTTCTAGACAGTCGTGTAGCACCTTTGCCGCACCAATACTCTGTTACTTGTGTCTTGTCTGCACTTTCAATAACTGCCTGTCCCGGAGTCACTCTACCATTTGTGGAGTTGTGCACTCTTTGTTTTGTCAATTCTCTAGTGAAATTATATAGAACTCCCTGGCCATATTTTACTGCTACTACATTTTTATGCACATTTACTTTGAAGAGTTTATAAGATTGCTTTTAGTAGTTTAGTCTGTATTTTTTTCCTGTTTAACATTTTTGATTATTATAATTTACCGTAGTTAGATAAATTTTTATTAGTTTTGGCTGAAGTTTCAAGTTTTAGATAGATTGTACCTTTTTGTTCAGATTGGAAAGCTGGTGTCCGTAAGTGTTATGGGTGACTATGTTGTGTATGATGCTGCCAAACCAGAATATAATCTACTATCCTTTGCTCTTTCGCACCTTATAACTGACCTTCAGAAACTAGACGAGTCAGTCCATTATTTATTATCAAGTATGCATGAGTAGTTCCAATGTGATGTCACTAAGGTGCAGGAAACGGCATAATAGTCAAGCTTGTTGTTTCACACAATCCAATGATAGATAGGCTACACTGTGTGACAGAGTGATGGGTACAGATGGTATAGTGACTGTGTGGCTTGCCCCCACCCACTTTATATGTCATGTGATACCCTACAGCACTCCACACTGCTTTCTACCTCCCTCAGTTGCTTGCCATGCTCCTATGGAAACATCCTTTACCCTTGTCCCGCAGTTGATAGTGGAACTCATTTCATTGTTTTATGTGGCTATCTCACGATTTTAGCCTGGTTCACTTCTACAAAACAAATTATTACGTGTATTTTTTTATGTTACAAATTGTCAGCAATTTTATGTACTTCTTTTCTTTTAATTCCTTACCACCTACTTTAGTCAGTCTTTTTTTAGTTTTTTTTTTAGTACATGACACTTGCGTGCAGCTCCAATTTCATTCTGTTGTCTCCACTCCCTTATATACTTGCAGAAGACCTACAAAGTCAGATACAAGATTTGCAGGAGGCCAATGAAACGTCCAGCGCTGAGGTTCTCAGGCTAGACCAGGAGAACCAGATGCTGACAGCACACATCAAGAGGTTGACTGCTGACAGAGATGAGGATACCGAAGTAGAGAGAGAACTTCTACAGCAGCAGGTATATTATTTTACCACTAACTAGTTAACTCTATTGTTTATGGGATAACTCTCTGGCTTCTTAGACAACTTTTGGACCTACTAATTACTAGATAACTCTGTGACTTGTTAGATAACTCTATGACCTTATACTTATTAGATATCTCTATAACTCACTAGATAACTCTATGGCCTACTACTTACTAGATAACTCTTTGACCTACTAATTACTAGATAACTCTGTGAGTTATTAGATAACTCTATGACTTGTTAGATAACTCTATGACCTTCTACTTATCAGATAACTCTATGACCTTCTACTTATCAGATAACTCTATGACCTTCTACTTATCAGATAACTCTATGATCTTCTACTTATCAGATAACTCTATGACCTTCTACTTATCAGATAACTCTATGACCTTCTACTTATCAGATAACTCTATGACCTTCTACTTATCAGATAACTCTATGACCTTCTACTTATCAGATAACTCTATGACCTTCTACTTACTAGGTAACTCTATAACTCACTAGATAACTCTATGGCCTTCTACTCACTAGATAACTCTATGACTCACTAGATAACTTAATGTCCTACTAATTACTAGATAACTTTATAATTCACTAGATAACTCTATGACTTACTAGATAACTCTATGTCCTACTAATTACTAGATAACTCTATGGCTCACTAGATAACTCTATGACTCACTAGATAACTTTATGTCCTACTAATTACTAGATAACTTTATAATTCACTAGATAACTCTATGACTTACTAGATAACTCTATGACTCACTAGATAACTCTATGTCCTACTAATTACTAGATAACTCTATGGCTCACTAGATAACTCTATGTCCTACTAATTACTAGATAACTCTATGGCTTACTAGATAACTCTATGTCCTACTAATCACTAGATAACTCTATGACTTACTAGATAACTCTATGACTCACTAGATAACTCTATGTCCTACTAATTACTAGATAACTCTATGACTCACTAGATAACTCTATGTACTACTAATTACTAGATAAGTGAACTAAAGAAGAGACAAGAGCATCAGGCAGATGATGAGATCTTACACCTGAAGAGTGAAATGGCCCGGCTGAGAATAGATTTGAAGGCGACGCAAGAGAAGGCAGACATACTGCAGGAGGAGAACGTTAAACTGAGAGAAAACCTCAGGGAGGCAAAGTCGGCTAGCAGGTATTTTAGATATCTAAACCACTCAAGGTGTTGTATTAGGCACCACTTGACCTGTCTGTAGATCTCTTATCACAAAAAATTGTTGTAACGTTCTACCAGTTCTGATCGCTCAAAGTACCCAGTTCTTTCCTAAACCCAAGCTATCTTGGACTCAGTTCCTTCCTAAACCCAAGGGATCCCGGACTATTGCAGGTGGAAAGGCAGCAGTGGCAATATCAACGATACTTTCACAGAAAGGCAAGAGAACAGATGTGGCAAGGACGTAGCTTGGGAGGAGATCAGCTCTCTCAAACAGAAGATAAGAGAATTCTCCACACGCAACCCAATACATAGTCCTGCTAACAGTCGGTCGGTGGATAAAAGACCTTCACAGCATAGCACAACTTCTCAGCTCAGTACCACTTCACCAAAGATATCTGTATCCACTGCATACGGTATGTTGGCTCTACCATTATATATGTATCCACTGCATACGGTATGTTGGCTCTACCATTATATATGTATCCACTGCATACGGTATGTTGGCTCTATCATTATATATGTATCCACTGCATACGGTATGTTGGCTCTACCATTATATATGTATCCACTGCATACGGTATGTTGGCTCTACCATTATATATGTATCCACTGCATACGGTATGTTGGCTCTACCATTATATATGTATCCACTGCATACGGTATGTTGGCTCTATCATTATAAGTCATAGTCTACATTTTTGAGTATTCATTTAAACACCCACATTTTGTGTTTTGAAGACTATTCTAAAGTTTTTATCAATAAAAATGGTTTAATCAATTTTATTTTGCTTTGATTAATCCTTATATTAACAATGTTTTCCGAAGCAATGCTAGCTTGTTTACAACAAATCAAATTGGTACATTAAATAAAATTTTATGTTTTGTTGAAACTTTCAGAGTTGTCCTATTTCAAGCTTCAGTGAAGTAGCCTATCTGTCAAGGACAGCTGATCAGACTACAATGTTGAATAACAAACTTCTCCATTGTCTGTGATAAATAAAATCGATGAAGCCTTTGTTGTACTTGCTGTAGCAACTTGTTATTAATGCTTTGTGTTGGTATAAATAATTGGTAACGAGAGTGGCATTGGGGCATATCATGTGTCAGCGAATTATACTCGCTCACTTGTATTAGCTTGCTGTTGCTTTAGTTGGTGACCTTGCCTAACCGGTACTTACCGTTCTATTGTCTACTACTTCTTCTATTTTACTAACTCAGCCAACGCTATAAACATTTCTTAGCAAGGGTGGCAAGTTATTGAAACTTATTGGTTATTACACAGAATTGCACATTTAGCCGGGTCTCTTTTGAGTAACACTGGCAAAGAATAATAGTTTATTTATTATTTATTGCAGATCGTTCAGGTTACAGATCCACCTATAGCAACAAAGACTCCCCCTTAGGCAAGTCAGCCTACAGTCCGCCAACTCGAAGGAGGGATAACTACAGGCCCGCCTACCAGCCGTCCAATCATAGCTCTGAAGACAGACCACCTAGTCCTTCCGGTAGATCAGATATCAGTGACTCCACTACTGTACTTATGGCTGGATATGAGGCATACAGGCCCCTTTCTAGAAGTGGTACGCCTCTACTTGCTTTCTCTGCTCTTCCTTTGTCTCTCTATGTGTGTCGTTTCCTGTCGACTGCTCTTCTAGAGCAGCAACTTCCTGTGTGTGAAACTTTGTTGGTTTGCTCTCAGTTTTTTAATTATTTAATGTTTTGAAAATGATGGAAATAGGCCAGTTACATTTCTTTAAGTAATCTATAATCTGAGGTGCTTTCTAATGACTTTTTGATGCATTGTCGAGAGTAATTGATTTTCAGGGTTTTCTTTCCACAACTTTTCACTTTATATGCTATAAACCGATACATACTTTTTATATAAAAATCTCATAACAACTCATTGATAAGCTGTGAGAATGTTTTGTTATTCAGTAGTTATCCAGCGTGCCAATTATGAGTATTCCATTATTACAATTGTGTTATTTATTACCCGTAATATCTGTTAAATAGCCAATAATAATTTTTTTAGTTTTTTTAAACATTTATGCCTCAGTAGTACTGCTGATAGTGGGATAATTTTATTGGTTGAGGGAATGAATTCACTGGAGAAACTATTTGTATCGTATACAACACTATAGCCTGTTGTAGAGTATAGCTATAGTATACAACACTATAGCCTGTTGTATACTATAGCTATAGTATACAACACTATAGTCTGTTGTAGAGTATAGCTATCGTATACAACACTATAGTCTGTTGTAGAGTATAGCTATCGTATACAACACTATAGCCTGTTGTATACTATAGCTATAGTATACAACACTATAGTCTGTTGTAGAGTATAGCTATCGTATACAATACTATAGCCTGTTGTAGAGTATAGCTATAGTATACAACACTATGGTCTGTTGTATAGTATAACTTCGATATAGCTAATGCTACGTCACCAGTAACCCTATGCTATTCTCAGAGATGCTATAATTGTTCTTGTTTTAGTAAATACATCTCGGCTGGCGCCGTCTCGTAAGGTAGAAGACGACAGAATAAGTGAGTGTACGATGGATATACTAAATGAGGCCACATTCAACACTCAGGCGTTCGGAGCTTACGATGTGAATGATGTCACAGAAAAAGTTGATGTGAGAGCTGAGTCATCAGGATACAAGAAGCATATACGGAGAGGGAGTGTCGGTAGCTCTAGCATGCAGAGTGAATCCACTCAAGGTTTGTATTCTGCTCTTTCAGTTTCGTTTGTTTTTAATTAGTAAATTTATTAAAAAGTACTGCAAGTGTACGAAGTTGATAACTGGTTGAGTTTTTGATCTCATTTCTTCTCATGATTTTTTCCTGACCAAATATTTCCTAGTTAGTGGTTGCGGTCTGTAGGTAGGAAGGGTAGCCCGCAAACATCACGCCCTTCCTATTTCTTCAATTGTGTTCAATCCTCTAAAAACAGAAGAACGAAGTCTTTATTTTTGTGTCTGAAACTTACAAATAAATTGTACGAAAGTCTTTATTTAACAAGTAGAGAAATGAACCGTTTATTTGAGATGTGATGACCGTTGCAGTCACCAAGTACATAAGTGGTAGGAGAAGACAACTAACTGTATCTGGTTAAAAATGGTCATCTGAAAGCATACGGTATACATGTATAGTTGATCTGGTACCTTGAAGTGAATTGGTAAAGATATTGCTACAGTTTCGGTTCAACAGAGCTGTCACTGCATTTTTCATCTGTAATGGCCCTACAGATTTGATATATCCACCTTTTTGTATCTCTGTATGGCCCATTACATGCCTTTCTGTATCTCTGTATGGCCCATTACATGTGGGCTTTTAATTGAGTTTAAAAACATGCAGATCTTAAAAAAGTGACATTTTGAAGACGCTGCGTTAATGGTAGCCATCTCAGTCACCATCCTTATGCATGTCATGTGCTTGACCAATACTTCTGTACATTTTTAGCAACTGGTAAACTGGTTCTTGTTCTGGTCTCTACTTGTAATTCATTTAATTGTCCCTTAAATTTTGCAGTTGATTATATTTTATTGTCTGCATTGTTTGTTTGCTTACAAATTATCGGTATTTGGCAATAATATTTGTTGTCTTTGTGCCTTGCTCTAGTAAATGTACCCTAACATAAGAGTTGTGCCCTCAATGTGTGTATATTCAGTGGGAGGGCAACTCCCACATTTATGTCATTTATTGAGAAAGTTTTTTTGAAGTAGAGTAAATTGAATAATTTTCTGATGAAATCCCAACTTTTTCTTCATTTATATAATTAACTTTATTATCTGGCTTCTCTCCATGAAGTTTACACAAAAATAATTGTATAATTTTTTTTACCAATTTATTAGTAGTTGTGGTTTTGCTGTTGTGTAACGTGTACAAGATTAATACTTGACTAAGATTAATCTTTCTTATGTTTAGATTTGCTTTCAGAGAGGTTGGCCCCACCCCCTTCATTCGGTCTGCGCTCCGTCATAGTACCAGTTCTTCCAACGCAGCACAACGTGAGCCCTCACCTGGTTTCCACCCGCTCTGTGCTGAGCACAGTAGGGCGTCGACCATTTGCTCCTCGCTCACCAGCTGATTTGTCCATTGGAGATATCGCCAAGTTTACCAAACCAGATGGTCGGATATGCAGAGGCACTGTCAAGTTTATCGGACACTTGCATGATAAGAATGAGACTTACATTGGTCTGGAGCTAGAACATCAAGGTAGCCATCTTTTATTGTTATTGTTACTTTTTTTGTGAAAAATTTCACGGTGCTTTCTGTCATTTTCTATCATTTCAAACTCAACGTATTTTCACGAGTCTAAAATTAATCATGATATGAAATTTCATTTTTAAATTCCAGAACAAACATTTAAAAGTTGTAAAATTTTAAAAATCAAATTTTCAAACTAAACTAACATTTTTCCAGAAAATCTCGGCCTAGTCTTGTTGACAAAAAAAGTACTCAGTTATCGTTTTAACTTGCTACAGCGATAAGTCACTGAATTGCCTTTCTGTCATGAACAATAACACTAAGTTGACACAATGTAGCATTGGGAATTTGGTTTTATCGTCAGTTTATGAGTAACACAGTTTGTAGGTTACTACAAAACATTTGTGTCTCAGCTTTATTCTCTCTTCTCCAACCCACCTGATCAAATACATGATTAATTTTTCAGCCTCTTTGCATCAATTTTTTATTTATTAAATATGACTTGAATTCTGATACCTGAAGGTGATGTTATGGTCTGCACATGACCTAATAGTCCACAGGCATTTATACTTTTTTTTATCCTGTTCCTCAAATTTATATTTGCACCCTGGTTGTGTAAAGATAAAATATACTGGTTAGCAGTTTCATTATTTTTCTGTTTTTTGAGGTTTGCACTTTCTCATATGAGCATTTGCTCAAAATGTGTGTGTGTGCACTCGACGTACCATTTAAGTTACTTTATTAAACTCTTTTCTCTCTCTCCGCACAAAATTGTGTTGTTGTATGTTACAGATGGAAAACATGATGGAATGTATGAGGGTGTACGATACTTTGATTGGTAAGTTGACTGTATTTTCTCTGTACACATGAATATTTTCTCTGTATACTTGTATACTCTCTCTGTACACTTGTATACTCTCTCTGTATACTTGTATACCCTCTCTGTACACTTGAATATTCTCTCTGTACACTTGTATACTCTCTCTGTACACTTGTATACTCTCTCTGTATACTTGTATACTCTCTCTGTATACTTGTATACTCTCTCTGTACACTTGTATACTCTCTCTGTACACTTGTATACTCTCTCTGTATACTTGTATACTCTCTCTGTACACTTGTATACTCTCTCTGTACACTTGTATACACTCTCTGTATACTCTCTCTGTACACTTGTATACTCTCTCTGTACACTTGTATACTCTCTCTGTACACTTGTATACTCTCTCTGTATACTTGTATACTCTCTCTGTATACTTGTATACTCTCTCTGTACACTTGTATACTCTCTCTGTATACTTGTATACTTTCTCTGTATACTTGTATACTCTCTCTGTATACTTGTATACTCTCTCTGTACACTTGTATACTCTCTCTGTACACTTGTATACTCTCTCTGTATACTTGTATACTCTCTCTGTATACTTGTATACTCTCTCTGTACACTTGTATACTCTCTCTGTATACTTGTATACTCTCTCTGTATACTTGTATACTCTCTCTGTATACTTGTATACTCTCTCTGTACACTTGTATACTCTCTCTGTACACTTGTATACTCTCTCTGTATACTTGTATACTCTCTCTGTACACTTGTATACTCTCTCTGTACACTTGTGTACTCTCTCTGTACACTTGTATACTCTCTCTGTACACTTGTATACTCTCTCTGTATACTTGTATACTCTCTCTGTATACTTGTATACTCTCTCTGTACACTTGTATACTCTCTCTGTACACTTGTATACTCTCTCTGTACACTTGTATACTCTCTCTGTACACTTGTATACTCTCTCTGTATACTTGAATACTCTCTCTGTATACTTGTATACTCTCTCTGTATACTTGTATACTCTCTCTGTACACTTGTATACTCTCTCTGTATACTTGTATACTCTCTCTGTACACTTGTATACTCTCTCTGTATACTTGTATACTCTCTCTGTACACTTGTATACTCTCTCTGTATACTTGTATACTCTCTCTGTACACTTGTATACTCTCTCTGTATACTTGTATACTCTCTCTGTACACTTGTATACTCTCTCTGTATACTTGTATACTCTCTCTGTACATTTGTATACTCTCTCTGTACACTTGTATACTCTCTCTGTATACTTGTATACTCTCTCTGTATACTTGTATACTCTCTCTGTACACATGTATACTCTCTCTGTATACTTGTATACTCTCTCTGTACACTTGTATACTCTCTCTGTACACTTGTATGCTCTCTCTGTATACTTGTATACTTTCTCTGTATACTTGTATACTCTCTCTGTACACTTGTATACTCTCTCTGTATACTTGTATACTCTCTCTGTACACTTGTATACTCTCTCTGTACACATGTATACCCTCTCTCTGTACACTTGTATACCCTCTCTGTATACTTGTATACTCTCTCTGTATACTTGTATACTCTCTCTGTACACTTGTATACTTTCTCTGTACACTTGTATACTCTCTCTGTATACTTGTATACCCTCTCTGTATACTTGTATACTCTCTCTGTATACTTGTATACTTTCTCTGTACACTTGTATACTCTCTCTGTATACTTGTATACTCTCTCTGTATACTTGTATACTCTCTCTGTATACTTGTATACTCTCTCTGTATACTTGTATACTCTCTCTGTACCCTTGTATACTCTCTCTGTACACTTGTATACTCTCTCTGTACACTTGTATACTCTCTCTGTATACTTGTATACTCTCTCTGTACACTTGTATACTCTCTCTGTACACTTGTATACTCTCTCTGTATACTTGTATACTCTCTCTGTATACTTGTATACTCTCTCTGTACACTTGTATACTCTCTCTGTACACTTGTATACTCTCTCTGTACCCTTGTATACTCTCTCTGTACACTTGTATACTCTCTCTGTACACTTGTATACTCTCTCTGTATACTTGTATACTCTCTCTGTATACTTGTATACTCTCTCTGTACACTTGTATACTCTCTCTGTACACTTGTATACTCTCTCTGTATACTTGTATACTCTCTCTGTATACTTGTATACTCTCTCTGTACACTTGTATACTCTCTCTGTACACTTGTATACTCTCTCTGTACACTAGTATACTCTCTCTGTATACTTGTATACTCTCTCTGTACACTTGTATACTCTCTCTGTATACTTGTATACTCTCTCTGTACACTTGTATACTCTCTCTGTATACTTGTATACTCTCTCTGTATACTTGTATACTTTCTCTGTACACTTGTGTACTCTCTCTGTATACTTGTATACTCTCTCTGTACACTTGTATACTCTCTCTTTACACTTGTATACTCTCTCTGTACACTTGTATACTCTCTCTGTATACTTGTATACTCTCTCTGTATACTTGTACACTTTCTCTGTACACTTGTATACTCTCTCTGTATACTTGTATACTCTCTCTGTATACTTGTATACTCTCTCTGTATACTTGTATACTCTCTCTGTATACTTGTATACTCTCTCTGTACACTTGTATACCCTCTCTGTACACTTGTATACTTTCTCTGTATACTCTCTCTGTACACTTGTATACTCTCTCTGTACACTTGTATACTCTCTCTGTATACTCTCTCTGTACACTTGTACACTCTCTCTGTATACTTGTATACTCTCTCTGTACCCTTGTATACTCTCTCTGTATACTCTCTCTGTACACTTGTACACTCTCTCTGTATACTTGTATACTCTCTCTGTATACTTGTATACTCTCTCTGTACACATGTATACTCTCTCTGTATACTTGTATACTCTCTCTGTATACTTGTATACTCTCTCTGTATACTTGTATACCCTCTCTGTACACTTGTATACTCTCTGTATACTTGTATACTCTCTCTGTATACTTGTATACTCTCTCTGTATACTTGTATACTCTCTCTGTACACTTGTATACTCTCTCTGTATACTTGTATACTCTCTCTGTATACTTGTATACTCTCTGTACACTTGTATACTCTCTCTGTACACTTGTATACTCTCTCTGTATACTTGTATACTCTCTCTGTATACTTGTATACTCTCTCTGTATACTTGTATACTCTCTCTGTACCCTTGTATACTCTCTCTGTACACTTGTATACTCTCTCTGTACACATGTATACTCTCTCTGTATACTTGTATACTCTCTCTGTATACTTGTATACTCTCTCTGTATACTTGTATACTCTCTCTGTATACTTGTATACTCTCTCTGTACACTTGTATACTCTCTCTGTACACTTGTATACTCTCTCTGTATACTTGTATACTCTCTCTGTATACTTGTATACTCTCTCTGTACACTTGTATACTCTCTCTGTACACTTGTATACTCTCTCTGTATACTTGTATACTCTCTCTGTATACTTGTATACTCTCTCTGTATACTTGTATACTCTCTCTGTACGCTTGTATACTCTCTCTGTACACTTGTATACTCTCTCTGTATACTTGTATACCCTCTCTCTGTACGCTTGTATACTCTCTCTGTACACTTGTATACTCTCTCTGTACACTTGTATACTCTCTCTGTACACTTGTATACTCTCTCTGTACACTTGTATACCCTCTCTCTGTACGCTTGTATACTCTCTCTGTACACTTGTATACTCTCTCTGTACACTTGTATACCCTCTCTGTACACTTGTATACTCTCTCTGTATACTTGTATACCCTCTCTGTACACTTGTATACTCTCTGTATACTTGTATACTCTCTCTGTATACTTGTATACTCTCTCTGTATACTTGTATACTCTCTCTGTATACTTGTATACCCTCTCTGTACACTTGTATACTCTCTGTATACTTGTATACTCTCTCTGTATACTTGTATACTCTCTCTGTACACTTGTATACCCTCTCTGTACACTTGTATACTCTCTCTGTACACTTGTATACCCTCTCTGTACACTTGTATACCCTCTCTCTGTACGCTTGTACACTCTCTCTGTACACTTGTATACTCTCTTTGTACACTTGTATACTCTCTCTGTACACATGTATACTCTCTTTGTATACTTGTATACTCTCTCTGTATACTTGTATACTCTCTCTGTATACTTGTATACTCTCTCTGTATACTTGTATACTCTCTCTGTATACTTGTATACTCTCTCTGTATACTTGTATACTCTCTCTGTATACTTGTATACCCTCTCTGTACACTTGTATACTCTCTGTATACTTGTATACTCTCTCTGTATACTTGTATACTCTCTCTGTATACTTGTATACTCTCTCTGTACACTTGTATACTCTCTCTGTATACTTGTATACTCTCTCTGTATACTTGTATACTCTCTGTACACTTGTATACTCTCTCTGTACACTTGTATACTCTCTCTGTACACTAGTATACTCTCTCTGTATACTTGTATACTCTCTCTGTATACTTGTATACTCTCTCTGTATACTTGTATACTCTCTCTGTATACTTGTATACTCTCTCTGTATACTTGTATACTCTCTCTGTATACTTGTATACTCTCTCTGTACCCTTGTATACTCTCTCTGTACACTTGTATACTCTCTCTGTACACATGTATACTCTCTCTGTATACTTGTATACTCTCTCTGTATACTTGTATACTCTCTCTGTACACTTGTATACCCTCTCTGTACACTTGTATACTCTCTCTGTACACTTGTATACTCTCTCTGTACACTAGTATACTCTCTCTGTATACTTGTATACTCTCTCTGTACACTAGTATACTCTCTCTGTATACTTGTATACTCTCTCTGTACACTAGTATACTCTCTCTGTACACTTGTATACTCTCTCTGTACACTAGTATACTCTCTCTGTACACTTGTATACTCTCTCTGTACACTAGTATACTCTCTCTGTACACTTGTATACTCTCTCTGTACACTAGTATACTCTCTCTGTATACTTGTATACTCTCTCTGTACACTTGTATACTCTCTCTGTACACTTGTATACTCTCTCTGTACACTTGTATACTCTCTCTGTACACTAGTATACTCTCTCTGTATACTTGTATACTCTCTCTGTACACTTGTATACTCTCTCTGTACACTTGTATACTCTCTCTGTACACTAGTATACTCTCTCTGTACACTAGTATACTCTCTCTGTATACTTGTATACTCTCTCTGTATACTTGTATACTCTCTCTGTATACTTGTATACTCTCTCTGTATACTTGTATACTCTCTCTGTATACTTGTATACTCTCTCTGTATACTTGTATACTCTCTCTGTATACTTGTATACTCTCTCTGTACCCTTGTATACTCTCTCTGTACACTTGTATACTCTCTCTGTACACATGTATACTCTCTCTGTATACTTGTATACTCTCTCTGTATACTTGTATACTCTCTCTGTACCCTTGTATACTCTCTCTGTACACTTGTATACTCTCTCTGTACACATGTATACTCTCTCTGTATACTTGTATACTCTCTCTGTATACTTGTATACTCTCTCTGTACACTTGTACACTCTCTCTGTACACTTGTATACTCTCTCTGTATACTTGTATACTCTCTCTGTATACTTGTATACTCTCTCTGTATACTTGTATACTCTCTCTGTACACTTGTATACTCTCTCTGTACGCTTGTATACTCTCTCTGTACACTTGTATACTCTCTCTGTATACTTGTATACCCTCTCTCTGTACGCTTGTATACTCTCTCTGTACACTTGTATACTCTCTCTGTACACTTGTATACTCTCTCTGTATACTTGTATACTCTCTCTGTATACTTGTATACTCTCTCTGTATACTTGTATACTCTCTCTGTATACTTGTATAATCTCTCTGTATACTTGTATACTCTCTCTGTACGCTTGTATACTCTCTCTGTACACTTGTATACTCTCTCTGTACACTTGTATACCCTCTCTGTACACTTGTATACTCTCTCTGTATACTTGTATACTCTCTCTGTACACTTGTATACTCTCTCTGTATACTTGTATACTCTCTCTGTACGCTTGTATACTCTCTCTCTGTATACTTGTATACTCTCTCTGTATACTTGTATACTCTCTCTGTATACTTGTATACTTTCTCTGTACACTTGTATACTCTCTCTGTACACTTGTATACTTTCTCTGTACACTTGTATACTCTCTCTGTATACTTGTATACTCTCTCTGTACACTTGTATACTCTCTCTGGATACTTGTATACTCTCTCTGTACACTTGTATACTCTCTCTGTACACTTGTATACCCTCTCTGTACACTTGTATACCCTCTCTGTACACTAGTATACTCTCTCTGTATACTTGTATACTCTCTCTGTACACTTGTATACTCTCTCTGTACACTTGTATACCCTCTCTGTACACTTGTATACCCTCTCTGTACACTAGTATACTCTCTCTGTATACTTGTATACTCTCTCTGTACGCTTGTATACTCTCTCTGTATACTTGTATGCTCTCTCTGTATACTTGTATGCTCTCTCTGTACACTTGTATACTCTCTCTGTACACTTGTATACTCTCTCTGTATACTTGTATACTCTCTCTGTATACTTGTATACTCTCTCTGTACACTTGTATACTCTCTCTGTATACTTGTATACTCTCTCTGTACACTTGTATGCTCTCTCTGTACACTTGTATACTCTCTCTGTACACTTGTATACTCTCTCTGTATACTTGTATACTCTCTCTGTACGCTTGTATACTCTCTCTGTACGCTTGTATACTCTCTCTGTATACTAGTATACTCTCTCTGTATACTTGTATACTCTCTCTGTACGCTTGTATATTCTCTCTCTGTATACTTGTATACTCTCTCTGTACACTTGTATACTCTCTCTGTACACTTGTATACTCTCTCTGTATACTAGTATACTCTCTCTGTACGCTTGTATACTCTCTCTGTACGCTTGTATACTCTCTCTGTATACTAGTATACTCTCTCTGTATACTTGTATACTCTCTTTGTACGCTTGTATATTCTCTCTCTGTATACTTGTATACTCTCTCTGTACACTTGTATACTCTCTCTGTACACTTGTATACCCTCTCTGTACACTTGTATACTCTCTCTGTACACTAGTATACTCTCTCTGTATACTTGTATACTCTCTCTGTACACTTGTATACTCTCTCTGTACACTTGTATACTCTCTCTGTATACTTGTATACTCTCTCTGTACGCTTGTATACTCTCTCTGTACGCTTGTATACTCTCTCTGTATACTAGTATACTCTCTCTGTATACTTGTATACTCTCTCTGTACGCTTGTATATTCTCTCTCTGTATACTTGTATACTCTCTCTGTACACTTGTATACTCTCTCTGTACACTTGTATACCCTCTCTGTACACTTGTATACTCTTTCTGTACACTAGTATACTCTCTCTGTATACTTGTATACTCTCTCTGTACACTTGTATACTCTCTCTGTATACTTGTATACTCTCTCTGTACGCTTGTATACTCTCTCTGTATACTTGTATACTCTCTCTGTATACTTGTATACTCTCTCTGTACGCTTGTATACTCTCTCTGTACACATGTATACTCTCTCTGTACACATGTATACTCTCTCTGTACACTTGTATACTCTCTCTGTATACTTGTATACTCTCTCTGTATACTTGTATACTTTCTCTGTACACTTGTATACTCTCTCTGTATACTTGTATACTCTCTCTGTATACTTGTACACTCTCTCTGTACACTTGTATACTCTCTCTGTATACTTGTATACTCTCTCTGTACGCTTGTATACTCTCTCTGTACACATGTATACTCTCTCTGTATACTTGTATACTCTCTCTGTATACTTGTATACTCTCTCTGTATACTTGTATACTCTCTCTGTATACTTGTATACTTTCTCTGTACACTTGTATACTCTCTCTGTATACTTGTATACTCTCTCTGTATACTTGTATACTTTCTCTGTACACTTGTATACTCTCTCTGTATACTTGTATACTCTCTCTGTACGCTTGTATACTCTCTCTGTACACATGTATACTCTCTCTGTATACTTGTATACTCTCTCTGTATACTTGTATACTCTCTCTGTATACTTGTGTACTCTCTCTGTATACTTGTATACTTTCTCTGTACACTTGTATACTCTCTCTGTATACTTGTATACTCTCTCTGTATACTTGTATACTCTCTCTGTACACTTGTATACTCTCTCTGTATACTTGTATACTCTCTCTGTACCCTTGTATACTCTCTCTGTACACTTGTATACTCTCTCTGTACACTTGTATACTCTCTCTGTACACTTGTATACTCTCTCTGTATACTCTCTCTGTATACTTGTATACTCTCTCTGTACACTTGTATACTCTCTCTTTACACTTGTATACTCTCTCTGTATACTCTCTTTGTATACTTGTATACTCTCTCTGTATACTTGTATACTCTCTCTGTATACTTGTATACTCTCTCTGTATACTTGTATACTCTCTCTGTATGCTCTCTTTGTATACTTGTATACTCTCTCTGTATACTTGTATACTCTCTCTGTATACTCTCTTTGTATACTTGTATACTCTCTCTGTATACTTGTATACTCTCTCTGTACACTTGTATACTCTCTCTGTACACTTGTATACTCTCTCTGTATACTTGTATACTCTCTCTGTATACTTGTATACTCTCTCTGTACACTTGTATACTCTCTCTGTACACTTGTATACTCTCTCTGTATACTTGTATACTCTCTCTGTATACTTGTATACTCTCTCTGTACACTTGTATACTCTCTTTGTATACTTGTATACTCTCTCTGTATACTTGTATACTCTCTCTGTATACTTGTATACTCTCTCTGTATACTTGTATACTCTCTCTGTACACTTGTATACTCTCTCTGTACACTTGTATACTCTCTCTGTATGCTCTCTTTGTATACTTGTATACTCTCTCTGTATACTTGTATACTCTCTCTGTATACTCTCTTTGTATACTTGTATACTCTCTCTGTATACTTGTATACTCTCTCTGTATACTTGTATACTCTCTCTGTATACTTGTATACTCTCTCTGTACACTTGTATACTCTCTCTGTACACTTGTATACTCTCTCTGTATGCTCTCTTTGTATACTTGTATACTCTCTCTGTATACTTGTATACTCTCTCTGTATATTCTCTTTGTATACTTGTATACTCTCTCTGTATACTTGTATACTCTCTCTGTATACTTGTATACTCTCTCTGTATACTTGTATACTCTCTCTGTACACTTGTATACTCTCTCTGTACACTTGTATACTCTCTCTGTATGCTCTCTTTGTATACTTGTATACTCTCTCTGTATACTTGTATACTCTCTCTGTATACTCTCTTTGTATACTTGTATACTCTCTCTGTATACTTGTATACTCTCTCTGTATACTTGTATACTCTCTCTGTATACTCTCTTTGTATACTTGTATACTCTCTCTGTATACTTGTATACTCTCTCTGTACACTTGTATACTCTCTCTGTATACTTGTATACTCTCTCTTTACACTTGTATACTCTCTCTGTATACTCTCTTTGTATACTTGTATACTCTCTCTGTATACTTGTATACTCTCTCTGTATACTTGTATACTCTCTCTGTATACTTGTATACTCTCTCTGTATGCTCTCTTTGTATACTTGTATACTCTCTCTGTATACTTGTATACTCTCTCTGTATACTCTCTTTGTATACTTGTATACTCTCTCTGTATACTTGTATACTCTCTCTGTATACTTGTATACTCTCTCTGTACACTTGTATACTCTCTCTGTACACTTGTATACTCTCTCTGTACACTTGTATACTCTCTCTGTATACTTGTATACTCTCTCTGTATACTTGTATACTCTCTCTGTATACTTGTATACTCTCTCTGTACACTTGTATACTCTCTCTGTACACTTGTATACTCTCTCTGTATGCTCTCTTTGTATACTTGTATACTCTCTCTGTATACTTGTATACTCTCTCTGTATACTCTCTTTGTATACTTGTATACTCTCTCTGTATACTTGTATACTCTCTCTGTATACTTGTATACTCTCTCTGTATACTCTCTTTGTATACTTGTATACTCTCTCTGTATACTTGTATACTCTCTCTGTATACTTGTATACTCTCTCTGTATACTTGTATACTCTCTCTGTACACTTGTATACTCTCTCTGTACACTTGTATACTCTCTTTGTATACTTGTATACTCTCTCTGTATACTTGTATACTCTCTCTGTACACTTGTATACTCTCTCTGTACACTTGTATACTCTCTCTGTATACTTGTATACCCTCTCTGTATACTTGTATACTCTCTCTGTATACTTGTATACTCTCTCTGTACGCTTGTATACTCTCTCTGTACACTTGTATACTCTCTCTGTATACTTGTATACTCTCTCTGTATACTTGTATACTTTCTCTGTACACTTGTATACTCTCTCTGTACACTTGTATACTCTCTCTGTACACTTGTATACTCTCTCTGTACACTTGTATACCCTCTCTGTACACTTGTATGCTCTCTCTGTACACTTGTATGCTCTCTCTGTACACTTGTATACTCTCTCTGTATACTTGTATACTATCTCTGTACTCTTGTATACTCATGCGTTGAACTGTTGTTATGTGTAGAGTTACACACTGCATACAGTTATGTGATCGGCAGTTATTGCTGTCTCTGAGTCCCTTTCTAAATCAAGCAAAAATGTGCGACTATCGATATTTGCGCAAGATAAAAAACAGCTTTTTGTTCTACAGGACATGGTTTCAATTCTTTTATGTATTCATTGCTGAGGTTGTGGAAAGTTTCTCATAAAATCCATTTCAGTTTTCTATGAACGTTTCCTTGCGAAGATTGATTGGTTACTTAGTGCTTCAGATCCTATCAACTTTCTGATCCCAAACTATTCCAGAGAGCAGTAGGTTGAGTCAGATTTTTATTTGGCGTTTCAAAAACTCATTCAAGTTTTCTTTCGTTATGCCCTGGTCACACGAGACTGATAAACGAAACTATAACGAAACTATTTTAGAAAATCGCCGAGGTGCGACGATAATAGTTTCGTTGTACTGGTCACACGAGAACTATAATTAGTTCGTTACGCCTAGCGATCACTAGTTTCATCCAATGACAGAGGATTGTGTTTTGTGCGCGGGCCTACTCATACTTTACTGCGTGATGTAAAAGCATGAAAGAGTTATTATTATTTTTGATGTTTGGAATAGATTATTTTAATAAATAGCTAAGTTTGACCAGCCAGTACTATTCCAATTGTTTGATTATATTTTATTATTATTATTATCTTTCATTTATTTTAAACTCATTATGAATATAATATAATAAATAATTATTTATTCAAAAAACAAATGTGCTACTACTATGGAAACCATGCGTTCGTTGTGAATGACCCTGACATTGGAGACCAGCCAATAACAGAACATAGAAAATAAACCTATTAATGAGCTTATCTGGTCGAATGGTCCAATCACATGCAAGCATCGCAACCGAAGATTTTCCCAAACCTAGCATTGCTTGATCACGACGAAACTGAATTATTCGCTCGGTTTGCTGAGCAACGAATTCGCTCGGTCTGAAAAAAATAGTTTCGTTATAGTTTCGTCAGAAATTCGGTCTCGTGTGACCAGGGCATTAGAAACAACCAATGATAGGCGGTGTGATTGCTCGTTCCTTAGCAACAACGAATAATAGTTTATATTGTGGTTGCTTGTTTGATCAGGTGGAAGAATGCATCTCTTACTAGACTTCCAGCTCCAATATATTATATGATATGTTTGTTACAGCAAACCTAACCGAGGTGCATTTATAACATTCAACCGAGTGATTATGGTTTGGGGGAGTTGAGTACCCTCCCATCATTTGTCAACCCTGGAGAGTCCCCAGCTAGCAGTAGCAACTGTAGCTAGTTAATGTGCATGTCTTTAGACCAAACACTCATTTTTCCAATCCAATCTCTTTCTTTTTCTGTATTTAACATACGACTTTATTTTCGTTCTATTTTGATGTTGTTACAAACAGTAGAAAGAAAGTTATCATTTGGAATTGTCCTCATGTAGATTTATGCTTGTTTTGCTAACTTTATATGAACATAACATTGCCTTGTAGATTTTGATTCTTCTGCCATCCTTTGAGCCGTCCATGCGTGAATATTTATATACTTCATTATTGATATAATTTATTTATAGTCACTCTTTTTGTATTTGAAATTTGTTTGGATACTGTTGTTTATATTTCCAAATATATATAAGAGCATAAAATTTGTGTATCAAGTTGGTGTATTCACAGATACTACCTGCTTGGTTACTTATAGTCTATTCATGCAGTTGTTAAGAAATCAGATACCTGCAACAAAACTGAAGGCTTCTATTTTAGAAAATAACTGAAATGCATTTGCATCTTGCTTCCAGCAGAAATATGTCGCAGAATGCATATTTCTATTGATTGAAAAGAACATGCGATCTGATGAAACGCCGAATACAGGAAGCTCCAAGCTTGTGGTGGCTTTTGAAAAAACACACACTTTGCGGTTATTTGACAAAAATCTCATGTTTGAACTCATGTCTACTGTTGGCAACTGTCTATTCATGTCTACTGATAGCAACTGTCTACTGATGGCAACTGTCTATTCATGTCTACTGATGGCAACTGTCTGTCATGTCTACTGTTGGCAACTGTCTGCCATGTCTACTGATGGCAACTGTCTGTCATGTCTACTGATGGCAGCTGTCTGTCATGTCTACTGTTGGCAACTGTCTGTCATGTCTACTGATGGCAACTGTCTGTCATGTCTACTGATGGCAACTGTCTGTCATGTCTACTGATGGCAACTGTCTGTCATGTCTACTGATGGCAACTGTCTGTCATGTCTACTGATGGCAACTGTCTGTCATGTCTACTGTTGGCAACTGTCTGTCATGTCTACTGATGGCAACTGTCTGTCATGTCTACTGATGGCAACTGTCTGTCATGTCTACTGATGGCAACTGTCTGTCATGTCTACTGATGGCAACTGTCTGTCATGAAGTGAAAGATTGCAGAATTGAGTTTGTGAGTTCCATTTAGGTAACTACTAGCTACCTGTGATAATTACATTTTGACAACTTTTGTAACTATGTACACACTGCATGCATGTCCCCTAACATCACTGTGTCTCTCTCAGCATACATTCTACCTGAAAACTTTGAGCAAAATGTTCAGTGAGAAAAATTGTCATTTCTTTGAACTGTAAGAAGTATACACGTATGCTATATGGAATATCAATCGGACAGATCGTGTGACCTGTATGATAAAAACAACTTCACTTCCTTAATTCTGTTGCCTGGGCTCAGATATTTTGTATCGCTGCTTACATTGCAGAGTTCGCAAAATGACACTTAGCAGGATTTGCGTATCAAATAGAAATCTTAATTAAAGCCAAACATCAACTGTATTTGAACGCACAGCGATATTATTTCGTTATGAACATCTCAGTTTACTTTGCTTGAGCTTTATCGGCACAGAAGTGTCAGCCTAGTGCGCATAATATTTAGTCAAGGTGTTCATTGTTTTATCTGTAACTATGTATTAGTGGGTGAAATGGAAACCTAACTGAGCTTTTAATGATTTCAAGTCAACTTGAAAGTTAGTCTAAGTGCTCAGACTCCAAAACGGATGGAGTTAGTGGCGCTCACTATCAAACTCCTCGAGAGGAGTTTGATAGTGAGCGCCACTAACTCCATCCGTTTTGGAGTCTGAGCACTTAGACTACTTGAAAGTAAACATGGTTTCTTTTCACCATTTCAAATCATGCTATGACATTATTTATTATTGAGAGACCTTATTTATTATTGAGATGTGTATGCTACCCACCGCATACGAAGTGCAGAAGGCTTGTGATACCAAGGCTAGGTAAGCAATGTAAAAAGACCTTGACCATACAAATTGATGGGGCTATAGTACAGGTGTAGCATCACCACATCTACACTTGAAGTTGTATGTATGGACTCCGATTGTGGTCCAACCAGGTCTCGTTCCTTAGACAGAGTTTCGACAGTTGCAAAAGTAAGAAATGGTAAAAGTTTCTTCCATGAACCTACGTGTGAATCTATTACGAAGGAGATGAATGGCAAAGGTAACCAAGAGTCTTTCAGATTTAAAATTACAAGTATTTTTTCTTTTGATATTCTACAGCTACGTAAGTCGCCAAACAGATTTTTGCTTTAAGTTTCAGATGAGAAAGTTACAGTTTTAAATGTAAAAATCTCTTTTTTGTACATTTTAAAGATTTTTGACATGTCAAAAATCCTAGAACGTAAAACTTGCATTGTTTTACTTTAATATTTAACCAAGTATTAATACTATTGCTCTCACTAATATTAATACTATTGCTCTCACTAATATTAATTGCTCTCACTAGTATTAATTGCTCAGCTAGGATGGCGGTTTCGTATCAAATAGTTGTTGACATTTATGATTCTATGTCATCAATGGAGCTCAAACAATAGTTAGTTTGTAAAACTTTTCAGTCATTCAATAACTATTTTTTTATTTAGCAATCTCATTATTAGGTAATTGCTTAGTTGTTGTTTACTTTTTCCGCTGCTCTGCTGTTTCCGAAGACTCCGACAGGTAAAATCCTAGAATTTTGAGATTTGCAATTTAAAGCATTTGGATTCAATAAGTCTAAATATCAAAATGGCCGTCAGCCAGCTTTGTTGTATCAGATATAGCAGAACTGGTTGATCTAGCTTGAATCCCCACATGTCAGCGCCCTACACCAACCACAAAGCTGCCATCTCTACCTGAGAAATGAACTTGACAAAACACATTATAAAACCATATGATCCATTTATTGGGAGTCTTTTATAGCTCGTAAAACATGAAGCCGATGTTTTGGTGGGTCCGCTTTGTAATCAGAGGGAGAGAAAAGTAAGTAAAATGTAGAAATTCAATTAAAAGCACCTCAAGTATTGCTTTAAATTAATTTTTGCGCAGTATTTTCAAATATTCAAGGTTAATGCCATTACATAATCAGTAAAAATCAGTTTTTATATAGTTGAATTTAATTTAACTGATCCGTTTGTATTGCCAAGTTGCGTCAGCTGTAAATGATTTTTTATCTTATGCAGAGGTTCCCAGCAATAGCAAGCATAGACGGTCCCAAAGTCACCATGTTTCTCAGGCTCACAAGAAGAGAGAGAGAGAAAAGTATTGACAAAACTAAAAGCAATAGTTAGCAACGGTCACACAAGTCGCAGCTAAAACTCAAACCGTAATGGAAATGATGAACAACAGGCACGCTTAATGCTTTTCAGATGGAAAACTAGTGTGAGTTTGCTTTTATTCCATCTTACAAAGTGGTATGAAGAAATTTTCTCTATTGGACGCTGACAAACAAAACTATGAATAAATTATCAACGAGTGGCACTAACACTGTTAAAAGGGCTTCTGTCTTTTCTCTACTCGCACTCCTGCTCGTTATTTTAACTTGTCTGTTTCTAGTAGTTGTTCGGAAAAATTGCAGACAAAATCCTTCACAATATTTACTTGGTCAGAAACTGTAAATGAATAACTATTCAATATATATGTCTAGTTAAACCCTCATGTATCTGTTTTTGTGTCAGTCAACTTAGTTTGGTTGGATTGGTTACAGGTAAAAAAAAAACGGCTCTACTAATAAGTTGTTGTCCAGAAGATTTATTGAATCATGTAAAGTTTTCTCATCAAAGTGTTTCAGTTAACAGGTCTTACAGTATTTTCTGTTGTACATTCTGTTTGATTTATTTGCTGTTTGTGTTTACTGCATAATCAAGCTGTAAGGAGGTTTAATGTTTGCAAACAGTTTTTGTTAATTTATAAATGTAGCTATTATTGACTTGAATTGATCGTAGCTGTGCTAATTTTATTGTGCAATTCTAGACAAATGAAGTTGCTTGTTGGATATCAATGTAACTTATCAAAAATCTGTTTTTCGTTGACTGTAGACAGCGGAAGAAAAAAGTAGCAGAAAACCTAAAACAACAGCAGGTGAAGGTGAGGTTATTTTTTAGCTGTTTTGAGTGGAAGTAGACGGTTGTATCCGTTTGTGGTTGGAATTTTCTTCGTATTTGTTTGCTTATATATATACAACAGTATGATTATACTTTATATGAAAATATGTTCTTTGCTCATATGCAGCTGGCCGAGCATCAACAGAGAGTGATTCTAAAGATGAGGACTTTTCAAGTATCATAGACCTTCACTCTGATTTAAAAAGGTAATAATTGAAATATATATATTTACCAATAGCACAGCTTTGGTAAACATTCAAAGCAACACAACCTACAATATGTGTATCATTTCTTGTACACAAATGCTTGTGTCACATTTTGCGCATTAAAGGTATTGTCAAAAATTTACCCCTCGTTCCTTTCCAGTGTGCTACGAGCGGATAAAGTCCCATACTACATGATCGACCATGACTCAGAGAACATTTATAACGTCACCATTGATGGTTGCGATGTTACCAAGCTGGAGGGCAAATTGAATGATGTCATTAAAAGCTCATCCAAGTACTCAAAGTTTTCCGTCACCACAAGAGATATGACTCGTGACACGTCTGAAAACCAATTGCCATCGTTGGACTTCTGGTTTGAACAAAAAAGTTCAGTTCGATGTACGTATGTTGATTCAGAAAACAGTTCTGTCATTGAGCTCATGCTTAAAGAATACAACCAGAGCAAAAGCCAACTGAGCGATTTTGAAGCTTTCGGGTCAACGGCAGCTCACTCTTTGCTGACTTTGGAGGATCGCAAAGAATTTATGTGTCGGGGAATTAGCAAAAAAGATCAAGAACCACTAAACATACTTTGGGAACAAAAAAAGCCATTCATGTCAGTACCGGAACATTCCGATATTACCATCAGCAGTTTGCCATTTTATGTGTACCGGTACTGGTTTCCTACTCGTCACGAAGATGATTCGTTTTTAATGGATTTGATGATTTTTAAACTGAATCACGATCAGCTAAAGGATGGAAAGTGGCTATCAGAGGATGAGGGTCTCAGTTCTCAGTACGGGAGAGTAGTGACAGGTGAGGGGGCTACTGCATGTGAGAGCCAGCTAAACGTCAGCAACATCTGGAAAGGCAGCAGCAAGGAGGATCTGAATTCATTGATTGGCAGAAGGATAATTTGCGCTGGTAAAACAGGCAGAGTGGTACCAACTCCAAGCATAGAAGAACGTGGTTGGGTTGTTGGTCTATACCTTTGTTTTGTCCTTGACCAGCATAAGTCGTAAGTTTAATTTATCTAATGATGCATTTAATATCGATAATTGATTCTTCGTAATCAAGTTTCTAATCACTAGCATTGATTTTATTTGTTCATTCGTTTGTTTTTCAGGCTGGTGGCTGGTGATTGTGGTTCTATTGTTTATCTACTTGGAGACCGGGACCAAGTTGAGGCGATTGTTGGCATGTTCTTTGGAACTTTAAAAGAACCAAATCAAAGGAAGTGTCAAGCTGTCCTTTTAAAAGTGGCTTTGCAGGAGTTGCAGGCGGATTTTCGTCTTTCAGAGTTGCACCCCCTTTATTCAAAAGAAGAGCTCAAAAGCAGGTCTGAATCTGGATATTGTACCTCTAGGTCAGCATCTACTTTTTCATCAGCCAGCCAGAAATGACTCAGCACTAACCTTGAAACTAGCAATTCTATGATAGTTTAAAATCAAGAACTTGTAAAACAAATGATTGATTGTTATTGTTTCTATTAGAAAGTTTATTGATTTTGGTGTGATAACTTTATGTTTTCTGATGTTTGGGTAGATCAAGCTGCCAACATTAAATGGATATTTCTAGTGGTAAAAATAATATCAAACTAACAAGGAGCTTTGCAGCTCTAGTTTTAGTCCAAATTTTGTTGGCCAGATAAATTCATCACTTCAAACATGTGCTGCCGTTACTTGCACACAGTTAATATAAGATTTTATTTTTTGGCTAATTTTCCGTTCATATCGCGTGTCTAGCTGTGAGAAAAACTTCTCACAAATTACTCTTTGGTAACACCGTGTTTCATTGTTTTTTATTTAATCTATCAATATTCAGTTATCCCAACAAGAGTTGTGTGCTCCTGAGTGAATAGAAACTATCTCAACTATTTATACCTTCTGCCCAATAGCAGGTATGCGAGTACTGCCTGCGTGACTTTGTTCAGAGTTCCTATATATATACTATACAATACAATTGTGTGCGAGCATTCAGTCTGTGAACTAGAGCGTTTGTTTTCTTTAATAACTAGATCACAGTCTCTCAATCTCACCAATAAAAGATTTTCAAAAGGAAGTGCAGCTAGCGTGTTTGTTAGAACCACGACTATGAATGGGAGACTCCCTTTGATGATTTGACAACTTCACTATAGCATGTGACTTGCTGTTGCTTTGCTCAGAGAGAGTTTTATCACAGGCGTAGTAACTGCTGACTATTGTGCTCTCTTGTTGTTTTCACACGCATAATAAGTGTGGACATTTGTAGGTAAAATACATGAAAGTTAAAATAAGAAATGGCAAAACATTTTGCTCTTCATACGAAGAAGACCGTTAAACGTCCTGTTTCTTTCACAAAACAAGTTATTTCCCTCCAAAGCAAACCTGATGAGATGGTTGGTGTTTATATATAAGTTAAAACAATGCCTCTCAGAGGAAGGTAATAGTTAGCGATAAAATGCTGATGTTTAGTTTCATTCTTTCTACCTCTAGAAAAGCTTCAATTAATTTTTAAAAAAGCTTAAAAGCTAAGCCACGAAAAGCTAGTTCCACAGCTCAGCTGCAGAAAGCACTTCTAGATAGTTCCATGCCTACTACTCTACCTAGTAACACTCTACAAATGCCGCACAAAGGACACTTCAGGGTGAAATAGTATCAGTTTATTCCAGAACTTTTAAAGTTGTGTGTTGGTGTTGCAATCATCATTGCCACAAAGTTATTTAAACCCATAAAATGCTGATGAGTAGATCTTGTGCGGCTATGACGTATTTCTACCACACCAAAGTTTTAGAAGTCCTACCGAACATTTATCATGTAACTCACCTGGCAGAATTTCTCTTTCATATCTCGGCTAACATCCAACTTGTGTCACTCAGTAAGTATCTCGTATCATTATCATCAGTTTCTACTAAAAGTAACCTAGTTTGATCACTTTGCACAGGAGCCAACAATTTCCAGTTTTTAAGTTCTAACAAAAACTGAGACGGGTTTTTCTTTCTCTGTACAAAAAGATGTACCAAAATCAATGGTACTTGGATGTCTATACAGGAACCTGATGGTCGCTGCTCCGTAAACAGTAGCAACTGCTGCAATGCAGAATATTTTTAATAATTTGCGTCAGTTGAACATTTTACGTGATGCCAAACTTATTACCTTTGACTGAATTTATAGTAGTGGATTTATTACAGAGAAGTAAGCTCAAATATTTGATGAATATTTTTCAAACAGTTCAATTGCCTTGTTAACATTGTTCATGTCCTCAAAGTTATTTCCCCGTGTATTTCACTTCTGTAAGTTAGCCTCACGCAGTGACACCAGCTCCTCTCCATCACCGCGGGAGCGACAGCAAGTCTGGCCATAAGTAGTAAGTCTTCTTACATGTTTTTCTTTCTAAAGAAATCACATGGTACTTTGTTGTAAAACCTAAATACTAAAATATCAAAGCACAATTTCAACATGGGAGTTTTCTTCTCTCTCAATTCTCAGCAACAGAAAGAAAATGCATTTTAGTAAAGCTGAGTTAAATTTTTCTAGGACAAAGTTTCATGATATGGAATTTTTCGGCTAAACGTTTATTCTCAAATAAAATGGACACTGATTTGGTGAAGGGTTTTTATTGTTTTGGTATTACATGCATCTTTTGGAATTGTCTCACCTCCACACACACCTTAACCAATCAGAGCAAAGGGCTAGTGTGCAATGCAATCAGTGCAGGATCAACAGTCAACAAGAAAACATCTTTCAGGAGCTCTCTCTCTACTATCCGTCATCATTCCTCTGCATTTCTATTTATCATACCAACTCTTCAGTAACCAGAGGACTTTAGTACTTCAACATCATTTTATGTGTAGACTGCTGGGTAAAGTCTCTACGTTTCCGTGGTAAGAAATTATTCTGTAGAAAATTCTTCGCTGTGCGTCAACAGGATTTTATTCACACATGTAGTGTTATACCTTGTGCTTTGAATTTGATGTAGTAAAATCCTTTTTGATGTTATATAACTAGAAATGCTATGTAGGAAGACATGTATCTTATTTATGTCATTAATTAATTTACAGGAGCATTGAGGGGCTCACCTGCACTTTAACATATTCTCATTTGGTGGTGTATACCTTTAATAATTGTGAGTTTATTTTCTGTTATTTTCTTTCATTCTGTTGTTCACTGTTATTTTACATTCCCTCATAAATGGCAACATCTTGGATTTACATGTCAGTTTGTCATGATACATTCAAAATTTTGTCACATTCTGTAAAGATTCTCTTATCCGAAAGCTTTTCATAATTACTCTGTTTATCATTGTCTGTTCAGGGTACCATCAATAAAGTTGCCAACAAGACTAAACCACCATACTAAGAAAAACATACATGCAGTTTTGATTGCAGATAATGTTGGCTGGTGTCAAAGTAAGACAACCTCCTTGCTAGCTGCTATGTTTTTTCTTTATAAAGTACCCAGATTAAAACTTGACAAGCGCAATCAGGAGGTCAAGGTTGATATTTTGCATTGGTCACATATTAGACTGAAATGAGAGCTGAACAAGCTTTATTAGTTTCTAAGCTGTTTGCAATGCTCGAGTTTGACTGTGTGTCTACAGCCATTAAATGTGATATAGAGGCCCCCGAAGTGGGGTGAGGTTAATATTGCAGGCAGCAAATAAAAAAGACTGTGTCATCTCATTTTTAGTCCAAGATTAGATCGCTACCCTGAATATGAAGGTTTTAGCCAGGGTGATCCCCTGCCCTTTATTGCAAAGATCGCCTCTTAAGACTCACCCTGGCTATAAAAACTTTTGCCAATGATTGGAAGTTGTCTTCTCTTTGAGATTCTGTGAAACTGTGTATTTATATACTATGTGGATCATGAGATAAGAAATGAGGAAAAATTGACCCACAGATCATGTGATCGGTGTAAGAAAAGAGGCCTTCACTCTTCTCATACTGTTGCAAATACCCCCTCCTCTCTCTCTCTCAAGTTCTTCACTTTTGAGAAGGACTTTGGTATGTTGTATAGTGTATACAACCCAAAGCTACACGTACATCTCGTGAATAGCAACTGAGATTTGCCCTTACCAATCAAAAATGACAACAGGTTGTTTTCCTATTCTTTTCTCTACTTGCCATTCTCAAGGAATAGCGGTTAAAGTCGCTGTACTTGATTTCATAGCTAGCCATAAAATGCTTTGAAACAGAAAAGACAGGATACTTATGAACGACTCTTTGTTCCATAAATAATTGTGCTTGAGAAAAGTTTTATTGGAAACATCAAAACCACGAGCAGTGATATGATTGGTAAAACCAAAAATTGTCTACTGGTTTTTTGATTTGGATCAAAACCTTTCGATTACCTCTAACAACATGTTACCAATTGCTTAGCTATTTATCCGGAATCAGAGGCTGCAAAATCATGCAATCTGTATAGCAAATCGGGAGGTAATTGGTAGATGTACATGGGGCCTAAGTCTAGCAATATAGCATGACGAATCTGATTGAAATTTCTTTCCCATTAAAGCATTTTGGAAAGCCAAAAACCCGTTATTACTCTTCATTACACAAGGTCAATAGTCGCTGACCTTAATATTCGCGTGAAAATAGAGCAACTCATTGTTTGTCTCCATGTGATTAGTCAAAAAAACATGCCAATGAATCTTTTGTGACTCGGCAACATTGAAGCTTTGGCTAGCTGCCAGCAGTTTATCAATATATAACTTGCTACTTGCAGCTGGGCCATTCGCAGGTTGACAGTGTATCCTTAAGGAAGCACTTGCGAAGTCATGGATTGGATAAGTAACAGATTTTCAAAGATTTCTAAGGTAACACATCAGTAGCTGTAATGGATGTATCTAATGGTCATTGCAGACACTGACAAACTTTTTCCCTTTCAAATATTCTACGTGATTGCAGACGTTTGGTGGTAACAGCCCAGCAGATAGCAGCACTGGTCAGAATGGTTCAAGATCAACCGCAAAATTCAAGGGGAAAGTCTCTAAAAGAGAGACCATCCAAGTAGAATCGCAGATTAAGAGTCAGCAGTATGGCAGCAAGTCCAGTCATAATCACGCCAAAGCTGACAGCTACACAAGCCAGAGACGACCAGAGGTAGAAGAGAGAGATGATGAAGGAGACTACTATGATTCAGCCAATGAAGACTCTGAAGGCTGTGCAACAGATGAAGGTAATTGTTACATTTCAGGCCTTATTCTATAGTTTTACTTACAACGTATATTGTTTGTTTGTGGGTTTTGTATTTGGCAATGGTAGATCTTGTTTATCCAAAGTGTAAAATTCAATGATAAACCCTGGACCGTTATATAAGCTATGTAATCTCATAGACTTTTGTTGTGAAGGGCATGCGCTACTGCTGAATTTTCTGCTGCTGACTTGACTGACAGCTGCATGTGTGCTGTAATCTATAGAGCAGCTCCAGGAACTAATAGCTGTAATAATTTGTTGGCTCGGAAATGATATATCAGGCAACTGAATACTTTATATAATAGTTTAATGATATTTTGAGCTAAAATCAATGTTATGCTTAGTTTGAGACTTCAGTTCTTGTTGTGTAACATTTAATATTCAAACTTGGTAGCTTACGACTATTGTGAGAAGTATTATACAGACAGGCTACAATGTAATACAATCATTGTAGATCTAGACGATGACCAAAAACATACTAGATACCAAAAGCATTTCACCACTCAGGCTCAGAAGTCAAATGCCTGGAAGAAAACAACGAAACGAGTGGCAGGGTTAACTCGAAGTCATACACAGCGCAGCAAAGACTCTGGCTTTAGCGGCTCTTTCAGAAATAGTAAACGCCGAGCAAAGAGGAAAGATGAACAAAGGGAGCAGACGACTCACGATCGGCTACAGGCTGCTCAGGATCATTCCATTGAAAACGTAAGTTTTTACGAGGCGTGTATGAATAGCTAACAATCTCACAATATAAAAAAACTGAAAGAAACTTAATAAAAATGATGGCTTAATGATGGCATTGAAGCTATTATTGCAATTCCCTTAACAAATGGACATAAGACAATGGCAATCATTTGTGGTTTGATTGATATAGAATTCACCAATGATGAGTCTTGAGTTATTTATAAATCTCTTCTTTTATTAATTATTGCGAGTTTTTAATTATTTATAACTTCATTTTATGCTGCATCTCTGCAGTTTTCCACAAATATTGTATCAGACTTGAATGAAATTCTAGTTGCTGCTCAAGCTTCTAGTTGAATCACAAATGAAAATCAAAATATTAACTTGACATGAATTTAGTTGTAAATGATTTGGCTGCTCGCATTAATATTAGTTCAAAAATTTGATGCTAGTCAACAGGACTGACTATAAATTGTTGGTATGGTCAATTGGCATTTTGCCAAAACCTAACAACCACTGGCTTACGATATTTTGTGACTAAGAAAATAAATTTGAAAGCAAAACAAGCATGTGTTTACCAGCGTGCACCAAGTGGTTTTTATTGAATTAATAGCCCCAGGTTTGTAGAAAAATGACAAGTAAAATGGTAAACAGTGATCAGTTTTGTACGACCAGTCTAAAGCACAACTCTTGTTTTATTTGTCTGTTCAACATACTAACAGTAACCAAAGAAAATAAATATTGATTTTAATTTTGGAACATTACAAGTGTGTTCTCACGTTGTAGCTTGATGATGAACCTAGTGCAAGAACGCGTCCTATCAAAACAAGTGGAGAAGGGGGTAGCCAATCAGATCATACAGAGTTGGAGGTGAGTAAATCATATTCAAGGTTCTTCTATCAGTCACTGCCAATCACCTCTTCATTACAGAGATCACGTCCAAAAGATTTACAAGAGCATTCATTGCTGTTGTAACAAAGTATTATCATTGTTTTTTCATTCATAAAATGATATTAACTTGAAAAACATTGATGTGGACAAGGAAGCTTAAAGATATAGAGAATTACAAGAGACATTTTTATATACTTACTAGTATAGGCTTTATTACAAAGAGGAACCAATGCTGAGATGACATTTCTTGGTTGTCGAGTCTCAAAAGGTCTTTAATATTCCCTAGTGGTCTCTCAATAGCTCTCAAGCAAATTTAGCTGAACTGATATACTTGAAAAAACTCCAAATGAATGATAAATAATTTGTCAACTATAGCTGAAGAAAATATAAATGGAAGCAGTAGATTGCGGGTGGGATAGAGCGAGTAAAGGTAGAGGGAGGTAGAAGTAGAGAAATCGTGGGTGAGAAGCAGAGCTGAGCTGTGGGTGTCAGTGGGCAGGAGCATTTGAATATGCCTCGTACTTCCGCTAGTAAGATTGGAACTAAATAATAATGCGTGTTGTATTTTTGCTTGAAATATTTCCATTAGATGTAGGAGAAGCCCAAATGAGACCAACAGCTTTCAGCTGTCACTCCCAGTGTTATGTAATAGAGAAGACGTCATCTTGAGAACATCCCTGTGTTTGGTTTCTTTTACCACTTAAACCAATAGGAAAGATGAGTTGTTCATAAGATTTAGTCAGCTGTTGACTCATAAGTCAATTACTCTCCAAATATGAATAATTTAAATTATCTAGTCATTTGTGTTTGCTAAACACCAAATGCTACAAGATGTAACAGTCTGTTTAATTATTATTATGTAGTAATAAATAAATAATATAATATATTGTAAACATTTCAATAAGAATGCTCTGCTATGATGTCTACTACCTTCCCTATTCAACTGTAGGTAATGGTTAGGAGACGTGACAGGAGACATGCAGAAGCAGATCATGGAGGTAGAAATTTTATTTAATTATCCCGTCACTTGCTTTCATATTTGATAGACATTCTACTAAGATGTTGGTGCGATGTAGTTTTCGTATTTGTCGCTTCATGGTTCAACTCTGCTGTCTTTGCTTAGATGCCACCACGTCCGCTATGCTAAAATCTGACAATACCAGAGATGAGGAAGTTTTGCCAATTCCTATAAATCTTCACCGTGAATTAAAAAGGTAATCCATGTACACCAAATGCTAGGGTACTTACTGAGCCATTCATGTACGGGTGTAATTAAATGACTCTCTAATAATACAATATTTCAGTGTTTTGAGATCAGCAAAAGTTCCATACTACATGATATCCCATGATCCAGAAAACATTTACAAAATCATCATCGATGGCTACCAAGTTAGCAGACTGCAAAGTCGACTGAAAGTGGCCTTAAGAAAATCCCAGCAATATACGAAGTTTAGCATTACCACAAAAGACATAAATCTGCAGTTCTCTGAGAAGCATGTACCCACATTGGATCTGTGGAGCAAACAACGCAGCAAGCTGCGATGTATGTTAGCTAATAATGTTGGTGAGCGACCGTGTGTCATCGAGCTTATGCTAAAAGGAAATGACGGAAGAAGAAGACAGCTGGCAGTTTTTGACATCTTTGCAGGAACCACCACTCATTCCTTGTTGTCAGTCTCACAACGCAGACTTTTGATGATCTCTGGGATTTGCAAAAGCGACTGGCAGAAAATTACAGAAGACTGTTGGAAGAAGATGCCATTCATGTTGGTTCCAGAACATTCCGATGTAGATATTACTAGTCGACCATTTCCAACTTATCGATACTGGTTTAGGGTTGGGAATAAAGATGAGTACTCGTTTTTAGCTGACCTTGTGATCTTTAAATTGGACAAGATGCTACTGGAAGAGGGGGAGTGGTTGTCCAGAGATGGAAGTTTAAGCTCTCAGTATGGCAGAGTAATATCCAACTTAGATGTAGGAAGGGATGGCAGCCAAGGGGTGGTTGGTTCAATCTGGAACTGCAGACATGAAAGAGATCTTTTGAGCTTGATCAACAGAAGAATCATATGTGCTGGTAAAATGGGCAGAGTGGTACCTTCCCCAGATGTTGAGCAGAACGGGTGGGTGATGGGCCTCCATCTGTGCTTTGTTCTCGACCATGACAAATCGTAAGCCATTTATTGTTATTACTTGTTTGTATTGATTATTTTTTGCTATAGAATGATGAGATTGGTGCGTCAATGTTGATCACGTCGATGGAAAAAAATTGATTGATATTGAATAAGAGTGTTGTTTGATTTAAAATACATTCAACATAAACCTAGTTATATTCTAGCACACTTAAACACCGGCTACTAATTAAAAGCACTTTCAGAGTCAAACTGCAAATAATCTTTTTTATACAGGCTGATCAATGGCGATTGTGGCTCTCTCGTTTATTTACTCGGAGAGACAGAACAAGAGGACACCATCGTTGGCATGTTCTTTGGAACTTGTACTTTATATCCTAGAATTCAACAAGCTGTCGTTCTGTCACCTATCATAAAGCAGTTGCAAGCCAACAAGGATTTCCATGTGCAAGATATGCTAGCTCTCCATTCTCCCAGACGGCCTCCTTCCCGAACTAGACCCGAGTCGGGCTATGGCATGTCCCAAGCCAGCTCATGTGTTTCTTTGGCTAGTCAAAGGTGACAATCGTAATTTTTGGTTGCTGGACTTTATTAACATCGCACTGACTTGAGAATGCGTAACATCTATTATTTAAAGCTATAACAAAAAGTGAAAATCCACTTACTTTTTGTGTTCTGCCAAGTTTGTAAACTATTTATGTCCATACCTAATATTTACTACCACACAGTGCTGTGTAATGTAGGCCTGTGATCGATGATTTTGGCTATTGGTTGACTTATCACATGAGCTGTGATTATCAATCATTTTGCAACCTGGCAAGTTATGTCCCTACTGCTTGGGTTAAGTAGGACAATTGTTAACAGATACTTGAACATTGCTTGTTACATCAATAAACCACCCTGTATGACAAGGTAACCATTCAGAACCAGTTCTCTAATATCATACTTTCCATGAGTCAGCTTTTGGAAAATGGAATTTTCAATTTTGTTTTCAAGAATTTTTTTTTAGTATTTCAGTCGAAAATGATATTATACAATGTTGATATAGCAACTTCCGTTAATGGAGTGCTTATTACTGCATTTTAACAAAGCTCTCTTATTTTTGTGTTCTGCTTGGGCTGACTAAGTATGACATTAGAGTTAATCAATGATCTATTCAAGTTATTTGATATTCAATCCTCCACCTTCAATGTGGATGCATTGCACTGAAACCTCTTGTACTAGCGCATTGTCAATCTTACTTGACTCTGTAAAGGCGTTATTGCTAGACTGGTGATTGGATATACAGCTGTATCAGTTGTACTTTAGTTCGTTTGTGGTTTGTGAGCACCTCAAACAACACAGTAATGCAGTACCTTGTGAGCTGTGATTTGTGAAATCTTTAGCAAAACTTCCTCACTTCGTTCACTGACAGCGGGACATTAGAGGAGCGTGTTCTCTCTCTGTTGTCCGTTCAGCAGCCATCACAGTTTCATAAAGACAAACTAATAACGAGCAATGTGTATCAAGCTGACAGTTTCCTCTAAAACAAGTGCAATGTAGTCTGTTTTTTTTTAAACTTGCTGATAGCTCCAGATCATCATTGACACTTGTGAAGATTAAAATTGTTGTAGTTAGCAAGTGTATGCTGACATTGTTGTAATATTTCTTCAAAAGCCTTTTAACATGGAAGTTCTAAAACATTAGACCAGAGTTCACCCATTCATTTAAGTTCTGTTGTGTTGTCAGCTTGTCAGCATCAACAACTGCTTGGAAAACTTTGTACTTCCAACAGGCTTTATGTAACACAATAAATGAGGTTACATAACATACCTTACCTATGACAAAAAATTTATCAAAAAATCCTAATGCATCAGATTGGGAAATTTTAGTAACTTTATTCCGAAAGAATTCTTGTTATGTGATAAATACACAGATCAATTATTTTGATACACACAAAAGTATGTAGGTCAGCGTGTATTCTAAGCAATGGCAGCGAAAGCTGATACTCCATTTCCACATCCTGGTTTATCTGCTGAGTCTTTGATAGAATATGATTGCTGTATGACAAGTAAACCAGAGCTAGTGTGTTATGTTGTCCTCGTCACTCTAGCTAGCGTACTAATAAATAATACTTACTAGTATTACTTACACTAGCCCAAAGACTCACTGCATTGTTGCAGTAATTTTACAATAGCTGCTAGGCTAAATAATCAGATTAATTTTTAGGTAGGAGCGCTCAACTTTTCTGATGTAGGAATTTACCCAGTGTGTTAGGAAACTGGCAATACTTGTCTAAGCCTCTTCTAGTATACACTAAACTGTTGCATATTGCATATTTATATTACTTAGTTGTTGGTTAACAGCTCCAAACCATGAAGGAAGGAAAAGCCAAGATACTTGATATAGGCAAATGCATACTACGCAGTGAATCCTTCTAACCAATGAGTAATTTAGTTTTCTGCGGTCATAGCTACTGGCAAAATGCTTACGTCTTCGAACTGCTCCATCATCACAAATGCATGCGTGTTACATAACAAGCTAGCAGAGCTGTCCAAAACTAACCTCGAACCTATGATGACCTTTGAACCTTATGTCAGATATTGCTGCTCCCTTAGCGCAATGCAGTTGACATAGTTACAGGTAATAAATAAGAAAAGCCGGATAGGTAAAGTCCATTTCATCTCCGGCTGTCGCAGCTCATCCCCATGGACAACTTCAACAGAGGTTGGAAGTCTGTGAAGCATAGATTTCGATCATTTATAAGGGTAAGTTGCCTGCATTGCATAGACTTGTACAACTTTACTGCTAGTTCTGTCCACAATCTGCGTTGTGTGTTTTTGTTAGATTAAGTGGGGAAGGAGTACAAATAAAAACAAAAATACAGTGACAGTAGAGCACAGAATAGGTAGGAAATGCTTTCAGGAAAAAACTACCCAAACGGATCCACTTTCTGGCACGCAACAACGCTACATAACAGAATGTACTCTGGTACCCAAGCCAATAGCACCATATATGCAGGTTGAAAACCACCGTGACTCTACAAAGGAAAGTTACTCTACCGATGAAGGTAGACATACAACTAAGAGTAATAATGTTGTCTCTTTGAAACTACAGCCAGCTTTTTCAACGCTTTTTCGTGTGTCTACTGATATTGTAGAAGCCCCTCGGATATTTAGACGATCTCAAAGTAGAAACGTATCAAAACGTGGTGACAGAGATTCTGGTTTTTATTCTTCAAGAACAAGCAGCAAGCGCAGACGAAAGAAGAAAAGTAAGGAGAGTAAAAATACAGAAGTTGGCAAACTTCTTCCATCATCGCAGCAAGCAAAACCAAATGTAGGTTTTTTGCTCAGAATCTTTAACTTTTTTACATTATATGAACAGGAAAGTGAGGTTGATTTGACCTTAAAACAGGTTAGAGTAATAAAATATCTTGTTGGTTTAGTGTTAATAGTATGGCATATTTAGCTGTTAATTGTTTCCAGAGAGATGAGGTCACTAGTGCAGACGTACAACTGGCGCTGCCTACCAACTGGCCGAGTGAAGGCCACTCTGGTATGGCAGATACTGCTGATATCTCACCACCAGTATGTATATTTATATTTCTTCCTGAGAATAACCCATTCAGAAAATTATAGCATTATAATTGTTATTGACAACTGTTGTGATAATTTGCATTTGAAGATTGCTGATCAATTTTTACATTCATTTTTTTCATATATCTCATATAAAATATTATTTTTACTATTACCAATAGGTTAAGGGGGAGAGTTGGGAGGCCAAAGAAGAAGAACCAAACAATGAAGGTGAACAGACAGATTTGCTGAATGTCCGAAACCGTGTGTTGAGATTTAAAAAATGAGCATCACCATAAAAGTTTCACTAAAAATAGTGCATTAGCAGTTCTTAAAGCTGTAGAAGTTTTGTCAGAAACTATGTCTGCATTCAACGCTGGAGACAGTGCATGTAGGCAACCAGCATTTAAAAATACACTTATTTTTATGGGTGGTATTTAGTCATATATGTATTGGTCACAGAATAAATGCATTCCTTATAAAAAATAATAAATAAATTTTGATACTTTAACCACCCCAAATAAGCAAGATACAACTGTTTGTGATTCGCCTCCACCTACATTATTGAAAATATAAAATGTACCGTAACCTCCAGTTTGAGAACCAATTGAAAATTTAAAACACACCTTACATCAGTTGACTCATTAGATTGTTTTCGCGGAAGTTTTTATCTCCCTCAGCATAGTAGTGATAGATTAAACTAATGAAATGTTTTTTACAGCTGTTTTTATTTCTCCCAGTGTGGGTTTAGGCATTCACTCACCTTAAATAACAGACAAATACATACACAAATGGATATAAGGACAGACTCTCAGACAGACAGGCAGACCTTTTTTGTGGTTATATAATTGTTAGAGAAAAGGGTGCCTCAGTTTGCTACATTTTACCTATTTGTAAACAAGCAACCAGCTTATCTTTATTGCCCAGCGGTGGAACAAATATTCGAGAAGTTGGTGCATTTGTAATAATTTTTATTTTTTTGCAGGAAAACAGTTTTGTAATAATTGTAGCTAGTTATATTTTACCCAAAAGCTAACCTTTTTGGGCCATAGTTGATAAGTACTAAAATGTATATTATTTACATTCAGGAAAACAACGTCATATTAATAACTCACTCATATTCAGCTAAAAAAGCTATAATAAATATATGAAGGAAACTGCCTTTTTAATTTTAAGAAGATGATGTAATTAGCAATTGTTTGTTTCAGAAAGTCTGCCACAACATCCTTACAATTTGAAATTAGGGGTTGTGCTCCCCAAGAAAAGAGTTTCTCAAAAAATAGCCGAGCGTATGAGCCGGGAGCCATCTCTGCGACATCGGAGGAAAGTGCAAGCAAACATGTATGTGAATGGATTGTACTGATTAATTTATATAATATTGTGCCTCTGATAGATTTTATGAACTTTTAGTGTCAGTCTAACAACCTCTGCTATTTTTGTTTTGTGAATCTAAATTGTAATTTACACTAAATGTTGTCTGACCATTGAACATGTTTAGTTTAAAGTGAAACCTGCATTACTGAGAAGAACTCTGAGTTTATTGATAAACATAACATTGAAGCATTTTTATCATTTTCTCTGAATGATTGTTTGGATGTGTCAAAGAGCGTTCTACAAAAAGCACTGCTACGACTTTGAATTATGTAATATTTTGGTTATGTAACAGGTGACCAAGGCAGTGGACTGTGATGGAGGAGAGAGGGTGGATGCAGCTTTGACAGAGAGTGCTAAGACACCTGTTCATGTAAAGGTCACCATTCTTGCTGAGCATTACAATTAGATAACTTATTTACAAATTAATCATTTCATTTTTATTTTATTTTTAAAATCATTGATAGAAACACTCACTCATCCTCCTAGTAGCACTGAGTTGGTTGTACATAGGCAATCCCTAGTGAGCCACAGGAAGTCTTTTACCAAATATAGAGTTATTTTGGTTGAATCTACTCTAGTACATTAATTCCTTTGTTAGGAGCTAGTGAAGAGCTTTGAGCAGATGTCAAGGAATGAAACTGGAGAAGGTAACACGTGTCATCTGATTTTTTTTGCAGGCAATGTCAGCAAAATTCTGCGCGTTAAAACTCTTTGAAATAGAGTCAATCATCTGAATTAATCGTTGTCTTAGAAAATGCATATATTTGGTATTGAGATATACAAAGTGCATGGGTAAAAGACTGCTTGCTAATCTTATAAGTTTTACAGCAGGAAGATCTTTTATAACATACTATGTATTTTATCTGGTGATTGCAGTGCGACAACACTGCATGAAACTAATAGTAATAAAATGTTTTAACCATCTTTCTTGTAACCCATGCACTTTGTATATATCAATAGCTCTGGTGCAACCAACAAGCACTCTCGGCAACAGCTGCCAACCTCTGCCTATATATTTAGTATTTATATATTTTTACCAAAAAAAATTGCATTTTTCAGGTTTTATCGATCTTGAAAGTTCGGAGTTGGAATGGAGTGCAGATGAGGAAGAGCTAGCAGTTCCATTGAAGCTGCACGCAGATCTGATGAGGTAAACTACTCGCATGTTTCCAGCTGCGATCGTTTCCAACAAGCTTTAAACTAAAGAATTACGGAGAATCGTTTCATTTTTTTCAATTAACTCGTGTTACATGTACATATAGTGATTGTCCTTAACGATCTGGAAACCTCTCACGGAATTGCAAAATTTTTAAAAGATAAGTTTTTCAGCGACTCCGGTTGAAATTGCTGTTACGAATTATTGCCTACAATTTATTCTATGATTGCTGATATGTCGGAGCATCGCATGTGATATCAAGCGGAGTCAAATTGTGGTATGGCATTTGTGCATTGCGTTTGGTTGATCTTAAAAGTGCCGAGCTGTTTTTAAATCTCCATCAAAACCTGGCAATAAGTTCAAATAAAATGCTAACAATTAATTTGGCAAATTTTCTCAAAACAGAGGAACAGGAACCCTCAGTTGCTCAGCTCAACCACCAACTAATTATTATATGGACAGTAAAATTGCTTGTGGCCTAGTAAAAAGGTTTGCATGCTTTTTTCAAAAATGAGGCCGGTTTAACAGCCGGCATGCTGACCGAGTCATCCCGTAATACTTTGGATTCATTTTTATATGAGAGTTTTTGAAATAAAAATGTATCACCTGTTGTTATTTACTGTCCATAATGTTTTTCAGCCGACTAAAGAACTCAAAATACTGCAGCATTCGCCACGATCCAAACGACATCCACAGAATTATAGTGGAGGGCAATGATGTCTCCAAGCTGCACCATTCATTGAATAACTTAATTCAACGAAAGTACAAAAATTTCTCAATCATCACCAAAGGCAAATGTCTAGATAGTCCGCAAAACAGTTTGCCCGACTTTGCATCATGGATCAATTTGTATCAGCCTCTTCGGTGCTGCTTAGCATTGAGATCAAAAGATAGCAGCAGCATCCAAACGTTTTCTATTATCGAGCTGTTAATGAGAGGATACGACTCTAACAGGGAGCAAAAATCATTCTACGACATTTTTGGAACAACAACTGCTCATACATTTATGACGAAAGCGCAATGTAGCAGCTTGAGTGTTTCAGGAAATGACATCAGTCGGATTGTCAGAGAAATAGAAGAGGATATGTACGACAGCCGACAGCCTTTCATGAAGCTTCCTTTAAATATACCAATAGACATCACCAGCAAACCTCTCCCAATGTTCAGGTACTGATTTCCGGAGTGTACATTCAACGACTGCTCTCTTCTCAACGATTTTGCTTTATTCCGGCTGGATGAAATTCAGCTGCGCCGAGCAAGACTGGTGTCGAAAGAGGGACGCTTGAGTACCCAGTACGGCAGAGAATCGGCAGTTGGCTCGACTGAGAGAGGACCACTTGACATCTGTGAAGTTTTGGACCTAAGAACTAAAGAAGATTTGACAAGACTGGTTAGGAGGAGAGTCATTTGTGCTGGCAAGCATGGTAAAATAGAACCGATCGAGACAGTGAAACAAAATGGATGGATGCTAGGTCTACATCTCTGCATTATCTTCGACAACAACCAGCGGTAAGTACACATATAACTTGAGCTCTTGCAGAGCGCCTACATAAAAAAACTGAGCAGGAAAGCTTTCACGAAATGAATACACGGTATACAGTTAACAAGCAAATATATACTTAGTCAGAAAAAAGTTTGTACTTGCCAAAGTTTCTTAATGTGGTGATGTCGATTCACAATCGAAAACGAGAAATTCTCAAGGAAATGCGTAATTATTTTATCTTTAGTCGTTGTAATATGTCATGCCTTTAGCATGCCATGCCATATAAAACAGATTTTTTGGTGCAATCGTCTCTTAATGAGGTAAAGAAACTGTGAACTTTGTAACTGTACTGAATATGTCGCTAGCTAAAGGATGACAAGTATAAACATTGATTAATTCAGCCAGGTAATTGGCAGCAGCATGGATATTATTAAAATATTACATGTCATGTTTGAAGGCTAGAAAAGGGCGACTGTGGCTCCATTGTGTACTTACTTGCTGCAGAATCGGACCCCAAAGACTACATTATTGGTATGCTCTTTGGAACGTCTAAGTTAGACCCCCGCATACACAAGGCTGTAATTATATCACACGCTTTGAGACAAGCTGAAGATTTTGAAGAGTTTCATCTTAGGGACTTGGAGCCTCTGTCCTCCGCTATACATCCACTTCCTGTGTGGCAGTGCTCATCTGGTTATGCCTCAAAAGCAAGTTCGTGTGTCTCGCTATTGAGTCAGAAAGTATACCAAGTTTAGTAGTAGTTAGTAAAACTGCTAAGAGCTAGTAAATAAAATATTGAACTTGTGATGTCACAACAGACAGTTTTAATAATTTTTATAGGATTTTTGTGCAGTGCAGTATCAATTTTAGTTGCTATAACAAATGACAAACAAAAGCACATTTGTTGATGGGCGCTTGCCACCATCATTGTAATGAAATGCGTATATATAGCCAGTCTGTATAACACTTGTTTTTTACATTCAATAATTTATTTCTAGGAATTGTGTTATTTCATAAATTGCTGCATCTCCGTTGTTTTCATACATCCTTGGACTCGGCTTAATATCACTTTACAAAAAAAAACGTTATACTTTTATTTTCAGGACAAGTGAAAATTGTTGTAAATTTATAAATGTAAAAGTATTTGTAGTCTGTGCTCTGAGGCGGAGGAGGTTATGCAGATGGCTGATAAAAATCTTACAAAAATAACTTTGATTCCATAATTCCTATTTTGTCTTTAATTCTTGCCGCAATTGTTGGAGGTTTTCACCTGTAGAATTTGAGGTGAATATTTGGCAAAGTTTCTCTTGGCTGTGAAATTATATCTGATAGTTGTAGTTGCGTCATCTGTCACCAGCTGTCAAGCTTGTTTTATTACACAATAGTACCAATAAATTATTTTGTTATGTGACTTGTGATGTAATGTACCTGGGCAAAGGGCATCGTTAAATTCTATATGATTACCTGGTTATTACCATCTTTGCTCCAGCACATATGTCACTTTAGCAGATCTTGAGTACACAGGCTATAAATTATAGTGTGAAAGCGGTTGGTTGTCGCAGCAATAGCCCAAACAACTAATGCTACTACTAATCCGAAACAGTGGAACGTGCATTATGCTCATGATAGAAGTTTTCTTGGCATAAAGCCACAGGACTAGCAAAATATCGTTGCTTTCTGTCAAAATACACAACAATGCTAGTCAGATTAATTATTGAGAGAAAAGGATAACTGAGAGAGTAGACGTTCATTTGAATCATTTTTATGTTTGAGCTGAACTGACACTTTACTGATAAATGCTCAAGCGATGTCACACAGTAACCAGACAGTTGTACTACACGATAGCTCAGTATTTATAAGTATCATATTCCTAGTCACTAGAATAAATTTCTACTTGCTGGTCTTCTGCGTAGAACAGGGGATTTCCAAATATTCCCTGTCATTCATACACGCGCAATAATTTACATAACTATTATTGCTGAACTAAACAGATGTCAAATGTTTGACTGGTATTAATTACTTGCATGTCAGTGTGTTGATGAAATGCAGGTGTATTGTTGGGCGTCTCCAATGAAAAAACATTTTCATATTAAGCCAGTCAGCAGGTTCATTTTGCAGAGGGCAAAGTACACAAGTAGCTAACAAGTTACTAATAAATACTAGACAAGACATATATTTCATTTTCTGTATTATTACATAGTAGGAGTATAAATCTGTAATAGAAAATAGCGCATTGGCTTCTAATGAGAAAAAAAATTGGGAAAAAAACAGGATAGAAAGAAACACACAAAAAAATATAGTAGATTGCAATAGTAATAGTTTATGTACAGGCAGGCAGTTGGGTAGGAAAGTTCTAAAATGCATAATATTAATGGACAGAAAATTAACCATGATTGTCTATAAAAAAAAACTAACATAGCACCAAAGTGAGTACTGATTGATTACTAAAAAATAATGAGATAGTGTGGCACTAAAAGCGGTTTAAGTAAATGCGAACTTATGTAGAATTAAAACTAATTAGCAATTCACCAAAAAGTAAAATGTGCTTTTAACTTCACACTTGAAAGAAAGGTATGATAAACTATAGTATTGGTGATGAGCAGACAGCTGCTGCTACTATGCCCCCACTATGTATGCCATGCCTCTGACATTGTTGGATTCTGAGTATACATAGAAAATCAGTGTCAACTTAGAAAAGCGAGTTGCCTTCTCTTGAATAAACAAGAGAGAACAACTTTGTTTTATAAATTAAGCTAAGACTCAGTTTATAAAGCCAAATTTTATGGCGGTGGGTGTAGAATTAATTTTATTTAGTTTAGGAATACTTGGTTATATTTAGCCAGCTCCATTATTTTACTTTTATTAAAGAGAAAACGATTTGCTTTTTTGAATCATTTGTTATTCACCACAAACAAAAGTCCACTAAGCCCGACGATTAATAATAATATTACATTCTAACGCCTTCTGATGATGATGACGATAATAGTAGTTAATTAAGATATTTTTTTAAAGTAGTAATTGATAAATAATAATAAATGATAATTTAAAAATAATAATAGTAGTAATAAAATAATAATATATTATTATTATTTATTATTATTATTATTATGTAATTAATATTATATAATAATAATATATTTATTAATATTATTATTTATTATTATATAATAATAAATTACTATAATTAATAATATAATAATATTAATTATTATATATATATATATGTTATTGTATATAAATAATAATATAGTTATTACATATAGAATATAAAATATAATATATATATATTATTAATTAATTTAAATTAATTATAATATTGTTATTATTATTATTAATTAACAAATTTTATAATAATAAATAATAACAATAATAATCATCAGTGGTGATGAATGAAAACAACAACAATGATGATGATGATCATAACTGTAACTGTTGTAAGTAGTTGTAGTAGTAGTAACGATAGCAAATACTTAAGACTAATAATAGTAATAATAATAATAATTATTAGCCATACAGATGTAATCTGTATGGCTATTGTTTTAGTTGGTTTTATTATTATTTTTCTTTCGCGGCACTGTAACCAATAGGTTTCAGTATCTCTAAGCTTCTAAAACTCAACTGTCAGTATCTCAAACAATTTTTTTATTATAATTTATATGAGCCCATTATTACATGCAAACAAATGCTAAGGACCTTTCTATAACCACGAGTGTGTGGTTATAGGATCGGACCTAAACTAGTCATAAAGCAGTCGTTAGATTTTTTAATTGAAACGGTCCTAAATGCCTGCGACCAATTAGGTCTAAATTAATGACCAAACGGCCTTAGGCCACTTTTATGGCGCTAATTGAAACCACTCCCAGATTCGCTCATCAGAACTTTATAAAAATTAGTTCATTATGTTGAAACACATCTGAAAATTTATGAACGGGTTAAAAACGTCACCGTGTCACAGCTATTCCACTTTTTGCACGCCTCTTCAACAGCCACTTTTGTTCAATGAATGCTTAATACTCTGTCACTATTCGTCAAAACTGCATGATTTTTTATATGAGGGTGTGCGGCTATGGTTGATGTACACAAGCATCAAAGGTTTTCAATAGCAAGTTTACAAGTTTTTCAAGGAGAGGCAATTTTTAGTGATTTTCAGAAAAGTTGAACTTTTTTACTGAAAGAAATTCCAATCTAAACAGTTTTAATTCAAGTAGGTATGACAGGTTTTCTCACAGGAAGAGCCTATTAGGACATAGAGTCATGACACAACATCCTTAGGTGAGCTGCAGTTGGATCAACGACATTGTGCACTGAGCTGTGTCATGACACAACGTCATAGTCCATTCAAATGAATAGAGGCATTAAGTAGCTTGCTTGGAATGTTGCCAAGCGCACGTACTATTACAGACTCTCGGAGAGTTGCCTGTCTTCTCTGAGAAGAAAACTCCTAACAAAGCCCTTATGCGCCTTAACTTTTGAACCGTTTGTCGGAAGTCAATAATTTTTTTTTAATCAAAACCATATGTGCATGTTTTACAGAAAATAATGCAACACATTATGGTTTCACAGCACAACACGTTTTTCCATTAAAACTCAAAGTAATACCAGTTTTTATCGGTTCTTACGTTCACCATAATCTATTTTGGAAAACACTTTGATTCAGTGACATTGACTAACTTCCGCAAAAAGTAATGAACAGTAGTAATATAAGAGCAGAACTGTGATGTTTGTGTGTATCGATGTTAAACATTCTACGGAGAGGACAACTCTTAAATGATATATACATACATCATCAAGTTGCGCAATTGGTCTCATCGAAGTGTTATATCGTGTCCCCATAGTAATTGCCTAAAAAATTTGAAAGTTTTGTTGAGAGGGTAACTCCTAAAATAAACCAGTTTCCGTCTTGATCAGGGAATTCAGTCTTATAATATCAACTTGATGCAATCATAATTACTCAATCCATGAGCTGCTTACTTGGAAAGCTGCCAAGTTTCTTTTTATCATGTGAACTTACTACTAGTTGCCTTTTCATTCAGTTACTTGGAAGATAACTCCTCGAAAAATGCATTTTGCTCCATAACTTTCGAACCGTTAGCCAGTTTTTGATAATTTTTGTTGTTGAACTGTGTATCTGTATGGCTTTTAATTTTCTCTACAGAGAAAATAACTTTTTCTAGTTAATTATTATTTCTTATAATAATAATTATTATTATTATTATTATAAGAAATTATTGTGTTGTTGTTGTCTGTAAATAATGATAATGATAAGAATAGTACTTAACAACAGGAAGATAATAATAATAATAGGTACACACACAGCTACAACAATAATTGCTCCCCGAGCAACAAGCAATGGAGAGACAATTTACAAATGAGTATATTATTACTCTCCCAGACACTAGTGTATTTTTCTTCTCCTTATTATTAATATTATTATTACTCTTACCTTTCATACCACTTGCCTCATTTTTCATTCACCTATATTATTTGTCGGGGCATCGAAGGTGCAGTTTGTACTTTTTTTTCTGTGTAAATAAGGCAGAGTTACCTTGTTTTCTGCGAATAGAAGCCAGCTGTTGTGCCTTCTTCATGAGTGTATTAGGATGTGGCACAGCAGAGGAATCTCTCTCAAGCAATAAATATTGAAGCAGTACACCCGCTTACTTTATTTTGTTACTTGCAATTCGTAAGAAATAGCACATAATTATGACTACAATACTGCTGACCTACATAAACAGCCACTTCAGCCCTCCCCAGTAGTGACAGCTTACATTGATAGATAGCAGGACGGCATTTTTGGTATACACAGCCAGCCGGTGCCTGATACTCAAAAAGTAATGCTGAGGGACAGCCAATAGCATAGCTTGTCTTAAAGTAAGATAGTTGGCCAGTATAGTAAATTGGTCTCTACAGATTGCAATTGGATGGTGTTTAGGTTAATGCCACCCTAGAGGTGACTGCTATAACTGTCACTACAGAATCTTGCACATTACATATTTTATCATTTTTAGCTAACGCAATCATCATCACCACCAATGTTTAATTGTAAAGTTATAACTTCACCAAATTATGCATTATTTGTTAGTTTGCATCGATCTAAGCCGTCCAAACAACAGCAATGTCTGAGTTGGGTCCATCATTTTATGGAGAGGTTTTAGCCGTGTCTTCAAGAGCTGTTGATGAGGAAGAAGATGAAGAAGACGCCGAGTTTGTGGCCGGAGGGTTTGTGTTTTGTTCAGCTACCACTTGACATTGTTGGTTGTGTGTGACTATGTGATAAAAAGAATGCGTTAACATTGGCTGATGAGGTGCCATAAAGGCACGACGTAGCAAAAACAAATATTTATACGTTGCTACATCTGTGTGAAGGCAAGCCCTGTTGTAGGACATCAGTGTTGAGGTGGTCTCCAGAGGCCCAAACTGAAATAGAAAAAAATGGAGGAATCGCCTGCAATATATTGGTGATAGCCATTGATTCTGTTGCTACAGGTAACTCACAATGCATATCTATATATAAATGTGTGTATGTGTGCGGTGACGATGATTTCTAATCAGTTTATTTAGATTTTGGATGAAAAAGAGGAGACAACTCATATAAACTTATTGTTAACAGTTTGTTTATAATAATATCGTGTAGTTTAAGTATCGGGCGGTTATAAAGCAGTTGCAACTGTACTACAGTTTAATATTCGTTTGGCTACACATAATATAATGATAAGTATTGTTATGGAAAACGTGATCTCTGTATAATGCAAAAATTTGATGACATTACATAAGGTTAAAAATGATAGTTTATTGTAATAATTCTAACAATAAATATCTTGATAATGTGCATTAGTACTAGTATTATAGCTAAATTGATCATTATGACTATATGACAGCATGTTTTTTCTATGCGATTATAATAACACACTACATTATTATAAATATATGTTAATAATAAGTTTATATGGAGTTGTCTCCTCCTTTTCATCCAAAACTAAATGAACTGCTTGGAAATAAACATCACCAGCACTGCTAGCCCCGCGTCTTGTGTGCTGTAGGTTTTGTGCAGACGTATTTTCTGCACAGACATACAAGTAGGATTGGTGTGATATGCAGTGGTCTGTCAGACAAGTGTGCCAACACATTTGACCAGGGCTCGTTCACAGATGAGACCTGTTACATCTACCGACTGAGGAACGAGCCTTCTGTTCTCTTCTGTCAGTGTAACACCAAAGTTTCACCTGAGCAGAGCTATTCCTGGGTGCATCAGGTGTGTGTGGTTTCTCTGGGCCTGTATATTGGTCCTCTTCACTTATCAACCCATAAAAGATCACAATCTATGACTCATAGATTTGTCTCTAAACATTACAGCTGTTCTCTGGCATCAAATCTGTCTACGCATATGTTGCTGTTCTCTCTCACAAGTCTGTCAGCGAGTATAAAAGTGAGGAAACTTCATCTCAACTTGATGTAAGTCACTAGTTGTCATCTTTTACTTACACTGTGTGTATGTATAAAATACTTACACTGTGTGTATGTATAAAATACTCACACTGTGTGTACGTATAAGTATATAATATTTTTTGTCGATCTCTTCTGTAGGTGCCATTTCTGAAAGCTCTAAAGACTACCAGCTTTCAAGGTACCCCAATCTGTGACTATTTAGAGCAGCCTAACATTATCGATGGCCTCCCAGCCCAGAGTGAGTCTTTCTATAGCATCGTATGTCTGTGTGGGCTTTAGATGTCTGTGAGGGCTTTAGATGTCTGTGAGAGCTTTAGATGTCTGTGAGGGCTTTAGATGTCTGTGTGGGTTTTAGATGTCTGTGAGGGCTTTAGATGTCAGTGAATGCTTTAGATGTCAGTGAGGGCTTTAGATGTCTGTGAGAGCTTTAGATGTCTGTGAATGCTTTAGATGTCAGTGAATGCTTTAGATGTCAGTGAATGCTTTAGATGTCAGTGACTGCGTTAGATGTCAGTGAATGCTTTAGTTGTCTGTGAGGGCTTTAGATGTCTGTTAGGGCATTACATGTCAGTGAGGGCTTTAGATGTCTGTGAGGGCTTTAGATGTTTGTGAGGGCTTTAGATGTCTGTGAGGGATTTAGATGTCTGTGAGGGATTTAGATGTCTGTGAGGGATTTAGATGTCTGTGAATGCTTTAGATGTCTGTGAGGGCTTTAGATGCAGCCTGCTAGTCACATATCTGAGTTGATGCTAAAACTGAAAACGTTAGAAAATGTAAAAGATAAAAAATGAAGAAGAACAAAAATGATAAAAACGCATCGAGAAATTTCATTCTGTTACAAGCTCGTTGCATGCATTTTATCTCCCCATTTGCACCGTCTGCACATACAATGTAGTATATGAACCAAAGATATGTGGTTGAGAATAACTCTGGTTTTCTGTAAAATTAAAGCCGCATCTTGTATTTTCGTTTGCCATTCTGGTTTAATGGATATGAGCCAACAGGAAGTGGTATGGGTCAGTAGAATTCCATCAGAATTGAAAATGTTGTTCTTTGTGAAATATTCAGATTTAGATATTTGGCTAAAAGCTCAAGAAGCGTTCAGCTGTCGCTGACTGTTGTTCCCTCAGAGAATTCATCCTGCAGCTTGAGTTGTTTGGAGAGCTTGTCTTGGAGCATTTTATAAATATTTCTGTCCACGTTTCTTTGTTTCGGTTTTCTTTGTCTGCCGACTGCTGATCTAGTGTTTCCTAAGTACACTTTATAGACATAGAGATGCTCTTTGTATGTAGTTATGAGTTACTGTCAAGTGAAGGAGCTGCCAGCAGTCTATTACATCTGCTATACAGAGAATATGTACCTAGACATTGACTCACTGAAACAGTTTACTAAACTAACGTCTACCACTCCATTCAAAGACTTCTATGAGGTCAGTCAGTGTACCATAAATATACATAGATATCTATAAATATACATCGACATACATAAATATACATAGATATACATAAATTTTCGATATAAAAATCTATGTATTGTAAATATTTTTAAAACATTTATCCAATTGTTCAAGATTGCTTAAATGTTTGTAACTCAGACGATGAGTCAATAGTGGTCACTACAGAATTGTTGCATGACCATTCCTGTGGTGTTGTGTATGTTGTAGCCCAATCCTAAAGCTGCAGAAGAACTACGTAAACTTGTGGACCAAAGCAACAGAAGAAACATGCTGTTTATGTGATGGCACTCTTTTTTTTTATAGATTTCAGGCTATGATTGTCTCAAGTAGCTGCTAGAGTAACATCGAATTTCTATTTCATTTGGTAGTTCATATTTTTTTAAGAGTCTTCTTTTATGTTGAAATTTTTCAAGAGGGAACAATTTCTAATGTTATAAATAATATTCACAACGCTTAATTCTTTTGTTTCTTTCTATTAAGTGCATTGTTTGAGGATGTAATAATGCTTCTCCCTGCATAGGCAAAATATACGCGGTATATCAAGCTTCAAGTCCTTAATTTTTATGAAAGTTTAAGTTGATGTTTTTGAAAGTCTCTGAAATAAATTTCATTCTGTTTTATGTAGCGTTACACAATTGTGGTTAGTTATTGCTGGTTGCACACACTTACTATATGATAAAACTGCATGAATAGTGTTTTTTTGGTAGATTTTTGTTCCTTGCAGAGGTAAATGAACAGTCGATGAAATCAACAAAAGAATAGTTCTGACTGTCTACTTACACAATTACAGTTATGTACTTTTGAGCTCTAGCTGTGTGAGATTGCATTAACCTAATCTTACCAACACCAATGGATGATTAACTGTCCTTGATAGACACCCAGATGTTGGCTCTATTCTGTTTTTTGTTAGTCTGATTTGGTTAGGTCAATAATTATATATATAAGATTCATGATGTGGTAGATTTACATAGACTAAATCAGGTAGAGACCTCTATCTACAGACTCTCACTTAAATAGAGGGTGTCTCTAGGGCTCGGAGACACTCTCCTGCACTCAATGGCCCTACCAAAAGGTGATTGGTTGTCCCTACTGTTCCTACTGTAGTGACTGGTGTTGGTCTCCTGGGGTTGAGCACCATGCAGGGTCAACACTGAAGGTTACCGAGCCGGTATTGAGTCATATCGGGCTGGCATTAGATGGCCACCTAGCCCGAGGAGCTTATCCTCGGCCTGAGAGATGTTGAGGGCCCTATCCACCATTATACTAGATTGAGGAGTGGATACTAGCAGATCACCAGCTATGGAAAACCAGAGAGATTACCAGGAGATGGAGAGGCACCCAAAGAGAACTCCTACCCACTGACTCCGCCTTTTATTACTCTGTGCTCTTATTATTTAAATAGATGTGTACTTATTGCTATTGGATGGTATTTTTCACCCTCATATATTATTTGCTCAAGTTACTTCCTGTACGTTTGATTGATGGTATTGTAGGTATCATGTATTATAGACATATCATTGGTTGTAGTTGTCACGTACTTCCTGTGCTCCAGCCTATATAAGGCTGGATTTTCATTGTATTCCTTCCACATAGGATTCAGCATCTGCACTTACTCTTGCCGTTATTATACCCTCTAGACTCTAGTAAATTACATCCCTAGAGCCACATAGCAGACGAATAAAGGCTGCTATAACTCCCCTATCACTAAGCAACTTGACTGAAATGTCAGAGCCAAGGCTCATTTCTAGTTGCTAAAGTTTAGTGAACAAGTAGCACTGGCCATCCCTGCAGTGCAGTGTCCCTTCTGGAGAAAGGCATAATACCTGAGTCTAGTGGAATTTTGTGGCAAACAAGACCAGAATCGATTGCAATATAAATCGAAAAAACTAAATTCGCAGACAATATTTTGTGGGAGCGCTCTTGTGTGGAGTTGTTCGACTTATGATAAAAGAAAAAATAACTCCTAAAATTCTTTTAATCAATGTGTCTACGCGGTCTCGAAACTATTTTTGTTCGAAAGACAAAAAACTACTTTTAAATGTTTTAATTTTTGCAGTCCTATAACAAAATTAATTTTAACGCCATTTGATCGAAGTGATTTTTTTATACAACATGTTTGTTTTTTCTTGGTACACGTCAAAAAATTCGCAACCTTAAGTTTTTATGCCGAGTCATAACATCCGCTAAAACCCAGGTGAGCGGTTTCTGCAAAAATGCTATAATAGTAAATAAATCAAACATTTATAAATTTACTGAAGTTATTTCCAGTAGTTGATTGGTAATAATAACAGCGAATTAGTGTCATTTTCATACTGACTTTAATCACGTGATTAGTTAATGATCATGAAAATAAAATAGTAATAATAATAATGTTACTTACTAATAATAATATAATAATAATTATTATAAATAATAATAATAATCAATAATCATAATGTTACTTACTATTTATAATAATAATAATGATAATAATAATTGATTAAGTAACATTATTATCGTTATTTTATTTTCATGATCGTTAACTAATCATTTGATTATTTTATTGGCATATAATAATAATTTTATTTTAAATAAATAATATAATAATAATATTAATTATTAATTGGTATTATTTTTTTATAACTGTTGTTTTTAGCTCAGCAGTTACCACCATGGACACAACGAACAGTCTTCTACTTTAGCTATAGTAGTCTTATCTGAAAAAAAATGCCAGCTGGGGAAGCCAACCAGATGGACTGGAGAACTGGTATACAATTAGCTCTCCTACTTATGGCCCTGCCTGCACAATATCTCATAGTGAATTATTCTTCTGTTTCTCCAAACCAGAGCCAGAAAGCTCTGAAAGAGTGGGTAATCAACTGTCACTTGGTAAACTACTTTATCTCTTTGTTGCTGGGTGTCACATCTATTAGACCTTTTCTATATTATTCACCCTTTCATCTAATTGCGATGAGCAGATTGCAGTAGCAAAATTGTCATCAAGGCAATTGAGGGTATCATTAAACGCTCATCGCTAACCACCTACAAACATTGCATGTGCTTCTTTTCAGTCTGATGTCACAGGCTCATAAAGTAGGCACTGAGTTTCTGTCATGGCCTGCTTGGCAGCAGTGGTATGAGGAATTATTGAGCATACGTTGGAGGCAGGGTGCTAGAAAAGGCGGCAGGTGGAAGGCAAAAGGTGCCATCCCCGCTGATGACATCACTGGCGAGTCCCCTGCTATTGAGGTTATGCAACTCGAGGACCCAAAGGGACATTTTGCCAGTTAGTAATAGCTGTTACTAGCCTGTTAGTTAGTATTATTTTCTAGCTAGTAATGGGTCTAGTTTTATTTTTGTTAACCTGATTGCTTGCAACTTCTCATACTTATATATCTGTTTCAATTATAGACTCTCCCATAGTTCGAACTCCAAGGCCCAAAAATGCTTTGTTTAGGGTCGGACAAGTTGTCACCCACAAAAAGTACGGATATAGAGGTGTTATTGTTGGTTGGGACCCTAATGCTAAGGTATAAATTGTTACCTACCACTTTATGGGTAGGTACATAGACCACCAATATATAGGGTGGGTTTTGCTCTATCAGTGTTGTGGTAGCATTGTTGGTAATGCTAATAAATCACTAAGCTCTCTCTATCTGTGTTATGAGCATTCGAAGCTTGCGAGGTTTCGTTTTAGCTCTTTGTTTGTTACCGATCTCATATGAAATTTACGAAATATTTCCTGTCCTGGTTTGGCTAATATTTTGTTGATAATTCTTTTTGGATTCAAGGTTTGCAAAAAAATATCTAGTAGAAATAAACATTGCACTGAAATGTTTTTGGAGTTTCTTCTCTTTTGATATGGCGACACCAAATTTTTGTGGTTATCATGCCCTTACATTAAGGGGGTGATAACTCTTATAATCAAAATCTCTTCAACCGTGCTGTAGATTTCTAGTCTATTTGTTGCAGGCTCCTGAAAGCTGGTTAGCTGCTAATCATCCAACAGGTTTGGATGAGAAGAGGGGCCACCCCAACTATGTTGTACTTGTGGACACTAGAGACCGGGCTGAACCTCAACTAACCTATGTAGCCCAAGATAATTTACAACCTGCTGCCAAAACAAGGGTGAGTTTGTGTGCATTATTGGCCTGCACAAGCTAGCAACGTGTAAATAACTAAATACATCAGAGAGAAAGATTGCGATATTAAATGCTCCCAGATAAAACATTAGTACCAGTTGAACAGGGAGTATAATAAATATTACATGTAGAACTGTTTGTGTGAATGTTACATGTAGAACTGTTTGTGTGAATTTTACATGTAGAACAGTTTGTGTGAATGTTACATGTAGAACTGTTTGTGTGGATGTTACATGTAGAACTGTTTGTGTGGATGTTACATGTAGAACTGTTTGTGTGGATGTTACATGTAGAACTGTTTGTGTGGATGTTACATGTAGAACTGTTTGAACAAGAGATAACTCCTGAAGTAGTGTAGCTCGCTGGCTGAACAAGTGAAAGGCTTCTTTTCTGCCTGTAGGCGTCACATCTAAGACTTTTTTCTGTCGGTAGGTGTTACATCCAGATGTTTCCAGATATTTTGACAAATTCAACGGCAGCCATTATATAGCTCGACCAGCCTTGAAAGAGTTGTATCCCGATGACTAGCTGACAGCAGGTGCTCGGAGTCATGTGACCCACCACTCATGCATTTCCTTGGATAACTGCCAAGTATCGTAAACTATACATTATTCTATATATAGAGTTTCTCAAACACTATATTTCATATAATTATTCTTTTAACTGAACAATTGAACTCATTTCTATACAGTTTTAGTCATCTTGTGGTGTAAGTGCATAAATAAGGAAGAATGTAAAATATGAACAACTGATTCCGTGTAATGTTCGGTTTCCATCTCGCCTGAACCTGCAGTCTGCTGTCACATTTAAACAACTGACCTCAAACGATTAATAAAAACTTGACAAGTTCTTGCTGTTGCTTTGCATGCTTGAGTTATTCTCTCATATGCAATTTTGTTTGGATATTTGAATAAAAATTAAAAGGTAGTTAGTTTTCTTGTATTTGATCAAACAAAATATTAGTGTTAATAGACTATGATACATGATACACTGCAGGTGTGCAGTAGGAATATTAGTGTTAATAGACTATGATACACTGTAGGTGTGCAGTAGGAATATTAGTGTTAATAGGCTATGATACACTGTAGGTGTGTGGTAGGAATATTAGTGTTAATAGACTATGATACACTGTAGGTGTGCAGTAGGAATATTAGTGTTAATAGACTATGATACACTGTAGGTGTGTGGTAGGAATATTAGTGTTAATAGACTATGATACACTGTAGGTGTGCAGTAGGAATATTAGTGTTAATAGACTATGATACACTGTAGGTGTGTGGTAGGAATATTAGTGTTAATAGACTATGATACACTGTAGGTGTGTGGTAGGAATATTAGTGTTAATAGACTATGATACACTGCAGGTGTGCAGTAGGAATATTAGTGTTAATAGACTATGATACACTGTAGGTGTGCAGTAGGAATATTAGTGTTAATAGACTATGATACACTGTAGGTGTGTGGTAGGAATATCAGTGTTAATAGACTATGATACACTGTAGGTGTGTGGTAGTGTTAATAGACTATGATACACTGCAGGTGTGGGGTAGGAATGAAGGTTAGCAGCTGTTCAAGTTTCAATGTTTTTCTTCGAGCTCAGTTAAATCTTCTCAAGATCGTTGATTTTGTATAAACTTCAGAAGTCAGAATGTCTTGTTGATCACTAGGAGTTGTCTTACATATAACACAAGAAGACAAGAAGACAACTCCTCTTTCATTTTAAGCAGCGTTTAGTTTTAATATTTTGCTCCTTTGTGTGTATCACGCGATGTTACTTGACAACAATGCAGAAGTTCTTTGAAAATGGTTCATGACTTTACAACTTCCTAAGATGCATGTATAAATGGCTTTGGTAGTATTTACTCAAACCAACTGCCTTCCATTTTCTAATAATTCGTTATCGGCAAGGTCAACTTTTATTTGTGAAAAATTGATTTGACAAGTTTCTCCCATCTCCAACAGCACTAAAGTCATCCACCCTTGCTTCCAATGTTCAATTGTACATGTCGGGTATGCCTTATGTTTATTTATTGGCTTTACAAGATCAATATTACAACATATTGTCTTAAAATACAAGAACATACGATAACGTACACTAAATAAATATATAGATTGAAACAAAAAAGTTTATCTCAACATTTAAAATTCCAATTAATAATAAAACCTGTAACAGTGTACAACATGACAAGATTTCTATACTTTCTGGCTCATAGCCTCCTCTCTCACTTCTTCAACAACTGACAGATTACTCTCTGCAGATGTCCACTCGTTGTAGGTGCATACATACACAGGTACATTATGTATGCCCAGCCATTACATGTATATGTCATTACAAAATACAACATTTTTACATCGTCTTATATGAACATAGCTGAGTCTGCAGTCTCTAATTCACAAAAATTCATTGCATCTTAATTGCCTTGGATCCAAAGAATATATGGAGATTTCAGACTTGCACCTCACGGAGATTTCAAACGCTCTAGGGCAGCACATATTTTGGAGAGATCTCCTTTGATCTCATTGACTGCTGCCGCTATCAACTCTTCGTTGTCCAAGACATCTACACTCTGGGTGTACGGGTTGTATCTCAGCTCAAATGGGCGTTTTATGTGGCTGGCAAAGTCCCTGCAGCAAATAAATGTTTATTAGTTTAGTTGGAGTTGTCTTACCATTTGTTGGGAAGGCAACCATCACTGAAGGTGTCACTAACATTTTTTCCAGTTTTATTACTTACCTAAGATTTGATTCACTCAGTAATATATATATAAATATTTCCAACTTTTACTAGATCTGTCAAATTACTTAGAAAAATATTTCATTTCTCGACGTTTTGAGTGAGTGGGTATGGCTAATCAGTATTTATTGACATGTGGAGCTCGGGCTGTGTCGATATGACATACCGCTATCATATTCTACTGTTGGTTTGAGCAGCCAAATTGAAGGGCATTGAGTTATTTCTTATTAGCAAATACTGACACGTCTTCTCACCTCATCTGGTTTTTGGCGTTTTCGAAGCTGCTGGTGGAATAGTAGGCCTTCTGGTACTCTGTGATCATACATTCCTGCTGACATGTGGTCTTGGGGTCAAATGGGTACACCTCTGCCTCTGTCAGCGAGTGCTGTAAGCAGTGTACACGGTAGGTTTTTTATTATTGTTAGCAATCCTGTAAATTGTTATTTGTTAGTTGTTGAAAGAGAGTTTATGTGATGAATGTTCAAACTGACCTTCAGTTCAGCTGCCGAGGATAACAAGCCGGCCCCATACACTTTCATTGCTCCGTTCTCCTCACACAAACCAAACTCCACCGTGAAGAAGTAACACTGAAAAACAAGAAAAACTACATCATCCATCTATGCCGACACTTACAAACAGGCGGAAATTATTAATAAACATTCCTAAGCTCAGAAACTGAAATACTCCAGGCGGTGATCTTTCTGTACTTCTAGGACTTACCGTAGCCAACTTTTCAACCTCTTCGTCTGAGGCTCCCAGTGATGCCAGACCAATTTCCTGAGAGAACTGCGCAAATGTTGCTTCTGCCAAGAGTGGCATGTGACCAAGTAGCTCGTGGCAGCAATCCCTGCAAGCAAGTTTGTTGGCAGCATGTGACAATACAGGAGTCTTTGATTTCAGCAAAAATCGTTAAAAACTAAGTGTAAAAAAAATTTTATTGGATGGTTTAAATCATTTTCGATACTGACAATTGAGTTACTATGTACTAGTGGGTTACAATTCAAACCTAGAGATTATTTTGCATGCAAGGATTGACTTACGGTTCTGGTGTGTAGAGAGGTGTGCTGTGGTGCCGTATGTATTGCGTGCAGTGGAATACTCTGAAGGCCAGCCCTGCCAGGAAGTCTCTCGCTGACAAATAACCAGCTACAGGACGAAGTGTGAAGCCTGTCCTAGCTATCAAATACAACAACAAGTTCTGTTGCACCTTCATTTGTGCTGTGTTTGCTGCAGCAGAAGAATATTGAAATAATCTTTGACATTTATAAATTGATACACTTTTTTACCTTTTAAAAACTCAGAAACATCTTCCAGCTGCGGAATGTTATCCTTCCTACAAGAAGAACATCCACAATGTACCGTCTATAGCAAATGTACTCACAATGCACTGCCACTAGTTAAGTATACCCACAATTCATCACTACTGATTACAAACCCACAATGCATCACTACTGATTACGTACCCACAATGCATCTCTACTGATTACATACCCAGAATGCATCACTGCTGATTGCAAACCCACAATGCATCATTACTGATTACATACCCACAATGCATCACTACTGATTACATACCCACAATGCATCACTACTGATTACATATCCACAATGCATCACTACTGATTACATACCCACAATGCATCACTACTGATTACATACCCGCAATGCATCACTACTGATTACATACCCAAAATGCATCACTACTGATTACATACCCGCAATGCAGCACTACTGATTGACTACCCACAATGCATTGCTAGTGCTGCAGATGCACTTACCTGTAACCACAATGTTTCTCCAGCAAAGGTAAGTTCTGAAGAAACTCTTTGCAAGCCATCTTTGGGTAGAGATTGCTCAACTCACCCCATATTGTCCCCCTAAATACAACACAGAATGTACGTTTCATCTAATTCTACTAATCTAACTTCTTTGGAGTTGTCTATCAACTAAAGTGTTATATTTGTACTAGGGCAACCTTCCAGTTGAGTTACTTACCAAGTTTCTATCTCGTCCTTGGTGTACTCTATCCTGGGGATTGGTTTACCACTGTAATATATGAATAGACATAGACGTGAATAGACATGGCAACATCCCTTGTACTTCATTACTCGCTGTCTTCAATTGCTGTTACGCTTTAATTAATTGCATTGATTATTTTGTGCTTCCTGTTCATCACAGGCTCTATCGATACATCACTGTACTTTTATGGCCATGTCTAAATACACACTTTTCTCCCTTCTGGGAATTGAAATCTTGCAATTTCAACACCGCTTTCGTCGTGGAGAGCTATTATGTGATACAGAAATAGTGTTTAAGATTACATAATACAAATATTCAGTTCTCATGTCACGAAGGGCAAAGAATTACAACAAAAAAACCGATTTTTTTCATAAAGATCTTCTCGATAAATGCGTTGCAAGATTAGCATATGAAGTTGTGCAATTTGGAGCCATCAAAGTGTTACAAAGATTCAAGTTCTGTACTTTTTAAAAAAATTTGGATAAGTTGTCCGCTCCTGGTAAAAGTAAACTAAGATTTTGGCACTCTGCCAGTGGTTATTTCATACTCTCCTACCCAATTAGCTTTTGCTATAGTCTACTGCTGCCACAGTTGTAAGATTTCCCATGGCTGATTAGGACCGAAGCGTGCGGTTGGTAGCAGTGGGCAATCTTGTGCATGCAATATAATGGTATTACAAACGTCATAGAAGACCCGTTTGTGTCAACTTTTTAATTATGAGTGGTTGTATATCGTGTTAGGAAAATAAGTTTTTCAATAGATAAAATTATTGATCAATAACTGACAGCGAATTATGAAACGAATGAGAAGATAATTCCTCGGCAAGTAGCAGATCTCAAATTTAAAAAAATTGGTCAGTTTAATATTTCAGGTTGTGACCTAGTGAGGTGCTGAACTGTTACTTATTTTGTATAAAAATTCCATGCGAAATGTTACAAGGTGCTACTCACTGCTTGTAGTTGAAGGCCAAATTGGCGAAATACTTTCTCCTTTCCTGGTACTTTTCATCTTGAAACCCTGGGTGGTCCGTCTGCAGCTCATTCCCCACCATAAGCACTCTGTTAGACGACCTATCAAGGTCGCTTATTTTCCTTGGAAACCATGGCACCGAATACTCACAGGAATCTGCGTGTAAAAACACTTGATGTGATTTGCTATGAACCGCAAATGGTCATGGAGTGCATTGGGTGGAGCAATGTATGCATCACAACTACATGACGACACGATATTCTGTTTTTGCTTTTTATGAATAATATGATAGCAGTTGTTTTTCATGATTGTTTTTGTCCACATTCTCAACTCAATGAGTTGTGAGGTTTTGTATCGGAATGTGACGTTGATCAGTTTGTTGGGATGGCAGTCTCCTGAGGAATGTCGGAGAAGTTCTTGGTACGATTCTATTTATCCATGTGTTTTAAGCTTTCCTCAACAACACTTTCTTTTTCAAAATTAAAACTTATCAATGAGGCACTTCTCCTTGCGGACTGTAACTGCTGTAGTTACAAATGTTTGAGTAAATCGACAGGAAGTGAGATGAAATAATAAATGTATTAGCGGTCAACTCAGCCAAACAAAAGCTTCCCTGGTTTCTCTCAAACAATGAGTTGACCTGAACAAGAGACTGCTCTCTGGAGTCACGGGAAAAAGTATTTTTGTCACTTAACTCGTCTAAGCCTTGATAAAAGCAAAAGATTTCCTTTTAAGTTTTACCTGATTTTTCTACGACAATAAAAAGTAGTTTACCAGTCAGCGGCTTCTGTCATTTACCTTCTTCCGCGGTGTCTGCAGTCGTCAGCCTTGGAGATGTTGGAACCTCGTCTCCCAGCTGAAAGTTTTCTACTTCTTGTTTCAAAGCAGAAGCCAACTTGCCCAGGTCAGAGTTTTCCACTTCTATCTCGGAAAAGAACTCACACATGTGACTTCCTTTGGGAGAGCGTCTAGACTCAATGTGTATGACGTTCACGTTGTTGTCCTGTAGCATTAACGCAGTGATATTTTACAGGATATTTTTTCAAGTTTTCACAGGAAATGTTCTTGCAGTAGCATCAAATTACTTTTTGATAATCAGTTCATTAATCTTTTAATTGTTGATATTGAATGAATGATTGTTGTTGATAATTATTATTAATGATATATATGATATAATGATTATTTCAAAAATTTATAATTCTGCTAATTACTTGCAACTATTTCACAATTTTGTACCTGAAATAGCTTGAGTGCCTTTGCCAGCCCGCCAATCTCATCTTTTAACGAGAATATGATATATCTGGAGTGGCCAAAGTCTAGATGTTCCTCACTCATTAATTTTGGCAGTCGTTTTATTCTTGTCTACAACAACAGCAGCACTTGTTACTCAGTCGAATGCAAAGTTTCACTGCTGCGGTTAAGAGGAGTTGTCTTTTCATCAAAGCGTTATTCAAAACTACCCCTTTCCCTGTCATCTCATCTACAAAAGTGTCCACAAGCTGAAGATCTTCATCCAGCCTTATGAAGCTTTTCTCGTCTATTTTCATATCAGTTTTTCACAAAACGATGATTATATAAACCACAGATATTCGGCGGGGACCAAAACAAACAGCAAGAAAATTAGTAACAGCCCAACCTCTAGGTTATGTAAATTTTTCCTCGGTTGCGTAAAATAGTTTCTAAGAAAACTTTGCATTTTTTTTTGTGGTAACCCAATTCATTCTTTGTCTAATGAAAGTTGTTTTACCAAAAAGCCCAAAAATTTTGCTCTAAAATCTGCACATTTCCCACGAGTAGACCTACCAGCACGCTGTCAATGTCAGCAGTCATCTCCTGCGCTGCCACTGCTAGCTCCATATCTGCCGCTCTCCCCACTCTGTTGTTAATTTTGTAAACTCAACACTTGCCTTTCTCAAACGTTTTAATGAAATTAACCTTAATTCAGCTCGGGCGATAGAAAGCTGCTTTTATAGTTAATTACAAGACAAGTTTCAGCTAGTTCCATCTTCTAATCAAATCATTTACAATTTCTAGCCAGCTTCCTTAACATCAGCTTCATTCATGGCTGCATTTTCATATAATTTAAATCTGCCAGACTTTTCCATTTTTGCCTTGGTCTATAAAGCATATGTGTTTGTAATTTATTTTCTGGTAGCAAGAATCTTTGATTTTTGGCATATTTTGATTATATTTAAGAGACAGCGGTAATTTTATAAAAGCATATTTGTTAGCACCACAGTAGCGCTGTCGCTCTCTCCAGTGTCTTCTACTGATACAAAGCCATATCGGCCAAACATCGAGAGCTCCCCCCACTCCCCCTCCACCAGGGAATGGTGGCATCTATAATACCTGCCTGTTAGACAAGACTCCCAGCAACTGAGCATGCATGGGCTTTAGGTCAAATAAAAAGTGCAATAGTCATGCGAACTTATCTCTAGCGACTCGTCTGGTCAGAAAATAGGACTTCTGCGAATTAAAATTTACAGACGTTTCCATAGTGTGATGCTGCAAAACTCATTTCTTCCCATGGAAAAGAATTGCATTAAATAACAACATTGTTGTGTTGATACCCAATTTTATGAGAGGTAAAATATCAAAATTAAAAAATGAATATCTGGAAAAGTGTTCAAAATTAAAATTTTGCTCTTGCGCCAGGCCTGACACTTGGCTAGCCTGTAAGACCTGCGCTATTTAAACTAAAGTCCAGGTCATCTATGTTCTTACCATTGAGTCTACAGCCTCCTTCAGTTCATCCCATGTGTTTGTACGCCTTAAGCATGGTTCGTCTCCGCGCTCACCCTTCATCGTGCCGGCTTCAGATGCAAATGCTGGTCGTGAGTGAGAGAGTTTACTTATCTACCCCCATTGCCACCGTTTTATCTCGCTTTGTTTACTTTTGACTCACGGCTGACCTTTACTCGGCCTTATCTATTTTTTACGAAATTATATAAGCTCTAAATACTGAGATGTTGATAAAAGCGACAAATTTTGAAGCAAAAAAATTGAATGACAGCAGTTTGGGTTTTGGTTTAAAAGTTTTAGCTGTTGACACTGACTTGTAGAACAAAATATGAAATGCCAACAACAGCCGCTGAGGTTATCAAAGTCTGACAAAACAAATGGTTATGTAACTTTGTTATACAAGAGAGTTATATAAAGTCTAAATTTGCTATGTTATCACTTCCTCGGCCATCTGCTGATCAACTTGTCAGCTGTACTTATTGCAATGTTTACTCGCACACTTTGTCGGAAGGTTTGTTTAGGAATTTGCGAAAATGTGACTTCTGTTTATTATCTATAGAAGTTGTCATTGTTTGAGTGACAGAGAAGTTCTATTTGGTATTACATCTGCACAAAGGCCCACGTTGCGCCTGCCATGTTGTTTTAAAATAATAATCTCATAAAATTCCAACAAAATGCTCGGTCCAAGTGAGTATTGATTTTATGCTGCCGGCGGAGACACTTTCTCGTCAAATGTGATTTTGATATTATTTTGAGCGAAACAAAATAATTTTGTTGTAAAGCAGCAAATTTTTCATATAATATAGTCAAGGTCGCAGTTTAAAACATGACAATAATAACTTTGGTGACTGACTCACACACCTTGAGGCAAACGTAATAAAAAAATACTATATTAGTAATTATTAAATTAGATTTATTCCAAACCTGAAACTCTACGAGAACGACCTCACCGAATACAAAAAATTTCTGTCTTTATATTTGAAACATCAGCCTTTTAAAAGTGCTATCAAACCAATGAGGTTATTGTTTTGCACAGCTTACTCAGAGGCATATATAAACGACTCTGTGAAGTTCCTCAAACCTCCTCCTCATGTTACACGACGGATGTTGTAGCAACTGAATGCTGTATTTGCTCAGTTTCTTTTCTATAAATTGTTTTGTCATACTTAATTATCACAGCTAATTAAATATTACTTGTTTTGTTAGCTGACATCCTACTCTTACCTATTTATTGTTTACCTATAGTTTTTATTACTGTAACCAATAAACAGAACCCATAAAATGTTGATAAAATTAACAAAAATTAAATTGAGTCTTTAAAAAAAAATGTAGTCAGCAGCACTTTGGAAGTGACAAATCGTAATTCTGCTTTGATTGTTTGAATCAAACAAACATAGTCACAGCAGAAATTTTGTTTAAAGTAATTTTGATTATTTATAAAACCTTAATTGATGTCCAATGGTTCTCCGGTAAAAAAAAATCACGATTTACAATAACCAATAATTTCAGTTGCTGTCAATGTTGTGGATTGTTAAAAAACTATCTAGAAAACTTCTAGTTAAATGCTATAATGTATTTTTTATTACCTCCAGGGTTGCAAGAGCTCTATCTCCAGTAGTGATACTGCTTTCGCTACGGAATTGTCTAGAACCACGAGAACTGTGATATCTCTTTGCCTTCTCTAAAGCGTTACCTATCATTTCCTCCATGCAGCCTTTTTCCATATCTGAGATTAAACAGAAGTCAAACACAGTCAGCTCAGGTCGTCTGCACACAAACACGTCAAACACTATTTACTCAATCAGTGAGATTGATGAGCTGATGTCAATTTAAACAGTGTTAGGTAATTGCTGGCCGAGAAATAATGAATCTTACATCATCTCTGTTAATCAATACAGCCCATCAATCATCCCTCAACATTTACTAACCTATTTTTATCATTTCTCTTTTCCGCTGCTTTTATCTTTTTATATTAATCAAACAAATTCTCTGAGCGGAGGTTTCCTAGATATACTTCCTGTCAGTAACAATAGCTGATCATCTGCAGGTTATTAGTTGATTCCTGCAGCACTTCTGTGTGGTCTATCGGTGCAGTTAATTAATGTTTCTAGCAACGTCAACCAGTAAATTTGTAATTATTTGTTTTGATAGATTATGTAATAGCAATTTAACCAACTCTTTTTTACAGAAAGTAGTTATGCCTCCTAACATCAAACACATATTTTTTATGAAAGAAACTTACTGAATGAAAAAAAATCAATTTGAAGTATTTTGGCCATGTGGTAATTTATTTTAAAAATCTAGCAAGATTGTTTTTTTGCTGTTTTTTTGTTTTGTTTATGAAGCTGCCTATTGCTGCTACATCAACACTCACCCTGCAGCCTGCAGGCATCAATTTAGTTTAACAGTAATGAGTCTAGTAAATGTCACAGTATATCAAAGTTCTAAGAATTTTTTGTTGATTCTAGAAAAACAGGAGAAAAAAACATTCATTTAGAATACCTTTGAATTTATAGCAATGACTGGACGCAGAAAATAAACTTTTGTACATTTACTGTTTCGGCAAGTAATTATGTTGAGCAGCTTGCGGAAGAGCATCAGAAATAAATGCCAGTTGATATGAGTTACGTCTGGTGTAAAACACTTGACATTGAGAGTTGCATATCTTGGATTCCCGGTGGAATTGAGACTCGAGCAGTTTTTCGCTGTAGTTTCTGTATTAATTTTCAATCATTTGATATGCATTTGCGGAATAATTAACATTTTTCTTCATAATACTTATAATGGAATTGATACATTCGGTCAAACAGCAGCTCTGATTATTGCTCAAAACGAGCAGTTTTAACCCTTTTTTCTTGGAAAACTATGGCTAATAAATCTTTATAACATAAACTGTAGCAATTGAAACATTCACAGATTGGCATGTCCTTGCAGTTTTGCACAACATTTTCCATTTGTAGGTCATCCAATCAGCAGCCTGGGGGTGTGCCAGTGGACTTTATGTACTCAAATGGAAAGTTTTTGTCGCTTGTTTGCAAACCCAGAGATAAATGCATGATAGGATTATTGTCATGTCACGTCACGCAGTCAAATTTCAGAGTCCCCAGTACAAGCAGACCCAAATCTTATACCTTATCTATCATTTGATTGGTCAGGTGACTTTGTGCGGCAGTCATGTGAATGCGCTCATTTCTTCACCATATCATGTCATGTGGCCTGTCTTGGGATGCTGTTACTACAAATTATCACTGGGCTTCCGCCTTCCTACCTTATAACGTGCATTTTTAGTTTTCAAACGCCTGCGAGTTGAGTTCATTTTTTATTCAGTGTTTTTATTCGACTTGTCGTGACAAATTTTGCATTAGTTCTGTTTTGAAACAAAAAACTGGCTTTCTTGAGTTTTGCTCAGAGTGATGTTCAATCAGATCAAATACCCATAAAACGTCAATTATTTTGGCTTTGTGACCATTTATCAATTTTATTTTTTTCGATTCTACACACGCTCTACAGCCCCGAGAAAAAATTGTTCTGTAAGCTTTCTTTATATGCAGAAAAGAGACATTGGTACTCTACTATTCAAGAAGTTGTCTTACCCTGACAAGCCACGATTATTCCAACATTCACCTATTCTCCACATTCCTTGCTTGTGGGTGGTCAAATTTTGAAACAATGAGTATATACAGTAGAATTGTTTCATTCAACTGTATATATGAGTTGTAGCGATATAAAATAGACATCTGTGGAATTGTGAGATACATATTGGCACTGGTGTCTATGTGGTCCATTGGGCAGGTATATTTTAAGAAGTGAATGTGATACATCAGTTGGTGGTGGAAGGGAGTACAACAGCCGACAAGCATGTGTCCCACAATCCATCAGCAAGGCCCAATGACAAAGATCAGTCAAGTTTTGTATTTATCCCAGTGTTGATAATCTACTACTGATATCCATATGAGAATGAATGAGGTGTTACTACCTACTGGTAACACCACCCTACCTAAAATAGCAAAGCTCTAAGGCTATATCTAAATTTTAGAGGTCACCAGAAGATGAGTAAGCACAATCAAGAGCTCAGTTGCACCTGCACTGGTAGTAACTTGTGGTACAGAAATTGTGACATAGTTACTGAGACATAGTTATTATGCTGTGACATAGTTATTGTGTGTATTTACTGCCAGGTGACCATCCAGTCTACCTTCTTATCTTCAAACAAAGTATGTCACAGACTTCACTGTTATAAAACAATTTGAAGGTTTGTACACTGTTTAGTGGCGGCTTGCTCTTTTATGGTTGCGTATAGATCGCCCGGTTTTGTGCAGCCAGGGTGACTCTATGAGGAGGAGGGAGGGGGCAGGCACCACTATAAACCTTGGCCCATGAAAGCTGCCCCAGCTAGGTTTCGTTGGCAATTAATGTAGAGTTGTCTACTCTTTTAGGAGAGTAACACAACTCCCAAGGTCCACTCGTTTATCCAAGTGTGCCAGTGAGTCTTCAAACATTGAGTCACAAAGCTAGCTCAGAGAGCTTTGGTTTTGATGTTTCAGTTATTTATATCTGCAATGAACAACATTAAATACAACCAGGAGGGGCCCAAGGGGGTTGAAGTGACATTTAAAGTGGGGCTGGCTGCCCAACTGCTGCCATATTGCAAAACAAATCAGTGCAAATGAATTGATTATAGCTCCCACAGTTTAAGTTAAGTTCAAGCGGTTGATTCACATCATGACTTGACTGTTTTGGATTAATTCCTCACAAATTCAACTTAATTTATATTTCCATAGAAATACCTTTACCCAAGTATTTTTTTATAGAATAAACTTTGGAATTACTGGAAAACGAAAATGTGTTTTGAGCATATACGTGATACAGCTTGTTTCGCAGTCAGTTTTATTGCCCTAGAAAAGAAAGAATCAATAGATGAGTTTATACTTAGCTTGAGGCATAAACTTTGTAGGAATGCTAAGGCTTCAGAGACTAGATGGATTTTGGCTCCCACAGTGAATCAAATCGGAAGGAAATTATTTTAGATCGTGAGAATATTTGTTCAGGTATATACAATTTTGATCTTAACTTCCCCAATCGACGGATCACATTTTAAAATAACTCTCTACGTTACCCAGAATTGCAAGTTTACTTTAGATAGATGTATTTATGGCAAGTGATAAACATATCAAGGTGAGACAACTCTTGTGGATCATGTACTTCAGTTCAGTCTTTATGTGTAGTTATCTCCCCGCATTAGCGCATTTCACAATTTGTGGGCCCCCAACTAAATAGTGTTGGTTCATAAGAGGTTTACAATAATATAAAAGAAATGAAAGCAAATGGAAAGAATAAAATGTATCAGTTTAAACTACGCAATAGAATGTCAGGTACAAGGCTCGCTGGTTCATACTAATTGGCTGGGATGTGACTTGGCAGCGCCATTCTTGTTCGAGATATTAGATGAGCTGTTATGTGCACTTCCTGTTACCCTCTTCGCTATTGAATCTTTACTTCCAACTGCTAAAAATAGTAACATAGCTTGGCATCCCTGTATTGAGCAAGAAGTGAATAAAATTTCTATGTGATTTTTTATTAAGTCATTTTAGAGAGAGGAGATGGTTTCAACTGTTATGTAATACAATATCTTCTAACAATGAAACAGTTAGCATTAAATATGGTGAAAAAAGCCAAATGATTAACATTTGGGAGTTATCTCCTTTATCTATGGTCAAAATTCCTGCCCTTATTTGAAATGACTTTTGCTATTAATTACATTGCAACAGATTGCCAATTTAATAGCTTTCCCTTGAGCCATTCACCTTTGGCATCACTGACAATTCAATGCTTACTTTGCTGCCATTTCTCAAATGCATGCGACCCAGCAGTGACACCGGCATTGGCAGCTAGTCCCATGAACTAGTTGGATTTAGAGCAGCTCACTGGACGTCTGCCAACAAAGAGGAGGTAACTCCTAAAATTTGAACTCCTCTCACTTCAGCCCTACTCCTTTACAATTTTGTTAATCACAAGCTTTGACTGGATGAAATTTTGCTGTAGAATCTTATTAGCCTACCAATAACTGCTTCTGACAGATGAACATTTTTAATTGCATGATGCACTTTCGTGTAATTTTGGATTAGTTTGAAGCTTGTTAATACGTATGATAACCGCTCTCATCAGCAAAAAGTTCATAACCATGAATGGCCAGAATTCTGTTCTTTGTTCTTCTGCTTTTCACCACCTGCTATTTCTCTCAATATTGCTACAGCCCTCACTTACCCCCCCCCCCCCCCGCCAGTTTTCTTATCTCCCACCCCTTCCCCCCCCCCTCACCCAACCTCAGGAGATAACAGATTAAGCAGCAGCACAAACCTTGAGCATCTGTTCTGTGCTGATCTTTCTTAGCTGGTTGTCTTTTAGCATCAGCTCTGTAAACATATCATGCAGATTGGCTAATTCTTTACATAGCAGCCATGACACTGCAAGCATGCTCTTTAACCATAACATCGCTTCATAATAATAAAAAGTACATTAGCACCAATCATTTATGCATTGCAGTCGATTATTGTGTGTTTTGGCAAGAAAGGCTACATCATCAACCTCCTTTGTCTTTGCATTCCAAAACAGCCATGAGCGTTTGAATTTGTTTTGTTCTGAAGATTGCATCAATATGCAGGATGATACTGGTCAGCCACTTGTACAGCTAATTGGACATACATTTATGATAAATTCTAAATAACTAATGAGCAAAATATAACAACAAAAAAATGTTTAATAAAAAAAAAAACAGAAGCATCTACTGACCTTTGTTGCTTTCTCTTCCGATGTACTAGTATTACCACAACGACTATGATTATTAGTAACAGCAACGCACCAGTAAACACAAGCGCAATAAGTGGTCTGGCCCTTGGAGGCTCAGACGTCGGGTGCACATGAATGCCGAAGTTTGTGGTGGGTTCATGGTCAGTGATGTTAGGAATTGTCTGCCCTTTTTCTGTCATCTCCACGATGTGAATTACTGGTCACGAATCCTTGTTTCTCTGCTGAAGGTTGTACAGCTGCAAGTAGTAACAGTCAAGCAAATATCAGTAGGTGCATACATCTAACCTCAATGAAAAATATGATTTTTAAGTGGTTTGTGCACAATATTGTCGTGGCAACAGTATGTAGTATTCAGCTATATTAAAAAAAAACATAACATTTTTTTCACTGCTTTCTGTTTTTCGGGTTTTGCGTTTGCTATTTCTTATTTCAGGAAATTAGCAATTGATTTATAATTGAGTGTTAGTCACCCTCATTGGAGTAATAGTTGCTGCCTGTCTGATACCATTCAAACATTCCGCTGATGTAACAGTCTGGTGATATAATAACACCAATCAGATGCATAATGTTTAAAAACCATTTTCGGATTATTGTTGGTGACAAAACAAAAATTGCCCTGCCAAAAACAATGTTGTATGAAGTTACAAGTTATTCGGTTTGTTAGTAAAATTAATTGTTAGATACAGTCTACAGTGCATTCAAACAATATAACTTTTTGGAATAAACTCTATACTTACTACGCTAAAGGAAACGGCTAATAATCTGTAGACACAAGCCTCTGAGAGCTCTCTCCGTGGCTGTGACGGCGTTTATTGTTGGCTGTTCGATGTAGAATGACCTGCTGTCACTTTTGATAATTGTCAGCGATGATTTGGTGAGTCAGTCAGCTGCCCTCCAAATCTGATGCCAACATAATTATTTGTAATTGAAGTGGATCAAAGAAGTTGGATGGTTTCGGGATGAATTATTTTGCACTAAAAACTTTTCAGTAATTGACTAAGAGTTATTTGAATATTTTGCTGTTTTATTAGTTTTGCATTGGTTATTTGTGAGTTTGGGGTTTAAATTACTCTTTGTTTCTCGCCCATAATTAGTGATGGTCCCCCCTCTTTGGTGATATCGTTCAATCCATCCCGGAACGTACCACCTTATTACTTCACAATAATAGCTCATTAATGAGAATATTTTGGCAAACTATTGGACAGGCAGCAGGGAGCACCTGCACCGCTGTCACTATAAACAACATTGTCATCGCATGTATACCTCCTGCGCACATCCGCATTTTTATGATACTTTAAAAAAAATATTGTGTATAATATTTTTTTTGAAGCATATTAGATTTTTTGACTTTCTCACTATTGTTAACAGCTGTGTAATGTTTGTGATAAAGCACAAAAAACAGTAGTATATATTTTTTTATTATAAACGCCAAGAAAAACATTGCAATGTTTATAAAAAACCACAAAATGATAGTAGCATTGCTCAAGGGCATAGCCTGGGAGAGGCTGGAGATTGCTAAACAATTCACAGAATATTGAAGATTGCCATAAACTCTATAATGACCTGTTCAAAATATTTTTTTTTATTTTGTTGTGCATCAAATTTATTAATACAAAAATATAGTTTCAAGTATTTTAAAAACTAGCTCATATAATGATTACAACTTCAAATGATAAATCAAGTGCAGGGTGGCTTGGGTGGCTCTCTGGTGGGGGGGGGGGGCACCTTGCCCACCACTACAAACAAACAAACAAAATTCTTCTGTATTGCTGTTGAAACCAATTACAACACAGACAAACTGTTCACTCAATTGTAAAGCTATTAAACTATAAAGCTAGCCAACTGGATTTTCTTAGTTCTCTTTTTCTGCAATGAACAAGTGAAATAGCTCTGTGAAAGTAGATGCATAAAAATCAATTAATGCAATTTAACACAAATTAAATTAACGTTTTTTTCTTGCCCAACCAACAGTCACGTTAGTAAAACTGAACTCTTACATGTCGCACCAAGTGGGGTAAGATGTGCTGCGCTTACGACTATGCACTGAAAGGTTCGACATCCTCACAATGTACCGGCCTGTTTTGATTGGTCGTCGAAGCATGGCCTGTGCTTGGAACATAGAGAGCCGTTACATGAATCTATGAAATGAACAGCTTTAGGTGTATACTTACATAACGAGTAGATGCTTTTCTATAATGCAATATGAATATTGCTTTGTTGAACTCATTCATATTGGTCAAAGCATTCAGTGTTCTAATGGACAATTGGGACCTTCAGCTGCGTGAACAAGTACATGTTTGTGGTATAGTCATTGTAAATTTGTATTATATACATGTCAGCTTGTTACTAGGTGGGTAGCGAATGAGAGCTGAGCCCTTCAGGAGAAGCAGCTAACCGCTGCCAGAGTGAAATATCGCTGACTGAAGCTGCTGGAAGGTCCTAAGGTTGGTAGAATATCATCTGCACACAACGCAGACATATTTGTCTTGTTTTTAGCTGTTTTGGACTCGTGCCAACATTACATTCTTCGAACAAAAGTTCATCAAACGAAACCAGTTGAACTCAAAGTGTGAGACACAATCTCAAGATCAAATGGTCCGTCATGAATATTTCTTTCTTGAGCAAATAAAGTTATTGATTGGGTTTTGTGTTGAAAGAGCAGCTGATGAGTAGAGCAGTTGCTTGCTGACAGAATATAATTATCTCATCAATGTTATATAATACTCCAGGAAGTTGTCTGATACTGCCGCTACTGGCTATTTGCTGACCGCTCCTGCTTTGTGCTGCCGTCGTTGTCACAGCTAATTTCAGCTGACAGGCTTCTAGGAATATTTGGATTTGGTTTTGGAAGAATATCAATTGCTGCCTTCCATGAATGCTATAATTGTAGGAGTAAACATCAGCACAATGCTTTGTTGACATCTCAGTTTTCAGCTGCCGCCGCCTTTGTTCACATTCCGCTGTCAGCTTTTGGTCACTTTGCCAAGCACTCAGTGTAAACAAAATGCCATCATTTTGTTTACATTCTTGTTTTGTAGTAGAAATAAAGTTACATTTAAGAAATATAATAAAAATTATTTCTTTTCATCTTGGAGAAGTTTTCTTTGAAATAGTGTTGATACAAATTTACTTTTCAATTTCTCTAAACAAACAAAATCTGGGTAGTTTATTTGCATGAGATTAACTTTTTCTTCAATTTCTACCTATCTTAGCAAAAGATAAAAATTAGTTGCTGCAGAGGCAATAACCTCCCAGAAAAACCTAAATTTATTTTAAAATTATTTTGTTTCAATTTTGTCAATAACATAGCATTTGTGACTTTTATCTTGTTGGTTTCTAACATTCAGCTCCTTTTAGCACTAACGCTGATAGCTAATAGCTTCTGACCACAACTAATAGCCGCAGGTCTCATATAACGTTGGTTCACTAACCTTGGCTTGTCAATAGCTGTTTGTCTTTCTAAGTGACAGGCCAGACAGGTGATATTTAGAGTGACATGTGACATCATCACGTTATATTATAAAATATAAAACACTTGATCTGTTTGGCCTACGTGCTTGCCAGTTGCTAAGCTAAACATACAAAGATTATATTATCTTAAATCAGTCAAGTTCTAGCATTCAAAGGTGTGGGATTAATTCAGGATGTAATCTACTTTGTGAGTTAGTTAGCAAGTAGTTCAAGGGAATTCTCCTTCAGCAAATTGTTTTATATCTGAACGTGTACGTAGAATTCTGCAATACAATTTTTCTAAAAAACATTTGTAAAGGTTCTTTTTCAAGCTTTTTACTGGCACTTCTTTCTTCGCAATAAGACAATCAATGAGAGATAGCTTTTCTTGCAGGAAGCACCAGTCAGAATTTAAACACAGCTTTCCTCTGAAGCAATTCTATTTAGCCATGACTCCTAGGCTCACTATCGATGGATTAGAGAGACGAGCACCTACCTCCCTTAAACACGCTCGAAATATCCTGACCAATGCTCTCAACTCTACTCAGAAGAAACTATCAGCAATAGAAAAAACTTTCTATGGCAGTAAGCATGGCAAGGTGGAGCTTGGCAAGAAGGCCAGATTGATCACAAAGGTAACACATGCAAGAGAATTCATGCGTTGTATTGTACAATGTATCAATGTATACTTCTTAGCATAGGAGGTGTATTGGTAGTAATTCTACTAAACTGTCACCTCCATATCAGTTTTGCTCTTGGATTGAAGAGGTAAGTAAATACACCAAGTTGTGTCAATGTACTTTGGGGTGAGATATTGAAGTGGTTTGTACGGAAAATGAACACTGAAAGGTTAAATATAAGTTATATTATAGGGAGCTTTATTGGATTCTATAGCCATATGAACAAACAAAGAATGTTTACATAGATGCTATATCTAGTGGTGTGACATCATGCTTCCACCACAAATATTTATTAACGTAGGCGTGTAAATAGATGACTTTTATTTGTCACAATTTTTTCTTGTGGCTGTTATTTTTTGGTCAAATCAGCGTTGTGAATAGTGATTTGATGTGTTTACTTCGGTATGTTTCCACATGCTTTTATAACTAAACCAAGATGTCTGTACTTGCATAGATAAGATTACACTTTCATTGCCCAGAATGTCGGCCATTTTTATTGCTTTGATGCTTTGAGGCCTTCTCACCACTACTGACTAGCCCCGACATGAGATATTGCAGCCTCATATTATTTATTTACAGATAATGAAGCAGGTAAACCTGAGCTGGCTGACGGAGCCTATACACCTTGATAGACTAGCTGCTAGAGCTCTTTTCTCCGATGATGATGATGACTTGACGCTGGTCATCAAGAAAATTAGAGATTTCTATGACAAAACATGGAAAGCTGTGCCAGCCGACCTCCAACCAATCATAGACCAGATTGAACTGATCCTCAAGTAAGCCAAGAGATTGTTAGTCCCAAAGCATCAGTTGTATTAATTATTTAGCTTTGGGGGATTGCTGCTAGAGATGGCAATAACAAACAATATTTAGTTAAGCGACTAATACGCCATAGCAAACATGGCAGCTTGGACCGGTAGGTGATACTATAGCAACCAATCATCCTTCTCCAGCTCATTCCATGCCCGCTTTATCTGTTGATGTACTTCAGAGTAATATGTTAAAGCCTGTGGCTAATAAAACAGTTTTTGCCGATGGTTTAAGTACATACACACAATAATTAGGCGCATGTATGCCTGAATGTATAATAATTGAGAAAGTGAAACCCGCAGTAGATGCTAAATACTGCTGGGAATTTTCTTTAATAAAAATATGATATATATTGTCAACTCAAGCCCACAGTATTATTGGCCGCTAGTGTTGTTGTTTGATCTGATGCCATAAGTACAATAGTTTGTGGGAGTTTTTACCAAAATGGAGCACTTGATGAATTTGAAATCTTTACTCAGTTAAATACCTTTTACCTCTCAAAAATGCTCGCATAAAAATCTAGTCTCTTCTCTCCATCTTACACCATCGGTGTTTTTGGCCATTCAAACAAAGATTACTAATAATATCTAGGCAAAACCAAGCGAAAATCTAATTAACTAGCATATACCATTTTGGCATCTAGAGTTGTCTCCCTTTACCAATAATTATTTACACTCATTGTTGTCAGGTACTTAAAGATGTACTGTCCACCGCTATTCAACCCCTCTGCAGACCCCCACATACAGATAGCCAAAGACTATGAACAGAAGTATAAAACTAGAACAGCAGACATCAAGAAGTATCTAGGTCACGTGAGTCAGCTGTTTGAGAAGTTTCAGAAGGGTCAGATGTACATGGATGAAATGAGCCAGGTATGAAGACCTGTTGGTTGATAGTGCAAGGCTACCATTGTACGATTCATTTACTGCACTGTATGTATAGCTACGCATGTCTACATAAAAGAAAAATGGTTTCAGAGCACCAGAGAGCTGGCGATGAAACTGGAAGCAGAAGACTGTCCATTTGTATTTGCTTTCTACGAGGCCTGCGAGTGTCTGAGGGAGGCAATGCGCTGCCAGCAGAACTGGCTGGTTGTTGCCAATGAATACACTTTTTTTCTTGACAGCGAAGCCAGTGACTTGCAAGAAAAGAAAAATTCTCTCCAACAAAAGGTAAAATTTGATACTCAAGTGGCATATCTATTCAAGCACAGCTGACTTGCTGCATATGCTATGCTGAGTTGGGTTTAACATTCAATGGAGACATTCGAAGGAGATGTAATATAACAAGACCCAGATAAAACTCCCTCGTTATTCATTCTTGTTATATAATACAGAGCCGCTGATGCGATTATGAAAATTTTCATTTAGATCAAACAAGACGGTGCTTTGATGTTTTCATGTAATGCTTTGCTCAGTTTGCTGTGATAGGCATTTGCTTTAAACACTTTACATAATGCAGTTTCTTTCAAGGGTGAATTTGCTAGCACAGCTGTATGAAATGGGAGCACACTGACTTCAGTCTTTACTGGTACGAGTCTCACACCTGTTTATTTCATATCCAATGAGCACCAACTGCCATTCACTTTTTTAACAATCGTTAGCAACTTTTTTTTGGTGGAGAAAATCAAAGGTGGAAATTGGTAACAAGACAATTTTTATCACGAAACCTAATGGTCGTCTAGAGCCCATAAATAAAGGCAACATAACTTACATTGTTTTACTAATACACAACCTACAGTGTCCTACTAGTATACAACCTACAGTGTCCTACTAGTACACTACCTACAGTGTCCTACTAGTACACTACCTACAGTGTCCTACTAGTACACTACCTACAGTGTCCTACTAGTACACAACCTACAGTGTCCCACTAGTACACAACCTACAGTGTCCTACCAGTACACTACCTACAGTGTCCTACTAGTACACAACCTACAGTGTCCTACTAGTACACAACCTACAGTGTCCTACTAGTACACAACCTACAGTGTCCTACTAGTAGACAACCTACAGTGTCCTACTAGTACACTACCTACAGTGTCCTACTAGTACACAACCTACAGTGTCCCACTAGTACACAACCTGCAGTGTCCTACTAGTACATTACCTGCAGTGTCCTACTAGTACACAACCTGCAGTGTCCTACTAGTACATTACCTACAGTGTCCTACTAGTACACAACCTACAGTGTCCTACCATTACAGGCCATGAAACAACAGGATCAATACAACAAAGAGAACTACAGACTTTCTACCCTGAGCAATGAGCTAGACAATCAAAAGTCAGAACAGGCCATTTTACAAAGCAAGGAAATGGAACTGCTGGTACGACAGGAAATGCTCTTAGCTCGTGTAAGTTGAGCATATTGTTAGGGCATTCTCTTAGAAAGCTGTGAAACTGTCCACTATAGATTTTCTCACCAAGCCTAACAGACAAATTGCCCAAAGTCGATACTGTTTGTCAGAGCTGTGTGTCACTTTTGGGTCATCAGGTCGCTGAAATGAAGCTGGATTTCGACATCAAAGAGTTTCGTTTAGTGGAGATGAAAAGGACAACCAATCCTAAAACTGCCACTCTTTCAGCACTTGATGCTATGAACAAGCTGGCAGAAGAGGTCAAACTAGAAGGTTGGGTTATTTCTAAGTCTTGGTTGCTTTTCCTTTTGTGTTGCTTTAGTATAGTTCAGCTGTAGAGTCCATGCCTAAACTAGTTTAATATAGCAATGAGGCAGACTATATAATCAACAGTGAAGCAGAATAACTGACAATACTGATACTGGAGGCTTACTTTATCTAGGGAAAGTTTTGCAAGATATACACAAGGAGCTCAATCTAATAAAGTTAAAGACAACTCAATTGGTGGAGAAACAGCAACAGTATCAAAAGATGACCTTGACCTATGAACAGCTAAACAGACACGTCAAATCATTGCATCGCAGTTACTTGGCAACATCTAAGGAACTACATAAGATATCTCATACCATTGACCATATAAGGTAATACAGCTTGTTCCACTTCTCTGTCTATCTGCAAAAATATAATACAGCATTTGTTTATGGTTTCAGAGTTGATAGACTTGTCCATTAGACTTAGCTCAGGCCATACCACATGATGTTATACTTTGTAGATACATGGTACAGTCCATTAGACTTAGCTCAGGCCATACCACATGATATTATACTTTGTAGATACATGGTACAGTCCATTAGACTTAGCTCAGGCCATACCACATGATGTTATACTTTGTAGATACATGGTACAGTCCATTAGACTTAGCTCAGGCCATACCACATGATGTTATACTTTGTAGATACATGGTACAGTCCATTAGACTTAGCTCAGGCCATACCACATGATATTATACTTTGTAGATACATGGTACAGTACTTAGACTTAGCTCAGGCCATACCACATGATATTATACTTTGTAGATACATGGTACAGTCCATTAGACTTAGCTCAGGCCATACCACATGATGTTATACTTTGTAGATACATGGTACAGTACTTAGACTTAGCTCAGGCCATACCACATGATATTATACTTTGTAGATACATGGTACAGTCCATTAGACTTAGCTCAGGCCATACCACATGATGTTATACTTTGTAGATACATGGTACAGTACTTAGACACTCCTGACACAGCTCAGCAGATATTCCTAGAGTTACCTAGAAGGAGGGAGGCTTTAGGAGTGTCCCGATCTCATGGCTTGAATCTTCAAACAACTCCTGGTACTTGCTTGTTCCGTAGTTTTCATAACATTTAATATTATGTTGTTATTTTTATTTCATTTATCATTATTAAGATTGTTACTATAACCAATATGGATCACAAACAGCAGAAGATTTATTTTTACCAGAATTCGTAAAAGTTTTACTTCAATTATTCTTTTGTGGCGCCTGCAGTTAGCTTCGCTTATGCAATACATTTATTACTCACTACAAAGCTTATCAACTCTCTGTGTGTTCTTATAATATACATTTGGGTAATTAAACTTTTAAATCATATTGACGTAAAGGATTAAATGTTGATAACTTTGGCTGTCAAACTGCTGATAGATAAACCTGGACGCAAAATGAAGTTGTCAAAACAACATTCAATTTCAATTAAAATAAACTTTATGATCAAGAATCTTTATCAGCTTAATTATATTATTTCATGTGACATTTCAATGACCTCAAGTGTACACTTGTGTACACTTGTGTTGTGTATACTTGTGTTGTGTACACTTGTGTTGTGTACACTTGTGTTGTGTACACTTGTGTATACTTGTGTTGTGTACACTTGTGTTGTGTACACTTGTGTTGTGTACACTTGTGTTGTGTACACTTGAGTATACTTGTGTTGTGTACACTTGTGTTGTGTACACTTGTGTTGTGTACACTTGTGTTGTGTACACTTGTGTTGTGTACACTTGTGTATACTTGTGTTGTGTACACTTGTGTTGTGTACACTTGTGTTGTGTATACTTGTGTTGTGTACACTTGTGTTGTGTACACTTGTGTTGTGTACACTTGTGTATACTTGTGTTGTGTACACTTGTGTTGTGTACACTTGTGTATACTTGTGTTGTGTACACTTGTGTTGTGTACACTTGTGTTGTGTACACTTGTGTTGTGTACACTTGTGTTGTGTACACTTGTGTTGTGTACACTTGTGTTGTGTACACTTGTGTTGTGTACACTTGTGTTGTGTACACTTGTGTTGTGTACACTTGTGTTGTGTACACTTGTGTTGTGTACACTTGTGTTGTGTACACTTGTGTTGTGTACACTTGTGTTGTGTACACTTGTGTTGTGTACACTTGTGTTGTGTACACTTGTGTTGTGTACACTTGTGTTGTGTACACTTGTGTTGTGTACACTTGTGTATACTTGTGTTGTGTACACTTGTGTTGTGTACACTTGTGTTGTGTATACTTGTGTATACTTGTATATATGTATTGTTCTAGACAATATCATCAGTTGTCAAATGTGATCAAATATTAGTTGTAGAAAAGCCCTAGTCTGAGATCTTGTATTATTTTTGCATTTGTATTTGTGTTGCAGACGACGTACTCGACCAAGTCTTCCATCTTCTCTCTCAAACTCTCGGTCTAAAGTGGATACAGATGTACAGAGAGCTGCCGTTCTATCCAGAGAGAGGCAGCCACACAATTGAAGAGGATATTAGTCGGATACAAACAGAATGTGTTCGTGACTCTTTGAACAAAGAAGTTAAGAAAAGCTTGGATAGATGGAGACGATATCACACGAGAGCCAAAGTAAGGATTTGTTTCACGTTGTTTATGTTGTTTTACGTGTTCTCAGTATGGCTACACACCCACAAGATGTCAACGTGTAAAATGTTTCGTCATAGTTATTCAAAAATACCCCTAGCAGTAAGAACTAGCCTACTAGCTTCTCCAGAGTCCCTATTTTAACTACTATAGTAAAAATACTAAAAATTACCGCGTTAAGCTTTTTGCTTTTCAAGTGTATTTTTGTACTATAAACAGTGCCGAAAAATTGACAGTGTAGTATATACTGTACAACCAAATACAGTCAACGGCAAAGATAAGGTGCTTGTGTCAGACATGTTGACATTGAAGTTTGCAGTTTTGTTAAGCTGTAAGACCACAGCTGTAGGTGTTGTTCAATAAAAAAGAGGGGGGGGGGGGGCGGTACCCCACCTCAGCGTGTTATGGATTTGTAAAGTGATGGTTATAGGATACTGACTGAAACTGCTTCTATTTTTGTTCCTTTGTTGATTATATAATTGCAAGCCTAGATCTGTCATACATCAAACTACTATTTATTAAATCATAGAATCACAAGTTTGGTGATACCTAGCTGGTGTAGCTGTTGTAGCTATTGTAGCCATTGTAGCTGTTGTAGCCGGTGTAGTTGTTGTAGCTGTTGTATCTGGTGTAGTTGTTGTAGCTGTTGTAGCTGGTGTAGTTGTTGTAGCTGTTGTAGCTGTTGTAGCTGGTGTAGCTGTTGTAGCTGTTGTAGCTGTTGTAGCTGTTGTAGCTGGTGTAGCTGTTGTATCTGGTGTAGCTGTCGTAGCTGTCGTAGCTGTCGTAGCTGTCGTAGCTGGTGTAGCTGTTGTATCTGGTGTAGCTGTTGTAGCTGTTGTAGCTGTTGTAGCTGGTGTAGCTGGTGTAGCTGTTGTAGCTGGTATAGCTGGTGTAGCTGTTGTAGCTGTTGTAGCTGTTGTAGCTGTTGTAGATGTTGTAGCTGTTGTAGCTGGTGTAGCTGTTGTAGCTGTTGTAGCTGGTGTAGCTGTTGTAGCTGGTGTAGCTGGTGTAGCTGTTGTAGCTGTTGTAGCTGTTGTAGCTGGTGTAGCTGTTGTAGCTGTTGTAGCTGTTGAAGATAATAAAATGCAACTTATTTTTCTCTCCATTTATAGGCTTCTGACTTGCTGCCAGTTTTAAGGAAGATGGGAGAATACGAGATATTGGAGGCGTTGGAGAAAGTTGTTCACCCGCCGAGACCAAAAACTCCCATAGTAGAACGATTCCCAACATTCTTGGAAGCAAACCTAGTGCCTTACTACCAGCAGGTCACAAGATATGATCACATGCGCCTCAGTAAGAAAGGCTCCCAGACACCTGCATTACCTCCCATAGCAAAGTCTTCCGTGCCACGAGTGCGAGCATGACCTTTCAACTTTTGGTTAGGATTTCTAAACAGTTGACAGCAACACAGCTGCTTGGCTTAGAAACACCTACTAGAAACAGAATCTTGGAGTCTTCTTTCGATGTAGTGCCTTGCTTACAACCTTGAGACATATTTTTGTAAAATTTTTTACCCAAAAGTTTTAATGTATTTTTTGATTTTCTTATCGCTTCCTCATACTCTACAACATTTTTGTTTTGTTCAACAAATCGTGCAGCTGCTGAATGTAACTATTTCTTCACTTAAATTATTATTTAGTGTGGTTGATGTTCTCTGGATTCAATCTGATACCTGTAGGTTTCCATGAGATGCTACTATTGCTCAATAGGAATACACTTTCTCAACAAGTTTATTGCTTTTTGGCCATTTGCCAATAATTTGTGAAGATAATATATTTTATTGTATGAGAATCTTTCACCAATGACTGTTCTGGATTCTTGTAGTTTCCTATAAGATTAAAAAGGTTGAGTATCTATTATAGTGGTTTTAATTTTTGTAGGTTTTATGTGCACATTCACAGCTCATCATATCATATTATCAGCAATGGAGTAGAGTTGTAAGACTGGCTAAAATGTATAGCATTCTGCGAGCACTCAAAAACAAAAGATAGCCGTGGCAGCATTTTAACATAGATGTATGTTACAATTTAAAGCATGTTTCACTTTTTACTGCATTACTCTGCAGTGCAGAGTAATGCAGTAAAAAGTGTCTGCAGCACAGACAACCAGTGAAACCAAAATAACTGTGATCGGCATTTTGTGACTGTGACATCCTACGAAGTAAAATATTGAAAGCAAAAATGAAATAATAACCATTAACTGTAGTTGTCTTTTCTTTGAAAAATAAAACGAAACTACGAATATGTTAGGATAGTAGCGAGATTATAAGCGTTACCTGGAAACGGTGACATTTGTTAGAGATTATGAATCACGTGGTCTCCATTCTGTTTACTTATTTCAACTTTTGAAATGTGGTTGTCAAGTGAAGTGTGAAACCTTCAATCCTCGATTCACATTTGTTTAACTTTTGTCGCAGAATATGTTTTTGGCTGTCCCTCAAATGCATTTAAAAATTTCCGATACAGATTTTTGTTTTATAACGTCTATAATAAGTGGAGTTAATTTATTTATATCTTTCCTTATGATTATTTATTCATGAATTTATTTATTATTATTATCAATTAATTATTTTTTATTTATAATTAATAATTAATAGATAATACTACTTAATATTAATTATTATTTTTTCTTTCAGATTTCCTTTCAGTAAGAAGATTCTTAATTCGAATTATCACATACTATTATTGCTTTACTTCTTGTATAAGGAATAAATAATAATAATAATAATAATTATTATTTATTTATTAATTAATCGATCATCATCGATCATAATAATAATACTTACTTAAAGTTACTTACTTGATTGATACTACTTGAAGTGTAATCGCTTCTTCTTCTGATATTCTAGCGGTGTCGCTGGCTCATATATTGTTTATCGTTCCATATCGTCAACACAAAGCATCATTATTTTTTTTATTTGGTCTTATAATTATTATTATTCGTAGTTATTTTTAATTACCAATTTTTGATATTATTATATATAATATTCGCATTAAATTTAATAAATAAACTACTACTACTACTACATAATAATAATGAAAAGTATTATATTTACAGTACTAACTAACAACTGCTAACTACTCAACACCTTCTAATAATAATAGTTAAGTAGTAGTAATTATTATTATTAATAATTAATAATATCATCTTCTTCTGTCACTTTTTTATTGTCAACTGTAGTTATTATTATTGGTATGGGTAGTAGTAGTAGTAATAGTTAGTTTGAATAGTAGTAAGATGATAAGAGAATCAATCCTCAATATTAATATTATTATTTTTTAATCGTCTATCAACTTTCATTCAATTATTCTTCAATGAAATCCCGTCCGTGGTCAAAGAATTTAAATAGCTAAGTGTTGAAATTTATAGCTCCCCAGATTGGAGCAAACACATTAACTCCATAGTTTCAAAAACCTATTCCATTCTAGGACTGCTGAAACACAGTTTTTTCAACGCTCCAACTGAAGTAGAGACTATTGCTTACAAGTCTCTGTGCAGGCCTGTTTTAGAACCTGCATGCCAGGCATGGGACCCACATCTTTCAAAGCACTTTGATCAGCTTGAGCTAGTTCAGAGCAAGGCAGCAAGAGTTATTTTAAATTTAAGAGTCAGAGATGATAGTGTGAGCAAAGCAAAAGATAAATTAGGGCTAAATTTGCTGTCAGAAAGGCGCAAAGCGGTCAGACTAAAGTTTTTTTATGCAATGTTGTTGAATGAACATATAGATTCTCTGTCTGACAGCATGCAATCAACACTCACTTTACTCTCTGTCTGTCTCAGTCACTTCCTCACACGTTTTCTTCTAATTACAGTCTCTTTCACCACAGCTTCGTCCCTAGAACATCCTGGGACATGCGTTCCTCCACAATCTGAACAGCCTTGTTATAGTACTGAATCGACAGTCTCAACTTCCCCAAGTTGGGGTCTAGGGACTCTATCCAGAACAAAACATCATCGTCAACCAACAATGATCTGCCCGTTCTACTAGTATTATTGCCACTGTTTCATTATCCGGTTCACACAAATAGTAAATTGTTGTATATTATTGTTTATGATGATATATTTTAATAATTAAGTTATTATAAACAATAGAAATGTTATAAATAATCTTATATAATATAATATATAACTATTATTATTATTGCTGCTTTACTACTACTAGTCTGTAGTAAATGGCAAGATAATTATGATAATGATAACTGCATTACAACAACAGTGCTCATCTACTATATTGTATGCTACTACTGCTACTGATTTTGGTGCTTGTTCGATCTATTGACAATGAAAAAAGTATAACAATCAGTTGATTATAATAAAGGCTCTTCTGCTTGTAGTAGCTAATGACCTTAGTTAGTATTTTCACTCTAGTTGCAGTGTGAGTAAATTATCATTTAACAAATAAAATAAAGCCAATTAGTAACGAACTAATGTAAGAGACTGTAGTAGGAGCTGCATTAGTCCAGAATGTTTTGTGTTTCGTATTTTCAAGCGTCTGCACTTTTCTAAATCATCCCAACATTTTTGAAGTTTATTTTTTTCAAATTGCCAAAATGCCCTGCAAAATGGATGAAAATGCTTTCCAAAGTTTCATAAACAATTGGAATACTGGAGGCACTTTGCTGTTTCGTTCTATGTTAGTAATTTCTGTCGTTCTTTAACACTGATTGTGTGACTTTAAATCTAATACTTGTAAAAACTCAATGTTATTACTATTTCATTATCATCATTATTTTGAAAGTTTTTTTTTGTAGCCTTTAGTAATTATTGCGTTATATTTAAGATTATATTTGACATTGATTTTTTTCAATTTCATAGTTATTGATCTTTTAGGTCTTTAACATAGAGGTTACAATTCAAATGTCTTCTGTTCCAGTTTGAAAGATACAATTCGATCTAATAGCTCTCATAATTTCAAGAAAGTTTGTAAAATAGTTGAGGTCATTTTGAAAGAGTTTTACTTCTTTTGAAATATTTCATAGTGCTTCTAAACTGCCCATGCAATACAATCCTATGCAAATTATGTGAATCATCTCAAAAGTTTTGCATGAAACTATTGGATAATTCGGAAAGTTGTTAAGTGAAAAATGGGGTTTCATGGCATATAAGGGCAAGTCGTTATCTATTCAATAAAATCAAGTCTGTAATCTCCCAATGAGTTTTAATTCAAACAAGCTCTTTATAAAGTGTCTAGATTATTATACTCAAAGTTGTTAACCTGAAAATGCTGCACACAGCAATAATTTGAAACAATGCACTTTTAATGAGTTCAACATAGCAATTGTTGTTGTCTAAACTGTATTATGGTACTTTATGTAGTGTCTAGTAGTAAATGGCAACATGCCAGAAAAAGTAACATTCCACGTGGTGCATGCTTCCGGCCAGGATGAAAATCTGAAAGCTACAGAACTAAATACCCACAGCCCTCTCACCAGAGGCTGGTCGTCTTCCAGGTAAACTTTAATATAATATACGTTTTTATGGCAGCCATATTTTCTGCCTGCAGTATGTAGGTCGCTCTATCGACCACTCAACTGCTAGTACAAGCTTGTCTCAACTATTTACTTGCTGCACAACACTCTATACAGTGTTTTGTATGCACATTAATTGAATATTGTAAGAGATGGTGTGTTGAGTTGTTAAATATGCTTCCGATTCATATTTGCTATTCAATAAATTAATAAATCAATTGAATTCTGCAGGTTTTGCCTCTATCCACAAGATATTGTCATTCAATTGGAAAAACGCTGCCGAATACGTAAAGTACAAGTTCTCTCCCACCAGTACCTCATAGGTTAGTGTTTATTGGCAGCAGTTGCATTGTCACTAAAATATATTGTCTTTCTGGCGTGGCCATGGCTTATCAATTTGCTATTGACTAAGAGAACAACATGCTTAGAGCTGCTGTTGTTGAATTTGTATTTTATTGGTTAGAATCTTTTAAGCTTTTTTCTGTGTTCTAAAGGTTTAGCATCGCCTTTTACAAAGTGACTGGCAGTGTTACCCGCTGTATCCAAATATGCCCGTCCGCTCTATTGCTGACTCACCTCTCCACACCTCTCTGTTCTCCCTGCTCCTCTTCCCCCCCCCCCCTTCTTTCCCTTTCATATTTATATACATTGAAACCCGCATAATTCAATGTTAAGGGGCCAAAAAATCATCTAATTATGAATAGTATTGAATTGCCTAAACATACCTTAGGAGATTATAAACATAGATATAATAATAAAAACGATAAGTAATACTGTAACTGATAATGTAATAATATTATGAATACTATTGATACTTCCGGATATTTATTTTACTTGACTTACATTGTGAATAGATATTAATGATACTGACAACTTGAATTATTGTTAATTGATGATAATAATTATTATTTTGATGCTAATCATAATAATAATCGTAATAAATAACAAATTTTTTTTTCCAAGTCATTATCAATTGGTATAATGTTTTATCAATTATTGGCAATAATCATTACAAAGAAAACACCCGCAATAATAGCAAATTTACCGATATCAGCTGCGTTTTTGTTATCTTGCAAAAATAACACGTGTAGATTGCATTGACTTGATAAAATTGTGTTCTTTTTTTGGTAGTTGATAGATAGCCTTGGGTCTTCATAACATTCTAAGATTGACTACATTTCAAGAATCAAAAATTCTTGTGTTGTAATATGTAATCATAGAATTATCTCCTTGAGTTGAATAGTCTGCGATCTACGGTTGTCAACATTTATATTATTCAATGCAATAGAAAAACTCCGCTGACGAACACCATACTTTATCTAAGGCTTTGTTTGACAATTGGTTTTAAAAGAGAAAAGCTGCATGTTGTTCTATTGAATTAGAGGTGACAATATTGTTCTATTGAATTAGAGGTGACAATATTGAAACAGGTAAAGCCATTTTCAATGACTGATGTTTGAGATCTTCACTGACATATTGAATAAATCGATTTATTGATTTCTATGGGGTTGATATATGCGG